>VWYI01044258.1:315-120941 GCA_013399455.1 Anthoscopus minutus
ATTATTAGGAATAAAAAATAAGCCAAAAGGCCACTGTTGGGATTTTAAAATAATAACAGAATATTGAAAGCATATAGATTTGGACTAATTAAAAATCTATTTTCTATTTAAATGGGCTGATTAAACATTTTCAGTAAATTATTTGTTCTCTGGGGAAAACCTGCATTTCTGCTAGAAACATTCCCAACAAATACTGCAGCTGTATTGCTATGAAGTCATAAATATTCAGTGACTGCTGTATTAGTGTGGCAATGTAGCTTTGTGTACCATACAAAGCTACTTGAATCACAGCAAAAGCCCTGAAATGTGTAATATATTCCAGAGCTGGAAATACAGTCAGCATCTGTGAACTGAGGGCCATGGGACTGTCAGACTTTATAGGGGAGAAGCTGAGATGTTTTAAGACTTACCAGACAACATGAAAATGGGGGTGGGGAGAATTATTAATTATTTGGAATCTAAATGAATATAAACTGGTTTTTCCCCCTTAAGAGGGCTTTCTTTCTCCCCTCAACAATATTCATATTCTTACAAACTTAGCTAGTCAGTGTATCCCCTGGCAAGCATTCCTGAGGAGTTGACATATAGATGGAAAAGAGAATACAAAAAATGAAAATGTTCTTCATATTGGTACCTGCTTTCTTTTCTGCCATTTGTTGCTTGTTTCTGTAGCAGAGGAATTGAAGGGACCTTTCCCAGGAGAGGGTTAGTCCTCCCAAACCTCCAGGCAGGATCTGGATGCTCTCTGTGCTGCCAAGGGAGAGGCTGTGGCCCAGTGGCTCCTGTGCTCCTGGACAGTGCAGAGAGTTGTGGTCAATGGTAACAAACTACAAAACTGGAAATTTGCAAAAACAGAGCACAGTTACATCAAGGAAACAGCATGGTTTTTCCTAGGGAAAACTAGAGCGTGACAATACAGCAACACTGCCAAACACACAAAGCAGAAGCCTGAGGGTAGTACCCCTCAGGAAACAGAAGTGCACTCTATGTGCATGCATGTATTTGCATCTTTAACGTGGCACTCCACAGTTTCCAGCCCAGGAGAGTTTAGGATTACCCATAACAAAGCAGCTCCTGTTCTCTGCTGCTTCATCCAAGCCCTGCCCTAGGTGTTCCAAGCACGGCAACACCAGGTTACAGTTTTGGGCAGCCCCGTTTTGCAGAAAGCAAGAGTATTCTCAGCTCTACTACAGAGTGCAGAGCCGTCTCAAAAGGATGCAAGATAGCACTAGGGAAGACATGCAGTATCACTTTAATGAAGAACTGCTTGGGCTACAGCACAGATTTGCTTGTTTTATCACTCTATTCTCCTCTGACTCTTGATATTATAATGTAGAACATCAAAAACCAAAACCAAACAAAATACACCACTTCAAAACCCAGATCAAGTCTTGCCAATCTGCAAAATCTTCCTGAAAAACTGTATGTAATCCATAACAATGAAATTTCTATGGTATTAAATTCCACAATGGCTAAGCAACAAGTTGAAAACAGAGCTTTTGTTCGTTTGGGTTTTGTTTGCACACACAGAATTCCCACACCACCCATGCTTTGAGGCAGACAGCCAATGCCCCAGTGGAGAAAGGAAGGGATGGATGCTTTTTTTTCCTCCTTCTCCAAAGGGAATTTCTTCATCCCAGCATAGTTAATTATGTTCAAGCTACAAGTAAAATCATTATACTTCTGCAAAAAAAAAAAATTTGTTCCCCACTCCTCTTATATTAAGTATTCACAGTCTGTTTCCTGCTGCAGGATTCCCATACATTTTCTCAAGGTGTACCACTGAACTTCAGACACATTTCTAAACAGACATTCCAACACAAAGTCCTGAAGTTTTGCTAATGAACGTGCTTCACTAACAGGGAACACCAGCAAGTGCCTGTTAGGCAGTGCATGAACAATTAAGTAAATCACAGGAGACTGAAAGCCCAACTGAGGCAAGATCCCAGTAGGTGCTCTAAAGTATTAGACAAAATAGCTAAAATATTCATTTTAAGCTAGGGGATTCAGTAGCCAACCCATCAGCAATAACACCACTCCACACTTCCAGCTGGCAATGTGTATTATATTAAACTTGAACCAATAACTCATTGAAAAATAAATGCTTTTAACACCGTGACATCCGGGAGAAAGAAAAGCAATGCAGAAAGATCCACAGTGGCTGCAGTTATCAGCAAGTTTGATTTGCCAGGAGCCTCATTACAGGAGAGGCTTCAGTGAGTCAGCAGTGCTCAAAGATTGTCCACTTTTTGCTGAGGTAACTCACCTGTCAGCCATGAGGGGGTGGCATGGCCTTGCTGGATGTTCACTCTATGAAAAATACTCATGGCATTTCAACACCAGGGTAAGATGCAGCAGACAGGGAATAAATATCAAGTCCTACCTTCATTTTATTAAAGAAGCTATAATCCATGCAGGAATGTAAATGGTGCTGAAGATAGATTTCAGCCTTTATAGGAAATATCTACTGTGATAAGAGCAGGAACAAAATTACAAGAGTTGTCCTGACAGTGCTCGAGGGGGTGTGAGTAACAAAGAGGAGGCAGAACCATGCAGACTGACTGCTCATCCCCTTCATTTACTGTAACCAACTTTCTTCCTGACAAACTTCAGTCATAATTCAGTAATGCTGAAGTGAGTCATTCCAGAAACAGGCCCCAAGACAAGCCATCAACAAGCAAGGTGGAAGGACATACTCAGCTGCTCCAAACACACTGGGATGCAGTAGCTGAAATTAAGAACTGCATCAAGAGAGCAGGGAAAATTTTAATGGAGGCAGAAAGTGGTCCCAGGAAATGAGCAGTCAGTTTATGCCAGACTCCTAGTACAAGAAAGCAGAAGACCTATACCAACAGCACTCTCAATTCTCAACAATAATTTCAAAGGCTTGGATCAGCCTCTTCTCACAGAAAAAAAAACAGGAATAAAGTACCCAGGTCTCAGCTCACTTCTGCAAGGACCCTCCATACACACATAAGCTGCACTTGTTTGCAGATGCAAGTGACATACAGTACTAAATTATTACACCAGAAAAGTTTACTGTTACTACCAGTACAAAGAATGAACCTAGTCTGGTTGAAAGAAAAAAAAACAAAACCTAAACAAAAACCCAGGATTTTTCATCAGTCAGCATTAAAGTCCATCAATTGTAATGCTAGAATACCTTATTATGAATCCATGGTTTCCATCCTGGCAGAAGACAGACCAAAATATTTCACCTCAGGGCACTGACCTGTGAGGCTTGGCTGAGGTACAGCAACTCTTCAGAAAGTAACTCTGGATCCAGTGCACTTCAAGGCAAGACACACATGTCTAACAGTTATTTGAAGAACTTTTTCCTAGCATGGATTTGGGCAATTCATTTCAAGCACCTTCTCTGGTGCTTGAAATACCTTCCTGTGCTAGATTAAGTGCTGTTATCAGAAGTCTTTTCGTACAAAAATATTTAGAGATAAAGAAAAAACCCCAAACATAAATTGAGATCAAAAAGCAGACTTGTTAAGCTTTACTGTAGTTCTTGAGGTTGCCATAAGCAGTTTTACCTGCAAAGCATGGGCTGGCACATGCCATTGCTGTTTGTTATACCACAGGAACACCCACATAGCCTCAGTCTGGAGACGAGGGTCCCACAGACATAATATAAATTATATACAGCTTAGATTTCAGTCAGAAAACAAGAGTCAGGCACCACAAGGTAGCACTTAGTAACTGAACACATGGCAGGTGACATCATCCCTCTCAATATACCATGTTAGTAGGTTTTAGGTGTCCTTTTCCACCCAAACCTGGTATCTGACTAGGCATCAA
This sequence comes from Anthoscopus minutus, assembly GCA_013399455.1. Lineage (NCBI taxonomy): Eukaryota > Metazoa > Chordata > Aves > Passeriformes > Paridae > Anthoscopus > Anthoscopus minutus. Next base: position 4,123 of record VWYI01044258.1, read on the forward strand.
AATCTAGTCATCAAAGCCTAGACAAGTAAATGCCAGCAGCTGCCAGTCATCAAACAGAGCCCACACCAGCTGCCATTCTCCCAAGTCATAGCTCTGGCTCTCAGCACACGAGGAAGTATGGGGAGACAAGGGAAATGGAGAATGGGAAAGGATTATGCAAGGGGTTAATTGCACCATTAGCACAAGAGGGAAGCCTTAATTTATGTTAAAAACTCCAAAGACAATACGGTCAAGGAGGACTTGTATTAATTTTCTACTTCAGGGTGGATTCAGTGACTTTATAACCACAGGAAGCAGCAAATGGACTTCCTGATGCTGTCTCTACTGATCAATTATCTTTGGAGTAATTGCCTTCCTCCCTAAAAAAAATTTTAAAAAAAAAAGAGAAAGAAAAAATTAAAAACAAAAAATTTACACTTTTTCCAGCACTAACACACTAAAACTTTGGGATTGGTACTATTACACTGTAAAAGGAGTCTCGGGGAAAGATACATTATAACATTTCTCAGGTAGGATTATTTATATTCTGGATACTATTTCTTAATATTTCCTGCTACGTGAGCTTCAGCACTGAACCCAAGTGCCATCACACAGTATGTGTTTCCTCAGTTTTTATGGGTTGGTTTGTTTGTTTTGCTCAAGTGTCATTAACTCGATTTTGCATTCTATTTCTGACTGGTGATCTGACCACAGTTCTTACTTATCTTACCAGTTTTACATATTAGATGTCAGATTTGTGCCTAATTGTATGCCTTGCAAGATAAACAAAACTGCACACTGGAGGCATTTCAGAGTAGAAAAACAAACTGCTTGCAAAATTAAGCTGAGGTCAGGATATTAACAAAATAAGCTCTCCAGAGCATGGGTCAGCTTCCTGAAAAACTACAGTTTTGCTAGTGCTTGAAACCTATAGGCCCATGCTGTAAAACACAATTTTGCCTTGTAAAACTCATAATTTAGAGGTTTTATGCTACTGCTGAAGAAAAGCAGAAATTTAACCTGCAAGCCTCTCTGATCATTGTCCAACTGAAGCCAAAGCAAAGTTCTAACAAATTCTGTATTATTGTAGCAAGCTCTAGTTCTCCAAGCTAATTTAAACAGTCTCTTTATATTTCAACAAAATATTGGAAAAAACTGTAGCAGTGTTCCTGAGGAAGCCCATGACTTGAATTGCACGCGTAAGAATGCAGGCATATTGTTGTTGCAGGGCAACAACAACAGGGTGAAAAGAAACTCTTTTACCATGGGGAAGAGTTCACTTACAAGGTTATTGACTCTAAGGTTACAGAGTAACCCCTGATGAAGAGTTCAAGATACCTGTTTTTACAGGCAAATGATGGAGGGCTTTTGAGATGTCGCACCATTTTCCACAGAATAGCAAATTAACATAAACCCAAATCAAAGAGAATGAGATCAGATAGGGCTGGAACAAGTTATGCACTACAGGAAGGCTTCTAGGTCCCCTAGTTCAAAGGAAGTCACACAGTAATAATTTTTGTTTCTCCCCTGCTCAGCCTCACTTGAGCACTTACTGCATCTGTAGGAACACATGAGCCCAGCACACCACCCTCACTCAATTCCCTCCTATCTCAGCTTGCTGTATGCCTTGAGGAAGAAAAGCTGATGGATATTCACCCATACACTTCTTAGGTCTCCCTTCTGCTTGGTTTCCTTCCAAGAAGGCCAAAAAAGGGCATTCTTTTTCCCCATGGCACGCCAGCCAACCCTTCTGCAGCCACACAGATATTTCCTTTTTTATTCTTCCTTAAACTTCTGCAAGCCAGCTACAGCCAAACCACAACACAGCCCAGAGAGAAACCAGCTCAGTGGTAGGAAAGGCTTTTTTTCTCCCCATGAATAAGTTGCAGATAGCATCAAACTGAACAGACTAATGAAACATCTCTGTTTTGCTTCACTGAGCTAATCTATTTGCTAAACACTTTTGCTAAACCCTTTGGTTTTTAGGATATCAGAAGATCTCATAGTCAGTTGCTTGCTCAGTCCCACACAGCCAAGTTCCCCTTATCTAGCAGCTTTCCATGGAGCATTCAGTTAAGCAAGAAGACTCCCTACACTCACCACAGAAGCTGCAGTGTATTTATTCAGGAAATCTAAGTAATTTTTTTAAGAACATTGGCAACCAGGGCATTTTTCCCATTCCTAAAGGGAGCATAGAATACATCCAAAACAAAACCACACTGGATTCCAGCAGCTGGGGGAGTAAAGACCCCTCCATCCTCTTCTTGCTTGTATACCTCATTGTAAAGAGCATATTAAAGTGGTGGGTGAGCTGATTCCAAGGCTTCTTTTTCCACCCACAGCTTTTGTTGCATCTGCCTCTGTTCAATCACTCATTCATGCTCCCTCAGCCACTTGCCCACATCTATTCCTTGCTGACAGCCCAGCTGCACACACACATTCCCAATTACAGGAACGGCTTCGTGTTCCAGTGCTGACAGAACCAGAGAAGCAGTGGAGAGAGAAGGCTCTGAAAGGCCTCAGGATGGGCTGTCCCAGGTTTGCAGCACGCACAAGTAACATGCCAGTGTTCAAGCTGATTCTTGCAAAGCCGCTGAAGCAGCCCCCAAGGGACTATTTGCAAAATCAAATTGTTGCTGATTTTAGATCCAGAGAGAGCACTGGTAACCATCAAACATGAAAAGTGGTGTTTTCAAAGGAACTGAAGGCAGCTGAAATGGAAGAGCCCAAACATGAAGAGCTCGGCCTTAACAGCCATGGAAAAAGCATCTCCCTGTTACTGTCCCTCAGTTGGAGGTAACCCTGCTTATCTTGTCACTGGACACTACTGAAAACATCCTTTCCCCACCCTCTTGACACCCACCCTTGAGATATTTGTATGCATTGATAAGGTTCCTTCTGTCTTTTCTCTTCCAGGTCGGCCAAGCCCACCTTCCTCATAAGAGATGCTCCAGTCACGTGATGCTTCAAATTCTAATCAGTCATGGGATGCCTCACATCCTAATAAAAAGAGTCATTACTGAAGAAATTAAATACAACAAAAATTTAGGAGAGAAAACATTCATCTTCTACAGACACCATTAGAACAGTGACACTCAGGCACATCAGGCTTGCTCTTTTCTGCTTCATGTTTTTCTAGCAGCGTGTTTCCCCTTCTCCCTCAAGGTTCAAGGCAACACCATTGTGCCTCACACAGTCAAGAATCCAGCCCATCCAGCAGTGAGCTACAAAAACAGCCCTGCAAGGGGCATTTCAAGTTCTGAGAGACTCTACTGATGAGCCTGAGCATTACCAGCACAATATGAAGTATGCAATAGCAAAGGAAAGACATGATGGGGCACAGACAAGGAGCATAATGGCAGGAATGGCATAATTCCTGTACTTTATCTTCATTATTTGACAGTTCACAGTCTCTTCAGGATGAAACCCACAATCTTATCAGCTGGTGTGCTCAGCTGATTGCAGTGACACACACTACATTAAATTCTCCAGCAACCAGAGTGTAATAGCCCTCATTGCTGCAACAGATTGAAAGTGCCATTTTAAATCTATTTGATTTTCTCAGTAGATATGGGTTTCTGATGAATCATTATGTCTCAGTGTAGCAGAGAGGATGGGTTACAACCCAGCTAGATAACCAGCAGTGAACACAAAAGATTGTACAGCAACATGATATGCAAAACATGGGAGACTAATGATAAAATGAAGGCTTTCAACCATGAATGAATGAAACCAAGTTTCTAAATTATACAGAGCATTAAATAAGCATGCCAATTTCAAATGTGTTGACTACCTGCTAGGACTATATTGCAACATTTACTCCCACTTTTTAAGAAATGAGGAGGGAAGAGAAAGATGATGCTGTTGCTGGTCAAGCCCCAGCTGAGACTTGGGCAGCAGGGTGTGTTATCTGAGCACAGTAGCTACTGCACGTAGCTTCAGTCTCTTCTGGGATTGCAAGATGCCACCTGGATTTTTTTCCGTGGGAGCCACAGCCAGTGTGGCTGCCACCACACTGCCATAGGCGCATGCATAGAACCCCTTGGAAGATTTTGTCCCTGGGAGCAGTGCTCTCTCAAGGACTGAGGATGCTAAGCTCAGAGACCCCAAATCCAAGCGCTGCACTTGAAGCCCAGAGGACATGTCTGCCCTCTGGAGTGCTTTGGCAGCACAGCAGCACTCCAGGCCCTCTAAGGCACTGAGCTCTGGCCCTACTGCAGGAAGGACTAAACATCAGCTCGTACGGAGTTAGGGATGCAAGCTCAGATCTGAGAAGCTGACCATCTCCAGGCCTACAGTCATTTGGAAATACAGCCCTCTCAGGTCTCTTTAAGCAGCAGGTTTTAACTTTTTAAGCTGGCATAAAGCTGCTCAAATAGAAGGCCTGTGTCTGCAAGGCTTAGACAAGAGCATTACATCATGTGCTAGATGTCTTGCCAAGGACAGAGAATACCAGAAAACTTGAACCAAATATTAAAATCTTCATTTTATTATTATTCTGCCTTTAACTGTTTACTAGTTGCTTAAATGTGTGGCACCTTTTCAGCTCAACAGCTGGCTGTGTTGTAAGGATCACAGAATAAGCTGAGTTGGAAGAGGCCCACAAGGACCATAAAGTCCAGCTCCTGACCCTGCGCAGCACCATCCCCAAGAGTCACGCCATGAGCCTGAGAGCATTGTCCAAGTGCTTCATATTACCCACATCTACTGCAAGCCTCCTGGAGTAGAATTTTTCACCAGCTTCTAGAAAATATAAGGTATTCCTGAGAAGCAGCAGGGGGAGTTAGTAATGGGGAGAGCACTCCTCAGATGGTTTAGGATATTTAAATAAATGAGGCTTAAAAGCCATTCATTTTGAAACTACCCTTGCCAGTGATTAACATGTTGTAACAACTCAGCCTGCTGTTAATCTCTATGGGCAGACAAGGAAACATTAGTCTAGACTGTTTGTTCATAATTTTTAAACTGAAATTTCATAAGATACTTTGGGATGCAGTAACATCCAGAGGACCCCTGTAAATTAAATTTTTTTCAAATATGCTGAACCTAAGAGGAGAGGGCTTTAAATTAGTACCGTGCATTAGATGAAACAGCTTCTCATTGTGTTCACTGCAAAATGTGAATTAACAGAGAAATATCAGCAGCTGTGCTAGCAAATTATTTTATAAAAAATCATTTTGTCAGAGGCACCCTTTACTTTCTCTCCCCTACATTCATACAACTGCATTTATTAAAACTACCAGAGCCTTGCCTCATCAAAGGAGCCTGTACTTTTGAAGGTCATGCTGTATCAGGGTAATTCAGACATATGCAAGGTTCAGACAGGAGCTTGGGAGGAGAGGAGGGAGTTTGAAAGCTTGGGGGTTTTAAAGCACTAATATATGAGGAAGTGGAGTGCTTCAGCAGTGGGACCAAAGAATGGATGATGCAAGAAGTTCTCCCAGTCTTAAGGGCAGTAAAGCAAAGCCCAAAATAAATACTTAAATCATAAAGAAATTGAGAAGGCTTAACTCAGCAGATATAGCTATACTTGTAAGTTCTAACACTAGATGGGAAAGCATAATTTATGATTAACATTTCAGCTGATTCTTTGTTATTCTCAGTATTCATCCAGATAATATATCTGCTCAACATTCTTTCGTAGTTTTGGCAAATTGGTTTTGATCAATGGCATTCTTGCTAACAGCCCACTTCTAAATTGGCATTGCAGCATAGCTTCAGCTTCTTGTCAGGCTTGGGATGGAGCCCCCTCAGTTACAGCTCTTGTACAGAGTGCTCACAACACCCACTTCGAATGCTAAAAGAAAAGTCACCTGCTTGTCCAGGTCCCACCTGCAGAGAGTGTGGCTGACACACATGTAACTCATCACCCCATAAACATGGGCAGAGCTATCCAGGCTGTGTGGGGCAGCCTAGGAGGGCTGATTCCAGAGACTCAACAAGCTCATCTAACTTCTGACCAGCACGGAGCTGTGATGGGTTTATAAACCAAGGTACACAGAAGCCTGGAAGAAAGATCCTGACAAGCTCCAGGGCTGAAGAGACAAGGCAACAAAATGCCAGGCTGAGGTCACATTCTGAAATCAGGTGCATTTTTGTTTCCAGTATGAGTAAACCATACATTCTCCAGGAGCTTGGATGAGTAACTTGGAAGAAATACTTGACAATCATTTTAAGTATATCAGTGAGAGGGTCTGCAGAATCTGCAATTCTTGCTAAAGCATCAACAAATACTCAACACTGAAATAAGAAAATAACAGAGGATAAAGTTGAAAATACATCGTTATTTATAGAAAAAAAATAGTTGTTTCCTCTCTGGACAACATGGTTGGAACCACCTCCACATACAGGGTCTTAAAAATCTGCTGTTCTTTTCCATGTCTTTCATGTGCAAATGGCTTGCACAATGGGCAGTTGTAGAAGACTGGGAAGGGTTTGCTACTCTTAAAATCAGAAAGTCAAGTAAGAAAGAATAACACCAGAATAAATCTAAAGATACAGAAAGTATTAACTTGACATGCCTATCACCTACAACTTCAAAATACAGAAGAATGAACCCAAAAGGCACGCTTGATGGAAAGCAAATACGTATAAATTAGTCACTGCAAGTGTTGCTAAAAATACAGCTGATTCCAGGAATTCATCAATTTGAAAGCATATTTGACATGCATACATAGTAGGAATTACACATTCATAAGCATCCCTCAGAACATGCCTCAGCCACTGGTCTTGGGGAAAAAAACCTCATCTCTAATGAATATTTATACCTATTTTCATCACAATTCTTATGTTCCAGTCTATTCTTTAGAGCAACCATGGGATCTGCCTATGGTTATTCACCCCACCTCACAGAATGCTAATCCCCAGTTATCAGTAGGAAAAAGCCACTTATGTCAGTAACAGGGGCTGCTGTACTCTGCTCTCATCTTAGTCTGGAACCTGATGTACAGAACAACTATAAGGAGGGAATTCCAAATCTGGTTTAAATTCAACCACAGGATTATTTATGATGCACATGATGTTTCAGCCCAATTTCTCAAAGATAGGGGAAACAGTATTTGTAGACTAAATTAGAAAGAAAGGAAGAAAGAATGAAAGAAGGAACAAATGAATACTACAAGCCCTAGTACTGAATGCAAACATTCAGATGCTGTTTTGAAATCCACTGGAAGGTCAGGAGTAGCAAGTGGCTTTGTTACCAGGTATCAGTGCTGGGAGAGACACCTTGAAAACAGCAGGAGCTTAAGCTCTCCTCCTGCCCCTGCTGAATCAGCAAAAGGAAACCAGCACTGCAGTGGCAGTGATTCACAGAGGGCTCCAGGATGCCCTTTGGAAAGAATGGATTTCAACAATAATCAAAGGAACTTAAGGGAAGCCAAAGAAAAGGCTTAGCAGAACAGCACAAGCAGATGTAATTCAAAATAAGTGTGGATATGCAAGGCTACCTGCCCACTACACTGGATGCTTTATTGGTCAGAATATGCCTGCGTTGGAATTTCTTTGCCATTTAATTTTATGGGTCATGCCCCAGAAAAAAACATAATCATAAAATTATTGCAGTGGAGTAAATTAATTAATTACAAGTTACAAGGAGTAAGGCTTTTGTTCTTCTGACTTTATGCATCTGTTGAGAAATGCACTCACACTCAGCCCCTTCCACCTGTTCTCCAGCATTATAAGACCTCGTGAGGCTGTACTCTTGCCACATCTCCCTTAAAGCTACACAAGTCTGGAAAAGGAATATTTACTGCAGGGTAAAAAAACCTGTAGTTGTGGCTGACAGATGTTCTTTTTGTTTTGACGTGCTTCATCTAGATCCCTTCTTACTCCACTAAAACAGAAGGAAACATTGTATTGTTTTCACCTCAGGAAAAAAAGACAGCTCCAAATATCTATTCTTTATGAAAAATAAAAACCTGTCATTTTCCTCCCTCTCAAGTGCTATTAGAGCTTTACTATGATTTGGGGTATTTAACGATCATGCTTAAAGATTCATACACAAGAAGTTGACTGATCTTCTAAATAACCCATTACACATAGGATAGCACCTGGTTTGTGTAATTCATTGCAATAGGTAGGCACTGAAGAAATTCACTGTTTTACTCTACATCTCCAAATCATGCCTGCTTTGCCAAGAGGCCAACAACATCCTCAAAAGGAAGTTGGGACATATTAGCAAAATATACCCTCTCTTTATAATAGAGATCCTGGTTGCTTGTCCACAAAAATGCTACTCTGCTTGTGTAAAAGTGCTCTCAATAAGAGTTGATGTGATTCATACCCATATTAACACCCTTTGACAAGAGGAGTTTTTTTAAATTATGCAACATATACACAAAAGTGCAGCTCTGCTCATATCATTTTTTTCCATGTAAAAATATTTAGGTATTCCATCCCCAAACGCTTCATTTTTTGTTTCTTTCATTGAGCTTTTCCAAATAGATTAGTCTTGGCATACCTGCAAGCTCTGCTTTTTCATTTCAAACCTGATGTTACATTTGTTATTCCTATGTTACAGCAACAGAATATTACAGACATGCTTTTCTTTTAAAAGAGTCTGTCAGGCATCAGCCAGGGCACACATGGAAGTGTTTAACTGGAGCCTTAATACCAATTGTCCTCATCTTACACTTGGAATATTCATTTGTAGTTGTGCAGACCGGCATAAAAACGTGGCTGTTTAATTTTACTGTTGCATATGAACAGGAAGGTATTGCTCTTTCTTTTATTTTTTTAAATGAAGATGACAGGTTGGAGGCATCTGCCTAATTACACTGCTAATTATCTATTTCAGCATAGGGACAAGCTCGTAAGGACATGATCCTACCTGATTTTATCTGGTTTAGAGACTGCCTTTTTACATAAGAGAGTGACGTAAGTGCTTGATGGGAACAAGTCATTTATAGCATGCAAGGGTTATTGCTGGGATCAGACTCCACTAAACAGAGCTGCACTTCCAGATCATGACTGCCAGTGCCCAAAGCAGTGTACAAGGGAGAAGGGGAGTGTTATCTCTGTATTCACACAGTTGCCTCCAGGGAAAGGTCACATGAGAACACCCCATTTATTTACATTAATCAGAACACAGATGATGTCTGCAAATGTAGGTGCAAGCTCTCACAATATATTACAAGTTTCATTAGTTAGAGGCCTGAGTCCACTTTCAATGCGTATTTAATTTTGCTAATTGTTGTCTTATTTTCTTTCACCTCACAGTAAGAAGTAAGATCACAGCAGGTTTAAAATCAAGCACATCTCATGTCCCATTAGGAGAAATGTCAAATTCTCCGTGCTGGAAGAATAACTGATAGCAAATTTTATTCAATATAAAAATCCCTGTCTGGAAAACGGAAAAATGCCTTTTTGTACTGTATGAATATGCCTGAATATTGTTCAAGATTACACCCTGCAGACCAGAGTGCAAGCTATCTCTCTTTTAGATTCACAGCCCCTCAGCCAAAGCCACGGCACTTGATGTGTGCCAGCTCTTACCCAGCAGCAGCTGAGGAACAAGTGATCTTTCATTTGCCAAGAAGTAAAACCCACACAGAATAATTACCAAGCAACAGCCAACGTGCTGTAAATCAAAAGTTGTTGCAGAGCCACCCTCTCAGAGGCAGGAAATTTTCTGGTTGTGTTTCAGAGATCTAGACTAGTCTGAATTTGGAGGAGACCACATGATGGTACAAGCACAGGTCTCAAAGAATGTGCCTTCTCCCTGCCTTCTAGGCACACTGGGTGAATAGGAAGTTGGAATGAATGGTCTTAAATCATATTAAATCTCACTGTTCTTAGTAGCTCCCAGGCATTTAAGAACAATGTTGAGTTCTTGAGCAAACAAATTTGCCCTTCTCCCCTTATGGTTTTCCAAACCTGTCTACATTAGTAACAACAGAAGCCACTGGAGAAGAGAAGGAAAGAGCTGGGAGAAATAATAGCAGGCACAGTGGGAAGGGAGTGCCACAGGAAGTTGTCAGAGGCAAGTCCTCTTTTCCAGGATCTCCACTTCCATGAGAGCTTATAGCACTAAGGCCCCTGAAAACAGACCCACCAGACTGCAGACTAGGACCTCGTTATCTACACAACTCTGCTGCAAGATTGTCATGGAATAAGCCTCATTCCACAGTCTACTCTAAGCAACATGAGCCACAGCATTTAGTATCCTTTCAAAAAGTATGGCTGTCCAGCAGAAGACAGGGCCTTGAAAAAGTAACTAAACTCACATGGATGGCCCCAGTACTGTGAGAAAGCAGCCAATTCCCAGTGGCATGTCACTTGGGATAGGTTCAGCAGGTTTGCTCATTGCTGTCCACATCCATCCCAGGGAAGAGTGTGGGCCTGTCCAGGGCAACACCCCTCCCCAGCCCTCCCCACACAGCCAAGCACAAGTTATGGGATGCAGCAAGTTACAGCTGGCTTTTAACAAGGACTTGTTGAGACAGAGTCCCCATGCCAGATTTTCTTACCAAGAAAGATGCTCTACTTGATAAATTATTGTGTTCAGACCACTTAGAAATTGGAGAGGTGGATTGATGGGTACTTCATAGTTACGATTTAAAGAGATTCTCTCACCAGAGGGTCTAAGTCATGCCAGGCTGGCATAGCAAGGTGGCCACTGAATACATCCACGTGGTAGTCAAAATGTTTAAATGCCTCTGATACAAATCACAGAGAGGCCACTGCTGCCAAAAAAAGCCATATTAGTTTGTTCAACAGCCTTCATGTAAAGTTTCCATAAAAGATGGAAGACAATTGCCTGCCAGAAGTTGTCCATCACTTCCTCATTTTGATCTGTACAACAGAACTTCTCCATCTTAACAGCCATAAAGGAAGTAAAGCCATAACTGATAGCAAACTAAAGTCTTTGACAAATCCATTATATTTTTCCAGGGAATGACTTAACTTTGGTCTTTAAAAACTACCTGTGACTGAAAATGCCACTGTTTCCAGATAAATCAGTATTCTTTTTCAGAGATGAATTAACCTTCATTCTAATGAAACTGAATTCACTGGAGCCAAGTTATGCCAAAAATTCATGTCTGTAACAGGCACTGACTAATGCCCTCTCAGTACAAAACACAAGCTAGCTTTCAACAGATGTAACTTTAAAATCTCTTCTAATTGTGGCCAACTCAAGAATATTCAGATCAATGCACAGCATGTGCAGGCTCAGAATGTTGATATGCTCAGCCCTTTCTACAGTTTCAGCTCAGTATCGCACACGCGGTGCACATTCACCCCAGAGATGTTATCCATTAAAATCATAAAGAGCATTTCTCCTTGCACTTATTATTTAATTGGCCGAATTTCTACAAGCATATGAAAAAAACTTATAGACTACACCAGATTTAAATACAATTAATTAAGATGGTTTGGGGTCACTTAATCAGGACATACAACCATTTGCACAGTTAGAATTGCTTTTAAGAGCAATTGTTCCATATTTCTCTTAAGAGTAATAAATTACAAGGTTCTTTCCTTGCCTTTGCAATCCAATTTCTTATTTTATCACTTGACTTTTATTCCCTCTCCCACATGTTCCTCCCTTAATTACAACTTCAAACATTAGAGAAAAAAACTGTCACAATGAATCAGATGGTTAGTCCATGAGGTGTGATATTCTATTTAATACTGATGTCAGACTGGCAGATCACTTGGAAACAACACTGCACTGCAAGTCAGCTGAAGATAAATTCTCACAAGCATTTTCAATAGTCACTTCCTTTTGTTTATTCCATAGTGGATTTGCCTAATGCAAACCACAGGAAAGCCAAAGAGACAGCCTGCAGCAGTTGCAACACTTTGATTTCAAATAGGTGTCATTTCCTATAGAAAAGGCACAGCAGCCGGGTCTGCAGAACATGTTTATACACAAAATTCAGCTTTCTACCAAGGCAAGGTACTTCCCCTATAACATACTATTCTGTATGCTCAGGAAGAAACCAGAAAAATAATTAAATTTATGCGTCTGTCCTACCTGGAAGTGTTAATCTTACCTCGAGAATCACATTTGCACTATCTTTTTAACTATCTGCTTTTCAAGCAACAATGTCTCCTAAAATTTCTAGGGTGTGAGAAGCTAAGCAACAGAGTTAAGGTAACCTAAGGGTCAGCAAGTTCTGCCTGAAGTCACAAGCAGTGCCAGGTTTGATTTAATCTTGAAAAGCTTCCCAATTCCAAGTTTGCAAGCTTTGAGTTAGAGTAACTCTGACCAGAAACTTCAGTTTAAATCTATTTCAGTAGTACCCAGTTTCAATAGCTTCCCTAAAAGACTCACAGGGCCAGAGCTTTCAGATTGGTCCCTAGTGTGTTCCATGAAGGAGCAAGGGTAATGGCAGTGTAGAACTACAGCCCATATATTTGGTTCTACAGTAACTCTCCCTTCAGCTTCTGACTTACTGCAAACTGAGTATTCCACGTGTTTTTTGAAAGGTAAATGCACATGTGAGAAACCTGACGTGAATAAGAGAACAAAGACAGAGATAAGAATTCCCACAGAGATGAAGTCAAGACAAATATTGAGTCTCACAGCTCATAACTCAGCAACCCCTTCTAAATATCCTGTCAGATACTCAGTGTGATCTCCCGAGGTTTCAGATAAATTAGGCCTTAGTGCAGCATCAGAGAAAGCACCTGCAATCAGCAAGATGTTTCCACTCACCTCCATGAGAGCAAAATGAATTTTGCATAGACCTTCTTGTTTATCATACAGATACATACTATTTACTTATTAAAAAAAATGTCCTCTCCTTCCTGCCTCAGTAGGTACTCAGCAACTGCTGTGCTCCTTTAATACAGCTGGAATATTTGAAGCATGAATCAGAAGGTAATACTGCACACAGTGTTTTGTTAGGTATTTTATGATAGATTACACTCATTAAACCTGTGATTACTCTTTGTATTTATTGTGTTCCAAGGAAGGATTACAAAACCAGTCCTACAGACCTGATAGAAGGCTTAATTGCACATTTGCTGTATTTGCACCAGAAATTAAAAAGCAGAAAGTTACATTCTTTAGGCAAAATTAAAGTTTGCCCACACGCACATAATTTCTTTTTTCTAGTTGCTGGATTTCCCCACACTTTATTGTAGAGTCCTGACATAAAAAAGGCTCTATTTCTATACTCTACATGATGCTTCAGGAATCAGAAAAGCAGAAATAAACACAGTTGCACAAAAGCTTAAAATTATTCACAGCAGTAATTATCACTGTTAGTGGTACCTCTACTTATTTGAGCTTTTTTCATTTATTGATAGACTTGAGCTCAAAGTCCAATTCTCCTAAATTTTCAAAGTGTTGCATGGTATTATTTGGCTCCAACTAAACAAAAAAAAGTAAAACTGCTTGTTATCATATGAAACAGGTCATGGCAGGATGGAGGCTGGAGAAAAGGATGAGAGTAGAAATGCATTATTAAAAAAACCCCATCAAATCCAACCTTTTCTCCAGTGGCTAATAACATGTCTTTCACATGTCAGTAAGATTCAAGCATTGTCAGATTTCATCCTTGTGCTGGTGCTATTTATTCAGCACTTCAAAGGGATTTCACTTTGTTTCAGCCTTCCTCTGTGGCCTCTCATACAACCGGAAGAAAACCACTTCAAATTTGCAACAGATTTTAAGCTTTTCTCCCTAGCACAGAGGTCTTTCTGTGTCATATGACAAGCATGGAAATGACCATACAAGATAGACAGGGACCTGTAAGACTCCACTGAAGGGAGCTCTTTAGCAAAAATAGCTTGTTACACCATCATTTTTTTCCCTCATCAACTAACACAGCCCTGAATCCACACACCAAGGAAACAACGCAGAGATGTTTCTAGAAAACATACACGAGCAACACCAGACCCAAGTCTTCATAACAAACTGTGCAGTACTGATGCACTAAACATCTGCACTCTACCAAATGCTATTTTCCCTGACATATCTCACTGTTGTTTTAATTGCTGGCAAATTCCCTGTCAAAACTCTGCAAGATGGTGCAAATTATGACAACAAATCCATTTCCAGTTATTTCCAAAGGGTGTTTTTCAACAAGGTATTAAGAGGAACTCATCACATGTGTGAAGTTAATTCATGTCTTTTTCTGGTTTTGACTTCACTAAGAATTGGGGTGATGCAATTGAGGGTGTTACTCTCCTCCAATACAGGCAGTATTTATAGGAGGGAACCTGCACAAAACCTCAGAGCTGCTTTGAGCTCAAGGTGGCTTTAAGCCTGGTGAGGAGCTCTCTCTCCCCTCAGCCCATTTCAGCAGTTTCATAAGCAATGTTAATCTTCTGTAAGAAAAACCACCTCAAACGGAATCCAAAAAGCACAAACATTACAGACATGAACCAGGTATTTCAGTGGCAATTCTCCCATGAAATCATCAGTTGAGTTGCCAGCAGCACTAAAGGCAATGAAAACACTACAGCTATTACAAAAGCAGCAACTGATCTGTAACACAGACAAGCATTATTCTTTGTTCACAACAAAGATGAGAAAATTGCAAAGAAAATGGAATTTGAGGCTAGGAAACGAGTTTCTGCAGCTGTTGTATCAGTCAGCAAGATCAGAAAGGCTTCACTCACAGTTGATAATAGCTCTCTTCCTCTTGGAAACTACAACTAAATGGCCAACTGTGGGAGTAAAAATAAATTCCTTATATTGTTTGTTATTTCCTATACCATTGAGCTGGAGGATATCTCATAAGCAAGGAATTTCTACCTTTATAGAATCCATCCAAGTTTCTCAAAATCATAATGAAAGTTCTATTTCTAGGTTTGCCATCATAAAAAAAATTTACATTTCCTTTCTTTCCTTCTTATTTCTAGGTCAAAGGGAATACTAAATCAGGACTTGCCTTAAAATACACCCCTTTATTTTTGTGAAGAATGTGTGTGTGTGACCCTGTCCAGCAGCAGCTTTAGGAAAGACACCTCAAACAGAAGAAATTTAAAAGGTGCTCCAGTAGTTTCTCTTTCCATACCACAAACAAGAGCTTTGATAGCTTCAGATGGCACAAAGAACTAACAGAACTTCCAGTACTGTTTCCTGACACAAATATTTCCACAATGGATGAAGTTTTTATTTCTTAATTTCAGGCAAAAAGTATGTCATTTAATTAAGAGTAAAAAGGGCAAGAATGGCACTATTGACTTAGCCAAAACTTTTTGCACCAACACTGAGATCAAACAGTTCCCACAAAGGGAACAAACTAATAAATAGTCAAAAACCCCCAATTTGTTTTACCAAAGGGGTAAGTGACATTAGATGCTCAAGGATATCCAAATGTAAAGTTACTGTACATATGTCTTCAGCAAGAGACTTGCCATTCCAATTTCCTTTGCTCCTATTTATTTTACAAGTGCTCAGTACAGTTCTGGAAGATTTTTTTTTAATAGGAAAAAAAGGGAGGTTGCAGTATTTATTTTTTCAGGCTTAAGTACAACATTTATGTAATAGCACTGAGCTATTACTACATTACTATCCTCAGCCCCTTCTGTTGGAAAGCACAGCTGCACCCTGTTGCTAAGGCAGGACAGAGGAGTTGCCATTCCTTACCATGAAAGCAGCCTAAGCAAGCATCAGCAAACTGGCAGTCAAATCTAGCTCTGCTTTAAGCTTCCAGACTCCAAACTCTTTCTCCAGCTTGCTGTCCCCAAAATCATCTCCTGTAGGCTTTAAAAAGCTTTGAGCTCTCAGCTGGGAGCAGTATGGTCTAATGTCATCTGCTTTATTTCAGTCCAGGCTGCCTGTGCAGGCTCTTTATCACAAATATTCCAGTGCACACATCTTTGCTGGGATCTGAGCTTTCTGGCTTATTCCACAGCTCTACTGTTCCTGCCTGTCCGCTGCTGCATGACTCAGCAATCATTTCCCCACACCTGCAATCCCTCTCCAGCATTTAGCACCTTGGCTCAGTACTTGGAAGCAGCTGGGACGTGAAGCTGACACAGGCAGGCTGTGCTGCCGAGGGCCTGGCCGCTCCCGTTATCCCACTTCTGTAGGCACCAACAGCCACTCCTGGAGTGGCTTCCAACTCCCCTAACTAGAAAGGGCATCACCAAGATCTCATCTAGCCTACAAAATGGAAGTGTTCAAGGAAGCAAAGAGAAAGTGCCATAAAGGATATTCCCCATGTAATCTTACAAGTCTTACAGGAGTTATATTGATCCCAGCCTTCGAGCCTGTGTATTTTTGATGAAAAGAGATCTTTACTTAGCTGGATTCAGCTGTGAAATTCATGGTCTTGCTAAAAAGAAACATTATCTCATTTACCTTTTCCATGCTATGAACCAAATCATCAATCTGGACTTGGATCTAGATAGACAGGACATCCTTCCAATTTTGCAGAGCCAGTTAGGACCCCTGTGTTTGTCCATCCAAGTTAACAGAAATTCTATGTCCTTTATCTCCTCTTTGAAAAAATAAAAAGTTTCAAAATTCAGCCTATGCTAAGCAGTTTACTTTTGTGACTAGATAGATGCCACCTCATCATCTTGATCTCAGTGTCTGGAACAGAGAGGACTCTTTAGTTAGATGGCCAGACAAATAAATGCTAATGGCAGCAGCCAGCCATGCTAAATCCTGCTCCTCGGGGAAAGGCCCAGCATCTGGTTGCAGCTGCTCACTAAAGTAACAAACATTGAGTTCTGACTCTCAGAACTGTGCCATGTCTGTGGAGGGGAATTTCCTGTCTGAGGGAGAAGTCAAGCTTATGAGTTTCAACAGACTGGGCTTTGATACCAACTAGTAGAAACACAGACGGGCAGAGCTATGAGAGTATTCCGTATTTTTTACTGTACCTTTTCTTACTACTGCTCACCCTCTTCTTCCTGTTGGCTTCCAGCATATCACATGTTGTTTTGCCATTCTCAAGTCTGTACATAGAGGGCTCAAAATTTTATGTCTTTTTTAATAACTTCAGAAACTTCTCTGAAATTTGCCTGCTGAGAAGACAGAAGCAAAGCAGTGTTTTGCCTCCAAGGTCTGAAGCACTTTGGCTTGATTTGTCTTTTTTGTAGACAGTAAGTAGGTCTGCTGCCTCTCTTACAAGTCTCAAATTGCCACCCCAGGAACTGGCCTCTGTGTTGTCAGGCCTAGGGTCAAAAGCAGATGTGAGGCAAGCTGACACTGACATGCTTTTATTTCTGTGGCAATAGCAGAGCGGAAACTTGATCTCACTCAAGATGGCCATCCATTTTCTAATTTTATAAACATTAACAGTTTGCAATGCTCTAAACTGATGCACAAGATGGACCATTATTCTATCATTGCCATTTCAAGGAGCGAGCGAAAATTAAGCGAGACAACAGACTTAAGTGTTCTACACAAAACCACAGCAGTGCCTGAACTCAGGCCCAACTTGTAAACCTTTGTCTTAATGTCAGCACATGTGCAAGTGGGATCACATGCCATCACAAGGACTCACCAGTGTCATCTGGGGACTATTGTAACCAAGTTTTTATTGAGTGATACTCCATTTAACAAGATATTGGTTGCATTACCATGTGAATACAGTCAGCCTTGTTATAGGCACATGCTGCTGCAGAGCCAGGAAACTTGGGCATCTCTGTACTATACTCGCCAGGCCTTCACTAAACAATTACTACAGATCAAGCTGAATGTTTTTATCTGCAGTGGCAGCAAGTCACAGGGTCTTACTCCTCTTTGATGTCTTATTTTCCATAGGTGAAAACAGAAAACATTTGAAATCATTAAATTTAAATATTACACATTGTTTTCTGCATTACAGCCACTATAACATACATATTTAGGAATTTTGCTCATGTGACTCCTGAAGTGGTAGGAAATTTTCATATTACAGATCAAAAACACGAGCAGAGAGCTATCAACAGTCCTTGCTTCTCTCATCTTAAATACAGTATATTCCTTACCATTCACTCTTTTTGTTAATTAGTTTTCAGAGATTTGCTGCTCCCTTCCCCGCCTCCCTCAGCCAACATCAAACAGAGAGAAAGCGATAAAAGTTTGTTTCCTAAACCTCTCTCCAGGAAATTATATTCCTATCCATTAAAGTTAAGCAAATACACTAACACTAAAAGGGATGGTGACTCCACCATCTTCCTGGGCAGTCCATTCCAATGTTTAACAACCCTTTCTATGAAGGAATTCCTTCTGATGTCCAGCCTGAGCCTCCTCTAGCATAGCCTGAGACTATGTCCTTTCATCCTGTCACTGGCAGCCAATCAATCCAGCCTGACTAGATCCCTCTGCAGCAGTGAAACAAATTTTAAAAAAAAACAAAAAAACCCAAACAAACCACACCCCAAACAAATAAATAAACAAAAACACTAAAAAAACCCTAAATCTGTCTGGACACCTAAAGGGGAAAAAAAAATCACATCAAAGAAAAATAATGACATCTTCATAAAACTTCATTTGCTCAAATTAAAGCAGCCAAAACCACATTAACCATTCTCAGAAATCACAGTTCACACTCTTTTAAAATAACAAGCTGCAAAACATAACAAAGATAGGAAATCACAAGCTATAAACAAATTGCTTTTAATTAGCCCAGACGGAGGAGCATGGCAACCCTACTATTTCACTTACCCCATTGCTGAGACATCTTCAGTGGCAGGCAGGTTGTGTTACACCCTGCCTACTCTGCTGAGCAACCCTCTGGCATCAGCCATGGCAAGCAGGGCAACACACTTGGCTTCAGGTGCTCAGCCTCATCTTGGGCTCAGCTGTACACTGATACCCAGCTGAGCATGTGGACCTGGAAAAATACAAGTGGCCTGCAGCTACTTCCCCTGCCATAACTTTTATGGTGTTCACAAATTATACCCCACAGCAATCATGTAACTTCCAGCTCTTTTTGCAACAGGTCTGGGCAACGTTGTATGAAGGCTCTGTTGCAGGATTCCTCTAGTTGCACTACACGCAGCAGCTACCACTCTACTATACTTGCCCCTGGAGAAACCTGCCACTAGTCCCTTTGTCTCCTGCTTCCCTTGGGTTTTCCACACACTGGGCTGGAGTACAGCTCTCTAGGCAGCATCCTCAGCATTTCAGAAAAGCAGCAGCACCCAGTGCAGGTTGAAAAAAGCAAATAAGAACAACACAGCTCCATACCTACCACAGTGGCAGAGGATCCCCAGGTTCCCTACCTCACAGTTTCCAGCAAAACCACCTTCTTACTTCTTCCTCAGCTTAAATCTACACAGGAAGTTTTACCAAGCAGTTTAACCTCCTCTCCAAGGTCTTCTACTGTGATGCAGATTCCAGTCACTTTCTTTTCAAAGCCAGGTGTTCTGTTTTCTCAAAAGCCTCCAGGTAGCAAAGTCTCTCTTTGGCTCATATTTTATCCCAACAGAAGCACAAGTGCCAGTAAGACGCCAGCAAAGCCCAGGAGGAGCCATCTGTTCTACTATAAACATCCTTAAGAGTGCTTCTTTAATCCATTTATGGTGCATCTCCATCAAATCTTTAAAGTTTTACAGCAGGTTGTTTCCTGGCCCTGCAAAAAACCTCACTCAACCCTCCTAGAGAATTTGTGAAGTTAATTACCACAGCTAATGGCTTCATGCACACCACCTGGGATGGGCCATGGCCTGGCATATGCTGCCTTCCACAACACTGGGAGCCTCTTCTGTCAGGGTGTTGGTCCTATCTGCAGCCCC
Source organism: Anthoscopus minutus (assembly GCA_013399455.1). Taxonomy (NCBI): domain Eukaryota; kingdom Metazoa; phylum Chordata; class Aves; order Passeriformes; family Paridae; genus Anthoscopus; species Anthoscopus minutus. Next base: position 23,737 of record VWYI01044258.1, read on the forward strand.
ACACTACAGCACAGGCACTTATACTCACCTCACCTCGCTGATATGGCAAGTCTTTCCCACACAATAGGGGATCTTTTATGCTATTGTCTTTCTTTATAGCGTGTGCTTCAAGTCCATAGGTTACCAGAAATAAGAGGGTAGCCATGACAAGCTATAATCACCTACCTATTCTCCTTGCCCTTTTCTAGTCTATATAAAGCATCAGCAGTTTTCTTATTTTTCTTTTCCCAAGACATCATCCATTGCCTGCATTACCCAGCCCTGCCTTCTCAGTATTCCTGCCCCCAAACCCTCCAGCTGACTCTTCTTAGGGAGTACTTCTCTCCTCTCAGAAGTACACTGCTAGGCCCAAGCTTTTCCTTCTCATTGTTTAGTTTCTCAAGAGATGACACACTCCAGTTTTCAGTCAGGATTATTTAGGATGGAAAAGACCTCCAAGACTGTTAAGCCCAGCCATTCACATAACACCGCCAGGTTCACCACTAAACCATGTCCCTAAGTACCTCCTCCTCAATTCCCCTCACAACAACAAAAGTAAGTGCTCTGCCATTCCCTTCCCATATTGACATTTCATCTTCTTCCCATCTTTGTACCCAGTGCTGGGGACTTCACCTTTCAGACTCTGGCTTGAGCCTGTTATTGTCAGGAGCCACATGATGACTCCTGTTTATACAGTGATCAGTGAGTCCTCAGATGATCAGTTGAGCACACCTCTCCCTCCTTTGCCCTTAGTGAAGACTGAACAGTGCCCAGAGGAGCTATTGCCTTCCATATGCTCCCATCCTTGACTGAGGTTTTAAAAAACCTGATTATTTTTGTTTAAAGTGTAATACAACAACATTTTGTAACTTTAAAAAGGAAGTCACTGTTCACCACACAAGGGGGAAAACTCTCTTTGAACCATCTTTCACTTCACAAGCCACAAATCACAGTGTGTCCATGACACTAATGCAGCATTTAGTGTAGAATTCAATTAATGTAAATAAAAGTAATTACAATAATTATTGCTACTGTGGTGTAATTATATTACTAATTGTGCCCTCTTAAATGTTGATTGCCCTGAGTTGTGTTTCTAGTATCAGCTATGTCTTTATATACTCCCTGCCCCTCTTTCCTCTCAAAGGGAGAAAGATCAAGAAATTTCCTCCCTCACACACAGCATTCCATCACCTACCAGCAATCTAACAGAGCTATCCTGTTCTGACCTGCAAGTACAGATATACTAATTTAGTTAGGTTTAGTTCTTCAGGAGACAAATAGAGTAGATATACTTGGGGACAAAGCAGAAATCTGGGTCACAGAGTGCCTTCTGCTGTGCATTTATGGATCCAATTTTTCTACTAATACCAGTATTTTCAAGTTTCTTGTAAACCACAAACTGGGATGCCGTTTCACTTTGAAAATACAGAAGAATAATGTTTCCTGAACCCTCTAGGCTGGGAACTCTGCAGGTATTTCACACCCACACAGGACAAGTAATTACCAGTCAAATGTGGTTACAGCTCCAATTATTGCTCTATAACTATGTTTGTACCTATGTTTGTGTCTAATTCACAAGGTAAATATGCTCTGGAGAGGAAATCGCAGTCCCTGGTACACCAGTTGCCTGAAGCAAACAGTTACACATCTACCTTTGCTAGGAAGCCACTTTCCTTCCAGAGGAAATACAGTGAACACAGAGGATGAGAGGGTGGAGAAGGGATGTTATTTATGTGGGTGACATCTCAACACAGATCAAGACATATCTGGACACCCACCTTGTTGACAGCTAAGAAGTTCTCCGTGGTGCCCTGCTGAGATCTGCCTGAAAGCTGTTGTTGTGCTTTACCTGATGAGCTTTCTCCCCAGCATGGCTAAGTAGACTAGGAAACAGGATATTAGTCAAGAAGTGAGGCTGCAACCCAGCAGCAAGCAATCAAAAAGTCTTTGAGAACTGATGGCATATGAAGTGTTGTAGAGAGCACACTGAACCAGCATTACATTATGGTATTCTAAGTGCCAAGGGTTATCATTTTCCAGATGAAATGTATAATGCAGGTTCTGCTTGCTGTGACCATTGTGAGCTTTTCAAACGTCAGAAGCTTTACTTTCAGTGAGTGAGCAAAATTTCCTTATGTCATCCAGTTTTTACTGTTTTGTGGAATTGTTTCATACTATCTTGTACCTCCATTCTATACATTCTATGATTAAAAAAAAAAAGTGCATGCAAAACTGAAGAGTGAGGATGTTGGTCTGTGAAAGTTCTTATCCCAAAGGTGTTAGAACAGGACCATGACAGAACAAGTTTGTGGCTGTAAATATACATTTAAGACAGAAAATCCTGTGTCTAGAATTCACCATGCAAATATATACTGCTGCCACTTCATAGAAGTATACCTTCAGTGTGTCACAAACAGCTACTGCAATTTCGTGACAGAGTAGATCTTTTTTTTTAGGATTGACTAACTTATCAACATGGCTCTCCTTCTTCCTGCACACACTGTGGATGAGCACACGCTGCTGGGTTCATCTGAGCTTGTACAGACTGCTCCCAACAGAACCCTTCTCTGTGTGGCATGGGCAGCCCACCCACCCCTCAAGGAAGAAGTCACACACACTGCAAGCTCAACTGCACCATGCAGATTTCTAAGCTCACAAAACAATCTTGGCAGAAGGCAGTTCAAATATAAAATATTATGTGTATGGTCATATTTAGAAATCAGCTCTACGCTGCCTCCATACCCCAAGTTCTCCCTGAAGAAGAAATATAGAAGAAATCTGCTACAAATACTTCAGTGAACAAGGCCCTTTGTTGTTATCAAAGGAAGGCATTCGTTTAAGCTGCTACATGATTTTTCTTTATGATAAGACAAGCAATCATAGACTTTGCTATGACTGGAAGAGCAATAAAAACAATAATTAGAAAAAGAGTAATTTTATGGACTTATTAAAAAAAAACAACAAACCAACAAAAAAAGGGTCAGGGAACCTCATCTAATCCTTTGCCAGTTCATAAAAGCTGTGTCTTTGATTTGTCTAATAGACCAATGAAATGAAAAGTTAATAAAAATCTACTGAAAGAGGACAATTCCTCTGCTGCCACAGAGAAATATGTTCTTTAATACATCACCATTCATCATGACTGAAGAGTTTTTTTGCACTCTGGTCTGCTGTTTATAAAAAGAGCTTTAAAATCACATCATAACTTACTTCTAACGAATGCTTACCTATTTGAAATCACTGAGATTTTTTCAAGCAAAAGGGCATCTGTATTATCTTACTAATAGCTTATTAAAATGGTCAAGAGCTTTCTGTAGAATAAGTTATAGAAAATAAGTGAGGAGACACTGTGATAAACCTTACTAGCATTACCTAATTTCAGTATATGATAACCTTAGAAATAATTTCAAAATCTTCTTAGCATCACACACAAATAGGATTCTCTCAAAGAGAAAAGAATTGTTCTAAAATAAGTTTTTGCTTGCACGACACTGCAAGAACAAAAAAAATTATAAATCAGTGACATAGCAATAATTTTTTGTCTTACAGAAAAAACTTAGAAATTATTTACCTTTCTCCAGTCCATTTTTTTATTGTTGTATTTACTGTGAAACAAGCACTTCATTAGCTTTCACTCATAAACTGGAAAAGTACATTCCAGTGCAGTTTCTGTATCCTTTAGGCCAATGATATCAACGCTATTTTGTATTTTCTAGCTAACAAAATCTGCTTGACTCATATAATCTCATTTCATATTTCTTCTAATTAGATTGGTTTTTTCACTCTTTAGCACTAGAGAAATGCTTGCTGCACAGCATCTTCTCAAGAACCAGCCCAAGAACCAGCTGCTGTTTTTCCAACTAAGGATAGCTGTATATAAATAAATTTTCTTCTTGTCTTTGATTGTCTATACCACTACGGTTCTCTATAAGAAAATATCTGGTACTATAGCTTTTTGTTTTATTGAACAGGATTACTAGTTATTATTATTTTCATTTTAATAACTCAGGCTTTGCCAAGACCAACTTCACAAAATGCCGGGAGGCTAATTTTGGTGAATTCATGGGTCTGACTGTGGTTTAAAGGACCAAAGCAAGCCAGAAAGCAGTAGGAAAATAACAACTATCCTTGGAGATGTCAAGATAAGGGAGAACATTTAGATTTATTGCCCTCAGAGTCAGGAACTATTATTTCTCTAAAGTAAATCAAATTTGGATCCTATGGATCCTTTACAGTGCATTCATTCAGAGCTACAGTTAATAGCTGTATTATGAAGAATTACATTATTGCCTAAGTTCATAAATTCAAGTTTCATCTTTCTTGCAGCTCACCTCCTGTGATAATCTGTGTCTCCTATTTGTACCTCAAACCTTACAGTAGCACTTACCTTTTAAATGGAAGAAGATGCAGAAACTGTGGACAGTATTTTAATTAGAACAAAGCATTATGATCATAATATCAACCACAACATATGTAATTACATTATCTTCTTCAAAAGCACTGTAATAAGGGGGGGAAAAAAGAAAAAAAAAAAGGCAATATATTGGGTGCAGAAGAAGTGTAGTATGGATGAAACTCCCAAAACAGAATGTAACCTTGCCTTTGACATGTGGATTATATCTACTGCCACTAGTTTTATGGCTTCTCTCTAGTCTTCATTCCAGCAACCTTTGTCAGCTTGACACACCTGCGCATTTTGAATTAAACTGCAAGACAAGGAGATGGGTTTCTTGTCAGATTGTACAGAGATAATTTCTGCATCAAGTGTAAGAGCTGTTAAGGCACTTACAGCATTCCTGGAAAGGATGGGATATTATAGTAAAATAAAAGTCAAGAACTACCATAGGCATTTGGTGTGTATGCATATATGAAATTATTTGCTGGTACCTACCAATCCTCTTAGCAATAGCTTTCAGAAGGAAATCCAAGTTAGTGTTTTGCTCTGCAAATCTTGGAAATCACTGAGAGTCCTAAAATTGGAATAGATGTGTTTTATATGTACTGGACTTGGATAATAGCGAAGATATACAGGCAAACCTGCTCATACAGAAATCTAAAAGCTTTCTTATGTACTAAATATCCCACCAGCAGAAAAGACAATTTGGTTTGTGACTAAAGCACTGTGCTCAACATCAGACTTTGCTCCATCTCTGGTCTGCTCTGTGATCTAAAAGCAGGTTATTGAAACGACTTGCTTGTCTTAGTTTATCTTCCTTCAGGAATTAATAAAAATAAGTCTCCTTTGCAAATGTTTGGATTTAAAGGTGGTAAGTACCATTCAGGCAAATTATGAAAATAATCTGATGAACTGTGAATGGTCACATTATTTTAGGAAGTCTATGAACATTTATAGACATATGTACATATAATTACATACAGTAACATTCATGTTACTATAACACATTATTATCACACACAAGGGTAACGTTTACAAACAGCTTATATCCAAGAAATCAATAAAGAAAGAATTAAAGGAAAGACATGGTGGACTCTTCTTCACAGAAATTTAGAGGGCACAAAATTACCAATAAATGCTTTTTCCATACAGTAAGTATCATTGGCTACTATATTTACATTTTAACATTTATAACATATTTTAAAGTATTATTTACAACTGATCTGCAGTTTGCCTTTAAGCTTTTATTAAACAGACATTAAAGAACATATTTTTTCCTAAGGTAATTATGGATGAGGTTCAAATAAAGTATTAAAATAAATACTTTACCTGGTAGAAAAAAATATTTTAATAAAGAATTTAAAAAAAAATAGTTGTACCTTCCTACATACATCAAAAAACAGTATCTCCTTTGAAGCTGTAAAACTTGCTTAAAAATCAACGAAAAAAGTAACTTACTGGAGAATAACAACACTTCCTTCAAAGCAAAGTAGTGATTGAAATGGAATGTATTTTTCTATTAATTTCCTTGTGCTCATCTTACAACAGATTAGTAATGAGTAGATGAATTGTTTATTTCAGAAGAACTCATACATATAAGCATGACTTTAGAAAGTTCACACACAACAGATTGTGGTAAGAATTTGTATATTTTATTATCATTTCATTCCACCCAACTGCACACAAAGAAATCATTCAAATTATAAAGAAAGCATACTGGAATGTTCATTTTAGCAAGTTTTGGGTTTTTTTCCTAAATTCTCCTTTGTAAGACTAAAAAACTGATTTTTAAAGGGGATATATGTGAAACTTGAGTATAAAACTTTATTTTTTTCATAGAATACACAATACTTTAACATTTTTAAAATACTCAATGTTTCTAAAATATTATGTAGTTGATAAACAGTCATAAAATTAACACAGGCTCCCTCTAATTAAAAAAAGTGGTTCTCAAAATAAATCAACAATTCCCTAGTGCACTTATAAAGAGAAAAGATCAAAAGCAGGAACTGGTATCTTTCCTTCCAGTGTTAATTAGTAATTAAAAATCTTAGCTCCATTAGTACCTACTCTGAAATGGTTTGATTTTTTTTTTCTTTTTTTGGTTGGGAATGAAGATGTTACACGACAAATCCTCCAGCAAAAGTAATAAAAATTAACCAGTTTTGCCTTCATCATACTTCAAAAAGGATATGAAACTGTATTCTTTTCTTTTAAAGACACATCTTCCTTGCAGACCTCAGCTTTCAGTTGGTCTGGAGTTGCATGTAGTTGCATGTAGTTGCATAATTCTACTGACCAAGTAACACCCTTCAGATATGTCTGATAATTTTAAGTAGAAATAAAAATATTAGCATAATTTTTTTGGCATCATACAGAAGCTGACAGCCCTACTATTTGGTTCAGCTGCAAGTCCTAAAGAAGAATTTCTGGTATTTGGGGCAAGAGGGACAGGATGGGCCTTGCCACCTTTTCAAAACCGAGCAGATTACATGCATGTCCCTGTAAAGAATTCAAGTGTCTTCCATTTGCAATTTACTTGATGTCTCCAATCCTGATTCCATTTTCACAGCTCGATATTTCCTGCATACAAGGTGATCATCAGGATAGCAGTAAACCCTGTTAGTAAACCAGCATTCTGAATAAGGAAGAATGTCAGATCCGTCTTTCTTCCTGTCACTTTCTCCTGCAGCATATCATTCATCTCTGGGAACTGAAAAAAAGGGATATTTTTAGGTAAGTGTTGCCATCTCGTGGTAGCATGCTTAATTTAAGGCATTAAGGACTGAACCGTATTGCTACTCTGGACTGAACATTAGAACAGAGGGTGAAGGCAGACACAGGAAAATTACGCTCCAATTACCCTGAAAAACCACGCCACCAAGGATGGTAAGATGAAATGGTGTTTTGTTCCTCTCTATTATTCGTTCATTTGGCTGTGTCTCATGAAAATTTTCCCTTTTTGATTCCAGCAGCTCCTAGGTTCCAACTGTTGGTCCATGTGTTGCTAGAAGCAGCTGCCCTTGCATTCTAAATGCTTTGTTTCTTCCTTCACTGCTATAAAGAGAAATCTTAGTTTGGGAAACAGAAGATCAGGATTCTTCTGCTTTATCTAAAGGAAAATTAAGTGAAGATGAAAACATGGACAACCCCTCAGAAATCAGAAACCTGTTACATGTGGAAGGTCTGGTGGGCTTGTCAGGTCACACAAAGAAGAAGAGGAGGACGACTGGTATGAAACTGATGGTATGACATGACAGCAATGTGACATTACAGCAGTGTGACATTACAGTGCCATGAAGGGATTCTTCCTTCCATAATATACATCTCAACGGTTAACACAAGAGCAAAGGGTGACTGATCAGCTGCTAACTGTAGAAACAAAGATACTGCCTCTGGAGCCTGTGACAGTGTTGGCAGGAGAGCACAGGCATGAAGTTCCCTGCATGGGATGATTCAGGGTGTGTGTTTGCTGCAGGTAAAGTCAACTGGCTTTATATTTCTCAAAGTGGCTTTTGAGAAATAAGCTTTAAAGTATTCTCCCGTTCTGCTGAGAATAGTATAGCCAGAATACAAGGAAAAGACAGCTTATTTCAGCCCTAGCTAGGAAGCCTTCAGGCTGGGTGACTCAGAAACTGTATCTTTCTTTGATCTCATAACACAAAAACAGCCATTGAAGGTAGTGCAATCCTTGAAGAACAGGCTAAGGTTAGTGGGAAGAAGCCAAAGCTTCCCAGAAATCGTTCCAGAGCTCCGTCACACTCTTGCACAACAGCGCAAAACCAGATTAACTTCATGCCATTCAGCAAGGCTCATCTGTGCACACACCTCAGTGTGCATTCCCACCTGCCCACAGCCTCCCCACTCAGTGATCCTATTGGCAGAGGTTGGACTATGCCAGTACAGGAAGATAAAAGAATAGCAAAAAGAAAAGGAGGAAGGTATGACATTCCAGTTAATCCTACCTGCTTCTGGACAAGCAAACCAGAAGTGTGTGAAAATCGTAAGAAAGTGGAAAGCCAGATCTCTGTACAGAGCACTTCAATACCCTATTTCAGACTTTTCAGGGGGAAGGAAAATTCAGATAGGTAACTGATACAATCCAAAAACCTATAAAAAGAAAGAGAGGAGGGTACAGGGAGAGAGACAGATAAGAGAGGAACAGGGAACAGAACAACAGATACAAAGAAAAGAATGTTACCTGCTTTAATGGATTTAATAACAAACTCGAGTCACTACAAATTTATGCCACGAATTTTACACATCAGAGTTCAGTACATTACTATTCATTATTTGAGCGAAGATAAGCAAAAAGCATTAGCAGTTAAGGTACTGCAAGCTTGTAAAATAAACTGCTTATATAGTTCATAACTCTAACAACTTATTAAATCCTACACTATCACCAAAATGTTAACAGTATTTAATGAAATAGTCACTATAAATACATAACAGCTCCTAAACACACAAGGAACCAAACTAGGGTCTCAAATCTTTTCAGATTCAGGCTCTTCCAGTTCTGCACTCAAAGAGATTGTCATGAGATAGATGGAAATACCTTTGCACGTGTTACATCTGCTGTTACAACACTGAATTAAACATAATAAACTTAAAACTCTTGAAAAGATCTCTCTTGTTTTGAGACAAAACATCATCATAAAAGGAAATTATAGAATATCGCTAAGTGCCTGCGAATTCACCTTTTTTTCCTCCCCCAATGTCTAAATACTATCTGGATTTTAGCACAATTTCTTTTCCTTATATCTTCTAGCACACTTTGAAAAATAAATGGTAGACAGACTATTTTGAATAGAACTCAGCAAAATTTTTTGCCTGAACCAGGAAAATGAGGCTGGCACTCTTTGATTTAAACCAGGATAGAATTTAAATCAAGTTTTTCATTATCACCGTGGTTACACAACACCTTTCATTCAACTCAAAATTTAATATTTAACTTAATTCTGTTTACCTTTCTTTTTTTGCTTTTCTTTCACAACATGGTTTAAATAGACAAATGAATCTTTTAAAATAATAAGGTGAAATACTGTGACACTTGAAAATGCTGAAACAAAATGTTTATACACATTTTACTCTTTGATCAAACCAGGCCAAATTCATGAAAGGCTTGTCTCTGTCTAAAATCCCTTTTCAATAATAATAATATGATGAGGTGAAAGGCTTTAGTGTTTCATGAATAAATATCTTACCAATAGGTAAGGCTTTATAAAGTCTTACCTATCAGTAACAATAACTATCTGTGCACCTCCATTAAGGGTTTAAATAACAATACTCTGTTATTATTATTATTAATAATATTATTATTATTATTAATGTTAATGTTAATATTAATGATGTTGTTTTGTTGTTGTTATTATTATTATTATTATTATTAGGCACTGCCATGAGAAGGAGAAAACACTAAATTCTACTGGAGAGACTTAGTGGAGTATATGGGTTTTTTTCAGAGAAATAAATAACTGAAAATGAAATTTTATCTCACCATATCTGCCAGAGAGATGTACAGGAACATTCCACCAGCTATAGCAAAGATGATGTTAGGAGCAAAGTTGTTGCCTACTAATATTCCAAAGGCCAACCCAACGTAACAAGAACATGCCGATAGGAAATTGAAAAACAGAGCCTGCTGAGTACTCATTCCTGCATTAAGCAAGATGACAAAATCCCCTAAAAGAATAAAAAAGATAAAACCATCTTCAGAAAATGATATTGTGGTTATTTTCTGATTTCAAAGAAAGTCTGAAGAAAAGGCATTATTTGTACACACATTATAACCCTGTGTTGTTTTTCTTCATTCAAATACATGATGAGGATTTCCCTGCAATACTTAGGAAACTGAAATACTCTAAACAAATAGTGATGCAGATTGAGCTAACAGCACAGGAACACACAACTACCTATGATGATTTTTGGTTTTAAAATTAATTAATACAACACTGTATGCTGCATATATAAACAGGATAATTAGTACCTGTCCAATACATGGTCCCAGCTTCCACCCACCTGCACTTGGGAACTTCCCGTGCCAGATGTGTGTTTTGGTGCTCAGTAACTTTTTGATGAATATTTTTTCTATTAATTTGTCTAAACTTTCTTTCAACCCCTGCCAAATTTATGCCAACACAACCACCTACAACAGTGATTTCCACAGCAGACAATATGTGCAATAAAGTTCCTTACCCAGTTCATGAGGAAACTCTTCACACAAGATGGCAATGGAGGTACTAAGCCCTTGAAGCAGAGACAAAGTGAAAGAAGCCCCAATAGCCAAGCCATCTATGAAATTATGTACAGCATCACTCAGTGTCACCATCCAAGCAATGGTGCCAATCTTTGACAGTGGGCGCCCCTTAAGACACTTGCATAAGCTGCTTTGGATGGCTTCTTCCTGAAAAAAAAATAGCATAAAACAATTACAGAAAGCACTGAATGAAGAAGCCAATGAATCACGTTTCTGCCTTTAAATGTATGCCAAGTATAAACTCAAGCACTGCTGCATAGGGAGACCAAACTGCTTTGTCCAAGAAGCAAGTGGCACAGCAGTAGCATCAAATGTTTTCTGTTTCAACAAGGTAACATGCAGGACCCTCCTGACTGTGAAGTGTCAGCTGAGACAGGAAGCAATTCAGGCCACAGTGGTCTGAATGTCTCTCTGGAGTCTCTGTCAGACAAAGACAGCCCCAAGCCTACTCTGCCATCTCTATATAAGCATGTACAGTCAGAAGGATCTGATCTCAGTGACTGGCAGCATCTGTATTCAGAAGAACTGCCACTACGTCATGGTCTCAGAGACACACTCAACTACCACAGGAAAAGAATTATATCTACATGATATATATGATGTGTCTATAGTGTAGAATGTGTTTACACATTCAGATACTGCATAGAGCTTATTTCTAATTTTGGGCAATGATGGTCAAGTCCAGCTATCCAAATTAGTTTCTACAAAGTGAGTGTTTAATAAAAACAGCGGTGGCTAATTTTGACTGCACAATTAAAGGCTCAGAGCAAGAAAACAGCAGGCTAATATAAAACTGCAATGCACATGCACTCCAGGGATCTCACTAATTCTTCCCAGAAGTGGAAGTAATTTATACATACAGTGCCATGATAATGAAAAACCTGAACACACATAAAAGGAACTGCCATTTTATCTGGGAGCACAAACTAAGCTCCCCTAGAAGTTCCTGGTGATCCATTTGATGAATTTCTGTACACACATACTGTATTTACAGAATACTTCCAAGCATTATAGTATTTCTTCCATGAAAAAAAAATTGCTTATAAAGCATTAACTAGTGCTTACTTACTGGAATATATAAGCAGTAATGTATACATCTGTGTGCCTACAGAATATATATATGGAATATATAAGCAGTAATGTATACATCTGTGTGCATAGCACAGAATCACAGATCAGTTAAGGTTAGAAGAGACCACAGAGGTTCATCTGGTCCACATGGCAAAGGATTGCATCCAGGCAGTTCTTGGATGTCTCTAATGAGAAAGATTCCAGAACCTCTCTGGGCAATCTCTTCCAGTGTTCAGTCACACCTGCACAGTAAAGCAGTTCTTCCTCATGTTCAGGTGGCACTTTCTGTGCATCAGTTTCTGCCCATTGCCTCTTGTCCCATTGCTGGGCATCACTGGGCAGAGCCTGAGTCTGTCCATATAGTCCCTTCAGATACTCACAGACATTGATGAGTTTCCTTCTCTGTCATCTGCTATTGAGGCTGAACAGGCCCAGCTCCCTCAGCCTTCCCTTGTAAGAGATGCTCCAGACCCCTCATTGCCTTTGTGACCTCCACTGGACCTGCTCCAGGAGCTCCATGTCCCTCTTGTGCTGAGGAGCCCAGAACTGGGCTCAGCACTCCAGATGTGCCTCACCAGGGCTGAGCAGAGGGGCAGGATCACATCCCTTGACCTGTGGCACTGCTCTTCCTTAATGCAGCCCAGGATGCCAATGGCCTTCTTGGCCACAAGGACACCCTGCTGGCTCATGGACAGCTTGCTCTCCACCAGGACACCCACGTCTTCCTCTGCAGAGCTGCTTTCCAGAAAATCAACCCCTAGCCTGTTCTAGTGCACGGGGTTATTCTTTTCCAAGTGCAGGACACTGCATTTGCCTTTGTTGAATTTCAGGAGGCTCTGCTCTGCCCATCTCTCCAATCCATCGAGGCCCTTCTGAAGGGCTGCACAGCACTGCAGGGTATTGGCCACCCCTCCCAGGTTTGTGTCATCAGTGAACTTGCTCAGGAGGCTTCTGCCCCTTCACCAAATCTTTGATGAACAGGTTAAAAAATGCAGGGCTCAGTACTGAACCTTGTGGGAAACCACTAGTGACAGGCATCCGGTTATACTCTGGCTCACTGGCATCTGCATTCAGCCAGTTCTGAATACACTCTGCCCACTCATCCATTCCACACTTCCTGAGTTTGCCTGTGAGGATGTTGTGAGAGACAATGCCAAAAGCATTGTTTAAGTTAAGGCAGACAATATCCACTGCTCTTCTCTCCTCCACACACACCTCCACTTGAACTAGAAGGATGTAGAGGAACACCTCCTTAGGAGAAGGCCAGAGAGTATTCCAAGAAATTTTATTTTGTTATTAAAAAGAACATTGCAAATTGTTTTAGTTTTGCCATATGCAAATGCTACAAGGCAAACTGAATTTTGAACTTCAAGGAAAAAATATTATTAATAAATTCTTTCAAAATCTTTAAGGACAGAGCTATAAGGTCTGTCACATGATTTGCTCATAGGTTTCTTATCTGACTACATTCTTGTATGTAGGAGCTGCCTTGGGACAGGACAAAAGTTCAGGTTGGGAATTTCTGACTCAGGTGCCTGTTGCACCGCCTCATAGATAATAATGCCTTGGCTGAGTAGTGCCAAAACTGCCACAAAGCAGCTCCTATTCAGTCCACAGGAAGTTCCCAAATTATACTTTTATGATGCAAAAATGAGCAATGGTATCAAAAAGTCAGGAGTTTCCTTGATGACTCAAACACATAGTTTTTAGATTTGTATTACATGCTTGCCTTTAGTTTTTGAAGGCTTTCCTCTCAACATTTCCTCCAGCACAAGCAGCGCCAATCTTTTCTTTTGAGATTATTAATTTGTACCTGTACTATTTCTTTTTGAGATAAGATCACTTATAAGTAATAGATTTCTCTCTTAATCCATGAAGACAAGCCAAACTTTAAGAGAGAAGTATTACAAAGCAAGCCACACAAAATACATAAGAAAACCCAAATACAATTAGCAAAGCTCTTCCACCAATTTATCCAGCTTCCTGAGCTAAAGATCTGTTCTCTATTTTTTTTCTGTTCCCTGATGACCATTCTTCAAACTGACTACAAACTGGAGGAAGCATTGTTTGTAGGTCATCCTGATTTCCACCTAAAGCACATCATCTTTCTTGCACATATTTCTAGCTTCACTGAGGAAAGTGAGTTTGATCTAATGCACAAGTTTTCACTTTAAATAATTCACCTGGTTTTTTTCCACCAAAAAGAACATCTTAAGTAATTGCAATTAATTTAGGGTATTTAGTATTTATTTACTTCTAAAAATTAATTTCTTGATCCAAACTTTCAAAATGCAGAAACACCTGTAGTTTATAAACTAGGAATCACTTTCTGAGATGCTTCTGTTTATGTATATATTGCTACCCACCATACACATTTACTGTGTAGCTCTGAAGTATCATAATTCTTACATGTAATCCATTTTAAATAATGCCTTGACAGTGCCTCTAAATTATATAAAGTACAATGAAATTGCTTTTCTGGAACTGCATTCTGAATTTTACCATGTATCCAGTAGAAGTAGATGAACAAATAATATATATTCTTGATGTTTAAGATAAGGCAGACTACTGACAAAATACCCTACAAACATATAGGATTCCAAAGCAAAAACTTAACAATGTCTCTTTCCTCTGGACTATTTCCACTTTGTCATGGTAGTTCAGCAAACATCAAAAGAGATGCCATCTAAGGAGCTCTATAATACCCAGCTGGACTATCAGGTTTAATTTTTATTAATTATTAGTGCAGTTCTTCATCATTTGTATCTCCACAGTTTATGGTAAACCAAAGATATCCTTGGTATTTATGCTCTTCTAAACTCAGGGGGCTTTTTAAAAAGTAATGGCCTCTGGTTCATTCCCAAACTTAAGAAATTATACAGAGACTCTCTTATTTTATCCTACAACATCTCAGATTACTATTACTATTTGCTAATTCCCTCAGACATGAACCAGATATGTCCTCTGGAAGAGCCCACAAGAAGGAATCCTGACACTGCCTCCAGGCAATAAATAAAGGCACTGTAAAGTTTTGTTATACAGCTCTAACAATGTGCACTCAAGAAGACAGACGTTTCAGCAATTTGTCTTTGAAATAACTTTCCTTCAAAGTTTCTGTTGTCAAGCCATATTTCAATGCATACAAACTTTGGGTAGAGCACAAAGGTTTCCAAGGTTGCAATTACTGCTGCAAGTGAAAACAGAAAGTAGGTGACTAACTAAACATTTACTCTGGCAGTCAATCTCTTCTGGCATTAAAGGAGAGAATATAGCTGGATCCCCATGGCTGAAAATAGTTGCCACACCTTGGCACAATCCTCTTTAAAGTCTTCATTTTGATTTCTGACTACTCTGCATTTTCCCTCCTTAACAAGCTGTCGATTTTGAGGACACATTAAAATTCTCTGGGGTGCACATTAGCTTATGCCAAATGGCATAAGTCTTAAATACTACATTCTTGTAAAGTTGAATGTATACCTACCCTCCTGTCATTAGCCTAAGTGCCCCAAAGCACCTTGGCTACCTTGACCCTTTCCTGACCTTTGAACCTCACTGGAGGAGGACAAGAACAAAGATGGTCTTTTTGTTGCTAGACAGTATCACAGAATCATTAGGTTGGACCTCTAAGATCATCAAGTCCAACCACTAACAAAATGCTACCAAGTCCACCACTAATCTGTATCCCTAAGCAACATCTCCAGAGATGGTGATTCCAACACTTCCCTGGGCAACCTGTTCCAATGGTTGACAACCTTTTCTGTGAAGAACTTTTTCCTAATATCCAATCTAAACCCCCTCTGGCACAACCTGAGGCTGTTTTCTCTCGTCCTGTCACTTAGTATTGGAAAGAAGATACTGACCCCCACCTGGCTACAGCCTTCTTTCAGACAGTTGTAGAGTGATAATGTCCCCTCAAGCCTCTTTACTCCAGGCTACACAATCCCAGCTCCCTCAGCTGCTCCTCATAGGGCTCGTGCTCCACTTCTTTCACCAGCTTTGTTGCCCTGCTTTGGACATGCTCCAGCACCTCAAGGTCCTTCTTACAGCGAGGGACCCAAAACTGACCACAGGATTCGAGGTGCAGCTTCAGCAGTGCCACAGGGGAATGATCACTTCCTGATCACTCAGGATTCAGTGATCATCATTCAGTGCTGGCCTCTCTGTTTCTGTCTCCACAGAGAAAAGAGCTTTCTTTTACTTGTTTTATAAATCCACAAAATAAAACTTACAGACACTCATAATACTAATTCCTTCCTGATGCCTATATAATTTTAATAATTAAACATGTTTCTTCTAATTTTTAAGATGTTCTGTATCCACCACACTTCATAATATTTCTGTGGTAAGTACAAGTACAATTGTGGTGTTTTAAACTGTGTGCATCAAATGCCCTGTGAGCCTGCAGGGTCAATGCAGAGCTCCCAGATTTACTCCTGGTTGTTAGGAACTGCCTCTGGCTTGCCGCCCTGCTTGCTCCTCTCTGCTCCCCACAACTAACTTACTGGCTAATAAAAATGTATAGCAAACCAAAAATCTCTGCTATCAAAAAAGTCTGCCTTAAGACATCTGAAACTTTTTCCTATGTGTTTCTAATTTTGTTTTAATAAGGGACAGTACTGCTCCTCCCTGCACAGTACTGCTCCTCTCTACACATGGAAAAAGATTAAAGAAACACAGAACTTTCTCTTCCTACTTCCATTTTCTTCTCAGCAAGAAAACAAACCCAAAGAAATGCAGAGAACAAATCTGAACTACAATAACACTCAAACCAGGAGGAGTGGCTTCTGTCTCAACATTTGACCTCCATGATTCCCACAGTATCCAAATACACTATGTTATCACAGGCAGTGCTCACAAGATACTGCCTGCAAGTCACTGTACTAGTTTTTCTCTTTAATCATTGATTCAGAAGACTCAGGTTCTCACACTTAATGGCTTTATGTATTCAGGAGCAAAATACAGATCATTTTGTATGACCAACATTAGCACAGCAGTAAAACACACTATTACTCTTTAAGCAAAACAGTAACAACAACAAAACCAAAATTAACCAAATTAAATACAAATTCAAATCTGATTAGATATACCTCTCTGTCCAACCCATCCCCAACACTGATATAACATAGCCCTCTTTGTTGGCTACAAATTGAGTGTGTCATTCAGCTTATTCAAGCTTGCCCCAAACCCCTGTATTTTTTCATAGGATTCAACCAAATTATAAGCTGTAAATCTACAAAAACTTGACAAAAGCAATAAAGATTCATATTAACTCTCCCCTCAGATACGCTCATATAATTAGTATGGATAAAATAAATTAATAGACACAATTTTCATACCTGTGCTGAGACCACACTGATACTGTCAAAACCAAGATTTCCATTGCTCTCTATGACAGCTGAATTTGCATAACATGCGCCCCCGTTGCTGGATGATGGTGGTTTGGTTGAGTTAGTCTTATCCTGAGAATGATTCTCTTCTCCATTTTCAAAGTAATTATGTCCAGTCTAGGTGACAAATAAACAAGTAGGTAGCTAATTAAAACAAAAGCAAAATAGCAATGTAAGAAAATATAGACAACAAGGAAAAGGTGGTGGGAGTTCATATTCATGCTGCCTTGCTTTCAATACCAAGTGATTGCTGAAATGAGCATCAGTGAACATTTAAATTTTTGTTATGATCTTCAAACATATCTAAGTTCCTAACTTAACTCTTAGCTAATCAGAAAACATAGCAGTCTTTTCCTTTTTATAACCTTATGCAGAACCTCCTAAACTAACCTAACCAAAAGTAATTAATATTCGCTGGTTATTCATGGTTCCTTGTCAAACAGAGCTTATTAGACTTTGTTTGTTTACATAAATAAAGAAAAACAAATTCATTTTTTTTCAACCTATTGCAAATGACAGAAAGTTGATCATCATAATTTTCAGTACTAGCAACACTTTGGGAGGAGAAAACTGAAGAGAGGTTAGAATAGGAAGATGGGACAGTTTCCTTTCACCAGTAATAGGCAGGGAGGACCAAAAATTGGGAGGTGCCCTTCTCTGAGACAAATTCAGCCTTGCTCAAGTGAGCACACAGAAGACAAGTATTCTGACACAGGGGTAGAAAGCAGAGCCCTGGGCAAGAGGAGACAGCTGCAGTGTTCATAGAAGCAGGCCTGCGCACCTGAACTTGGGGAAACATAGAGCTGAAGTTACTGAAGGCTAGAGTCAGGCTTTCTGCACAGCTGCACTTTGCAGATGACCAAGAAGGTGTATTTGTCACACTGATTTCTCTTGCCCAAAGAGGATCCCCACGGGCTGACTTCATACTCTCTGCCTCATATTTCCACAATTTCCTGATGGGTTTCGCTACCACAACAACCAGTTGGCTGCTGAGAGTTACTGGAGCATATACCAAAGAGAACAAACCACACTCACATCTGGATTCCATTCCCAGGGCTGCTTGTAACTCCCTCAAAAAAGTGAGATTTCTTCCCCTATTCACATGAGTTTTAAGCAGATATATCAGAACACACAGTAAGGCTGAATTCCTCAGATAAAATAGAAAATCCCACACACATTTTATTCATCTAGCAAGTATCCCACAAAATAGGACGGGTACTTTAAGGCTCATTCAGTTAGTGACAGGTTTCATTACCTTGTTATAGAGCTTTAGTATCACTTTAAGAATCCTTTCCAC
This sequence comes from Anthoscopus minutus, assembly GCA_013399455.1. Classification (NCBI taxonomy): domain Eukaryota; kingdom Metazoa; phylum Chordata; class Aves; order Passeriformes; family Paridae; genus Anthoscopus; species Anthoscopus minutus. The sequence goes on from VWYI01044258.1 coordinate 42,123, forward strand.
AAAGAAGAGAATATAGAATCCACCAAACACAGCAACAGCTTTCTCAACATAGTTATCTACTTTCGGGTCAAACCCAAATGCCTAAGAGTGAAGAAAAAAGCAATGCAAATTAGTCTGTAATCATAGTACATTTCCAGAAAAACAAATGTCACACTACACATATCTCACTCTATTACAAAAACTGTCTCTATACCAACCAGTGGTTTCCATGAGCGGAAATTGTAAAAGATTCTGATCTCATTACATTTTTTAAACCTGGACAAAATGTTAACATTGTAGCCTATTGAAATTCACTACAACTTTATCCAATGTATTTTTCTTTTTGTTTAGAGGCAGAATAGCCCTTGGTCCTTCCCAGTGAACAAGACGTAGATCTTGATGGCTCTGACATATTCCAGAGAGGGATCATAATGGCTAATAACTGAAGCCTACACAAAACTCCTTGGAGATTGCAACCCACACACAGAACCTTATGCTTTTAAAATCAATACACTTGAGAAACTTCTTGCAAAGCAAATAATTATTCCCCTTGCTTACCTCTGGAATGAGCTGGAAAATTGCATTAGAAAACAGAGTACCAATGGCCAAGCCCACAAAGTAAGTTAAAACCTTGGGGAAATATGACTTCTTTAAGAGAGGAGTTAAAATCAATCCCAGAAGTGATGCCAAGTTAATGATAGACACAGCCAGGAACCCAAATCCCCAAACTGTGGATAAACAAAGAGAAATACAAAATATATTAGTATAACTCCCACTTCAGCTTCCTTGAAATTAGATTTCTCTAATTACTAAATTGGCATGGAACTGGTAGAAGAGTAGTTTCTTGGCTGAAATTAAAACTCACAAATATAAAATTCTTAAAATTAGGCAGTTAAAATGCATACCTGTGGAAAGGAAATATCTGAAAACACTTTCTGGGACAGCCACATTAAAAATGGAAATCATGTAAGTAGAATATATGGGCTGGCCTATCTGCTGCTAATGCATCTTTCTACAGTCAAAGAAGAGTAAAAATTAAGGCTTAGGCCAATAGTTGAAGCAGCTATAGCATAGAGAAAAGACAAAACTTACTGCTAGTCTCAAAGTCAGATCCAATTGACATTAACTTCTAAGAAACTCCATGGGAAAAAGACTGTTGTCTTGGCTGTACTATATATAAAAATCCTTCCTGATAAAGAATGACTCCTTCAAACCACCCTGAGGTGATATCCCAGTTCCTAACCCTCCTCCCTCCTCCTCTCATTCAAAGAAATTCTGCTGGCTGAAAATGCCTGGCTGAAATGTTAATAAACAGGTGAGGAGATAGCTGATAGGTGAGATAATTATAAAAGAGAAATGAAAGTGCATTAAAAAAGAGGTTCTAGGTTCAAAAAGGGCATATGATTTAGGCATGCAATGGGAAAAACCTTTCCTAAGAATCAGTAAATGCAACAGGGTTCAGCATAATCTTTTTTCCTTCATCATAAGCATAATCACATATATTTAGTGTTCAGGCACCGGGACTTGCACAAATCTGTACCATAATTATTCTGGAGCCTGAATTATAGGTTGGAGAGGTGTGGTGTGGTTGATGCTGCTCGTAAGTGTTTACAAAACTGTGCCTCTATGGTGAATTTTTTTTTCCCAGTGACATCTCAAATCCCTGTGAGTACAGAGAAAAACTTTAAAAGTTATACTAAAGAGGTTACAAGGGTGCCTCAAGTGATGCCACAGAACTACAAAGCAATCCACACAGACATAGGGCTAGTCTTTAAAAATTAACCACAAATAATAATCAATGCCAACACAATGTTGCCTAGATGAAAACAGTTTCATATAATCCAGAAAGATGCATCATTATAAGCCTGTAAGTATGTAGGGAAGTTACTACGAATTCCTCTCTGCATAGCAGAAACTAACAGATCAGATTATGGTCTGATACTATTTTCTGGAACATAACTGGCAAATGCACTAAGCTGGATTCCTCACCTGCAACTGGGATGGCTCTACCCCTGTACCGTTCTGCAGTGCTTTCATAAAATGAATTTTGTATTATGTCAAGAACAGAAAGCATTAGAAACATTCAAAGCATTTGCAGATGTATCAATGCCAATTACAACATTCATTTGCCAATTTTGAGAGAGCTACACAGAGAAAGGGAAAAACCACACAACTAGATATGGGTAGATTCACGAAACTACATAGATTAATTTTTATTAAACTAAATGACAATTAAGACTGTAACTATATTTTTTAAATCAAATTTATAATAAATGGGTTTCCAGTGTCCTTGTGAGTCAGAAAACAATGTCTAACTACAGAAGTATAAGAATCTTCTAGTTTAGTGCATGGACATCTACCCATATTCTGGGCAAGAATGTGCATTTTAAACCAAGTTGAAAAAATTCCAAGACTACCAATGTTGCCAAAGTTCCTGCATTAAGGACTGTATTCTACAGTATCATGTATGCACTGCTGCCTTAAAATGATTTTATTCATTGGGACTCCATCCACACTAGCCTTTTCATGAGTCCACACATCTCAGAAAGCTGAGTAGTCTGACTTTATGTACTCAGACGCAGCGCTAATTCTTCCCCTGAGACCGATGGCTCAGTCAGTTTTTACTAATTACTATTATTCTTTCAATCTCTAAACCATAGACCAAATAAAGAGACAGCCAGGATACCCAAAGGCATGAGAAATCCAAAACATAAAACTGCAGGAGTGCAAGTAAGATGCCCTCCTTAGAACACTGCTGCTCAACTCTGTCCCTTCTAAGAACAGGCAGGCTCAGGCTCTTCTTTAACCTTGTCCTAGGATGAAGAGGAAGTGCAGAAATAGCTTTCTGAAGAAGTCAAGCAGAGAACACAGAAAGTGTTTGTCTCAGACAGAAGGAATGCCACTGGGCAGTTTCGACTGTTTGAGGCATCTCTATACACCTCCCTACTATCTTCCAGAGAGGCAAGCAAGGGGAGGACTGGAGTGTGCCCCAGGATCAGATAGGCTGGGTGGGAGTTTTACAAGTCCCAGGAAAAAAGATGTAACATTTGTTGCCTTCCAACTTCTACTCTGCTTTGCCATCACTTATTTTGTATTCTGTGTAGCTGTTCCTAAAGCTCATTGAACTGGTTTCTTCTGCACATATTGTCCATTAGTACTTTGGAAGACAGTGTATTGTTAAGAGAGTGGGGTTCCCAGGGGAGAAAATTTACACAGGCACAGCTGGAAACAGGCATGGAGGATTCTGCTCCATGGGCAGTAATTGAAATCATCCGGTCTCAACACTACTGCGATAGAGATTAATTTTGTGATAGGGTGAGGGTGTATAAATCAACAGCTGCACTGGACACTGGGGGGCCTTGCTAGGACCCTGTTCAAACAGGTACCATTATGTGTCACAGTGTTTAAAGTGTCCCAACCGTGGCCCTTGCAGATTTCTTGTGCTGCAGCCAAGGGAATTGTAGGATAAGACTGCCTTTCTTATCTGGCTACTGGACATTGCTTCTGAGCTGGCCAGATAAAAGGAAAATAAGAAGGATGGTCTAAGTACCTTAGGAGGTTTACTGTAGGTCAAGGATTCCATGTTCAACCTACTCAACCAGCACACCCTCCAAAAATGAAAAGAGGAAAGAAAAAAAATAAATTAAATAAAATAAAATAAATTTTAAAAAAAGAGAACAACAGATCCTACTCTCCAATGCAGATCTTATGGTCGTCTTGGTAATATGTGTCTCCATATGATACAAGCAATCTAGAGCAGTCATGCTAAATTGGTGCCACGGTTTTAGTGATTACTCAATTAGATTTCTTTCACTGTCACAGCAAAACACAGCTATGTTTTAGGAATGATCTCTAATTCTTATTAAATTTGATCACCTATATTAATCAGAATGTTATTAGTACTAGTATTTCAAAAGTTACAAAAAGCATTTCTGCATTTTTTCTTATGAATACTGACATAAGGCACTACTAATCCAAAATCTTAGCTTTTAACATTTAGCTGAATCCCTTGGAGCAGTTTGGAATACTGACTCAAATAAATAAGTCATTATATATTTGATCCTTATTAGTGCAACAAGTGATTTCTTTAATCAGATAAATATTCCCTGCCCAATGCTTTTTACTGCATTTTACAGTTCTGTGCACAATAAATACAGAAATAATAGTGAGAAAAAGAGGAAGAAGATTAAGGCTACTTAACCATGTCACAATTATGGAAGAGTCATCACAGAAGATGACATGAAAGCAGGAGTCAGAATTTGGAAAGAATATGAGTATTTTTCCTCAGTAAGCCAGTTACTGGCTCACCTGACAGTCCCCCTGCAAATAACTCCACTCAAATGCAGCCCAAGTAATTTTAACTTAACCTGCCTCCATACATGCAGATTTCACCAAGTCTCTTTTCCCACTGCAAATCACTCTCACAAACTTCCCTTCCGTACACTCACCTTTTCTTCTATCAACCAGCTCTAAGGACGAGGCCTTACATTTCAAGGCACAAACCACTATCCAAACAAAACAAGTCAGAAAGGCTTTTCCTTAAGTGGGCAAAATATTCCATAACTTTCTATCAGTTCTTTCACCTTTCTTACAGCATTTTAAATAGATCACTGTCGAGAGATACCAATTTTGTTTGGATAGTCTGCTGACCTACAGCAGCAGTTTATGTTCCCAGTTTGGAACCATATCTTCCCAAACAGGACACTCCCGTTACTTACAGATAAATGCTTACTATTCCTCTAAGAAAACCCCACTCCAGTCACAGCATTAATGTAAGTAATAGTAACTAACCTTGCAAAGAATGTGGTTTAGATGTGTCCACAAAGCTTTCCTGATGATCACACGGGTGAAAAATTAGCTGTTGCAAAACTGCAGGACATATTGTAGAGAAGCTGGAATTTGATATGTGACTATTGTTCGGTATCCCATGCAAAGAAAAGATTTCTTCACTAGTCAAGCACTGAAACCAAAAGGGATTTTGACAACTTAAGACATTAATGCAAACCAAAAAATAAGACATATAGTGAGAAATCCAAGAATTACAACATGGAAATACTGTAATGCATTTTCAGGGATGTCTACAAAATGTGCATGAAAATAGTGTGATTGCTTGATGTGAAGCAGAAATTATTCAAAGTATTTTAAGTTAGATAAATCACAAATCAATAAAGCATTTTTTTAAGAGACATTTGCAGATCTTCTGCCTGAGAACTCGGACAGCTAAACCTCACAATATATTTGGAAAAATAGCTTCAGAGTACTTAAAACCTAATGTACTGATAAATTGTAATTAAATTTAATAGTAGACTAGATACAGGTAAAATCTCAGTAACAGAGTATGCCAGAAAATGATTGTTTATTCAGTGACAGCTTATTCAAATAAGTGACTGCTTCTACTTTACAATGCTTCTTAGTTACCTCCCCAGATTAACTCCCTAAAAATCTAAAAGCTAAACATTTTGTCTTCTAGTAGTAATTCTTAAGGGCAAAAGTTGTCTTGTAAAACCATGAGATAAACTCCTGCTTATGATCTTCACTTTGTCTTTAGTTCAGGACACAACAGTGTCTGATAGGTCAACAATAAATGCATTTGGCAGTCCTAAACCAGGCCAGGGCCAAGGCAAGGCTGGTTCCTCTGTTGGTCATTTTCAACCAAAAAGATAAAACACAAACCATGAAGTATCATAAAAGATACATCTACAGAAAAATGGAGTGTTTTCCTGTGAAATGTTCCAAACCACTGAAATCTTTCATCTAACAATTTCTGTTCATTTACATTCTTTATTTCCTACAATGATAAGGGAAAGTGTTCTTTTTCTGGGTGTAATCAATAGTTTTGTGCAGTTATTGCTGCACAACAAACACATACCAAGGTTGAGTTTTAAGACCAAAAAAATCAAATATTTTCTTCTATTTGAGACATCAATTACAGCATACCTCTCCCTGTAGCAAATCTCAGTGTGGTTGCAAGCAGGGAGCACTGGAAGCCTTAGCAAAATAAACACAAATAGTCACTCCCTGCTCTTCTCAGTTTTGTCAGCCTTCAGATTCCACAGCACGTCTCCAATAATTCAACATTATTATTTATAAGGCAATTAACTCCTAGAGATAATCCAGAGTGATTGCAAGTCACTTATTTCATCAGAGCTGCTTCTGCTCCTGTTAATAAATATTTTTGTTACTGTCTGAAAGGTGAAAGGCGTGCACTCATCACCTGAATGTGACTCTCTTTGATTTGCTTGGAGGAAGAGAATATGCAGGCCAATTCAAATGACTTTAGCTAAATTACATCCAGAATGTTTTTGTCCTTCCTCTTTAACAAGCCAGTCTAGCAGAGTGCTCAGGCACATGCTGGAACTATAACCTAAGTACAAATTTTGTTAAGGCTATGAAACCCTGAAGACTCTAATATAAAGAAGCAAAGTGTATATACTTTTATCTTTCAATGTCAATACTAATGTCAAAGAAGTATCATGTATAAAACAAATAGAACTTGTAACAGAAGAGATACTTTTTGTTTTAAAACGTGTTGCTCCATTTAACCTACATGAAAGTAGTGAGTACAGCAATCATCACTGAAAATAAAGTCTTTAACAGGCCAATACACAAACCATTGGAGCTTTCTAAACTGGTTATGTGTCTAATCATTTTACTGTTAACTCTGTGTTCTGAATTAATAAAAAATACATAGCTGATATGCCCACAGTAAAACAAAGAGAGGGTAGTTGTGATCTACAGGAGTAGTTCCTGTATGGTGCTTATTACCAGCTCACTGAGCCATTTCTGGATGTCTGTGGTCGGAAAAAACGAGCCAGTAAGAACTGAGAGTTTACACCATAGCTATCTCTGAAAGAAATCACCTTTAACTATTTCATCCCTAATATACAAGATACAGTATTAGCATTTTTTAAATACCAATACATTAGTATTGACATTAACTCACAAAAATCCAAACGTTGTAGATAAGAATGCAGATAATAGAGAGAAACTAAATCAGACACAGCATAAGTTAATAAACCTGACATTTGTAACTTTGCCTAAATGCGAACATGGAAGTGAAAAATACCATCAGAGAAGAGCTCTTTCATGTGAAATTGAGAAACAGCATTTTATTTAATTACTATTATTATGTTGATCAGGGACAAACCCAGAGGATAATGATTCTTATAAATGATTCATTGTTATTAGTTACCTCGTACTCTCAGTAAACTCCTACAGACATCCAAGAGCTAAAAAGCAAGCTTGCATGAGTTCACCAGCACAATTAAAGGATTAATTAAAAGACCAAATCTATTAGAAGCTTTGGACTGGAGCAAGGGAGCAAGGCATGTTTGCACACTGCAATCCTCTGCATTTATCTTTTCAGGATAAATAAATACATTAACACAGCCACACTGCTGTAAAAACATAAAATATTTACTTTGTAAGACTCATGGACTATCTCATCACAGAGAAAATTTAGCTTCATGGAACAGGGGACTGAAAATGATGTCCTGACTCACCAAGTCTGCAGTTGTTTCTGTCCCCTGCTGTGCAGCAAGACCTAATCACAGCGATAAGGTGAGAGGATTTCCTGTCACCAACTGTTTAGTAAACAATTGCAAAAAATATATAACATAACAAATCACCCCTGAATTGTTAAAAATTTTAAAAATGCTTTCATCAAAACTGTGAGGGACTTGAATTGTAGATTTTACACAGTTAAAGAATAATGAGACTTAGAAAAGATTAAACTATCCACTAGGTTATTCAGACAAATGTTTATTTTTACCTTGATAAGCATCTCCCAAAAATGATGGAACAATATGGGATTCTTCTGACTGGAGAAATTAACAAAAAATGCTACAGTAACAGCCACCTTTTAAATGCATCAGTCCCTTCTCTGATCTGCTATGTTCTTATCATTGCTCTATTTGTCTTATCGGTAGCATTCCACATGTGAAGCACTAAAATACTGAACAGCATCCTGCACTGCAGTTTCTAGATGTTGCCAGATTAAAAACCAGCCCTTCCCACCTCAGGGCTGAGCAGTGGGTCCCACAGTAGCAACAGAAAATAATAAATGCAGTGAATGCCTATTTAACAAGGGTTTTTTTTGTTTTTTGTTTGGTTGGTTTGGTTTTTGTTTTTGTTTCTAATTATCTTAGTTAATGGATAAGGCAAAATAGAGACATACAGCTGTACCTCCCTCAATTTACTTGTATGAAATGAAAGCACCTAATGCTGATGTGTCACTTAGGAGAGGTAAAAATCGGATGACACAGATGATCATTCCTTCAGTAAGCAGCACTCCATGAGAAAGAGCCAGATGACGCTGCTCAAATGCACTTGTGTGCTTCAGGGATTTCACACACCCCACAACATGTGCAAGGCAGCAGTTCATGCTGGGAGCTGAGACCTGTCCACAAATACTGAAAGTTGCTGAAAATACTGTAGAAATAAGACACTTAGAGGGTACAACAACTAAGCCTACTTTTAGCATCTCATTGGCCAGGCAACATCAGGTCATGGTGTTGGATCAAGACCCTAAGCCACACTCTGTCACTGTTGTCTCCATTCTTTCAAAAGGACGGGTTGTAACTAGTGAAAAACTACCAAAAAATCCTCAAATCAACGAATACACTAGCCTGGTTGTAGTCTATCTACTAAACTTACTAGATTTTGACTCATCCTGAGATGAAAGGTAATTATATCAAATTACAAAGGATAATAAAAAAATTAATATAATGTTGTCAACATTTATGGTTTAAAAAATAAAATGCATTACATTAAAACACTGTATTCAGGTATAAAATCTAGACTGGCATAAATATAGATTGAGGAAAGGCAAAGAAGGAAATAGGAGCATAATTTTAGCACCTACTGATTACATCAAAGCATAAAAAAAAGGTGATGTTAACAAGCCTTCTTTCCAATGCCCATTTACCTTCCAGATATTTTTTGACCAAAAATTTTGATCATGTTATTTAGTCCTTTGGCGCACACATGTATGGCTGCCATACTACAATTAATTCAAGTATGGTTTCATGGTTTTTTACATCTTGCTAATAATGTAAAATACAGAGCAAGTAACAAGCCATCATCTCTATTAGATTGCAATTGCTAATTTTACCCCTATTACTAGGACTAAAATGTGTGGGAATTCCACAGTAAAATGTGAAGAAAATAGCACTGATCAGTACTAGTGCTTGCTCAATTACCATTTATTTCTCTGACAAGGAGTCTTAGCTTAAATATTTAGAAAAGATGATAACAGAAAAATTGAAGAGCAAAGAAAAAATAAAAGTAATTATAAAAGTGCATGATGAAGGCAAAAAGAGACCAAAAGCACAAGAAATTGGTGACAGTTCAATCCAAAAATTCCAAAAGGGTGCTCAAAAAATCCAGGATTTTCTCCTCTACATTAAAAAATTAGCATCTTGACAGACATTATAGGACACAAGTTACCACAAACACCTACACAAGTATACACTCAAACACTATCACAAATTAAATAATTTTTCACTCTCCCTTTTATTTTCAAGTCAGCCTGGTATCAAAGGAAAACAGAAATCAATCCATCTTTTGGCTCACACACCCATACTTTCAATCTGTAAGTGGCTTCTTGTGGATCTTCTCATGAGATTAATAGGCTTACCAAAATTGTTGTGAATGAGACATTAAAACTAAACACTAATATGGTGATAAAATTACAGAGACTGGTCCTTCCTGCCAGGTGCTGTATCACCTGTCCCTTACAGATCAGCTCAGCACTAAAAATTCCTTCAGGCTTGGGATAAGGGACTCTCTGAAGAGCAGGAGTATGTTATCTTGATTTGAAGAAATGCCTGGAAGTCATCCCACTAGCTGTGGACACAGAAGTTAAGAAATGAAAGTCTAAGATAAACCTTGTGCCCTCCTACAGTCAGACACTTACGCAGCCTGAATGGACTGAGCAGCCTTGAGGAAGACCTGAACCATTCTCCAGAGGTACTCACTTTCCTCTGTTAAGAATCAGTGAAGCTTAGGCCTCTGATGCCTTCCAACACCTAAACTTGTATCAGGCCACTTCATGTCTTCTGTCATAACCAGCAGTTGCTGAATTATCACCTGAGTAAGACTCATGGTGTTTAAAAACAGTCACACAGGATTTACCTGCTGTGAGTATGCATTTGCATGCACCGCCTGCCCAAAGTCATGGACATACCTGACATCTATGAGGAATCAAAATGCACTTGCTTTAATGGTTCAAGCTGATGGAGCAGCCAAAAGGCCACTTTTAAGAATTACAAGTAACTCAGCAAAAAAGTAGACACATTTCAGTATGATACCCTGGATATTATTCAACACGAACACAATTAGAACAGACCTGTAAAAAAAGAAATTGTTTCAGTTAAACTTCAAGTTACTTATGAGAAACATGCATTTGTAGTAATAAGAAAGAGCATTACTTTTTTTCCCTTCTGTGGCCTGCGCCAAAGCCTGTGTACGAGAGCTACGTGCTTTTGCAGATGGAAAACCTGAAGAACTGAAGAATCTATTCATTTCTATGCCCATTTAAAGAAAGTGGCTTTTCAGAGCCATACTCAACACTGCAAACTTGTATTTAGCATGAGTGGCTGCTTATATTTGAAACACACTGAGTTGGAACAGTGTTCAGTTTGTGAGATTTGAAAGTGACGACTCCTGCAAACATTGCTATCCTGATACTGAATACTACATTGATTTCAGGGAAGTTAAGTCCCAATTAAACTTTTCTAAAACAAAGACAGCTTATTCAAGGTTTGTCTCCTTCACAGAAAAGGCAGAAGTTAAAAAATGTGTTAAAAAACAATTCTCAGTTTACATGTTAAAAAACAATTCTCAAGGTCCCTAGAGCCATCCCTCTTCTGTTTCTTAGGGAGTGGAATCAAACCAGAGAAAACAGTCATTCCAGCTTTCCTTTCATTTTTGTGACCAACTTTGTGTCTCTGATTTCTGAGCATATGGAAATCACCATCAATCTCAAAATTTCCCTTCAAGGAAAAAAATTCAGTCCAGGACCGTCCAGGGAAGTGAAATCACACAGACTTTAAAAGTAGCAATGAGATCTGATATTCTTACAGAGACATTAAACAGAACACAAATGTTTCAAAGAGAAGTAATATTCCAATGACACCCAGTCAGTAAACTAAACATCAGTTTAAAAGGCTTTTGGTAGATTAATCGATGGGTGTACACCTTGCACTCAACTCAGATAAAAGACGTGAAAATTTCTGAAAAAGTTTCTTTACACCAGCAGACCTGTTTGTATAATCGAGTTTTTGCTGTCTCATGACAACTGTATTTTAGCAAGTCCTGAGTATTTGCTTATTCAGCTCTCGGAGGGAGACACTCGCTGGATCTCATACACTCCTTGCAGCTGTACAGATGCTATTTAACGGGAAAAAGCGACAGTTTAGGAGCCGAGCAACGAGGCCGGAGAGCCAATCCCGGGGCAGCCCGCGCCGCAGCAGCCCCCTGAGGCACGGCAGCTTCTCCCGTGCCGCAAGCTGCTCTCCCGGGCGCTCGGGTCCTCCTGGCCGCAACCCGAGCCCAGAGCCCCAGCACGCTTTATCTCCCTTCCTCCCTCCCTCCTTCGCGGCTTCACCGTGAGGAAACACGAGGGTGGCGAGACTTAAGACCCTAGGGAGCTGCCCAGCCGGCCGGCCGCCCTCGCTCCCGGACGTTTCCAGCCCGGCCGCGGTGCCGGTACCTGGTTGTGGTGCAGGTGGGCGAGCGGCAGCGCCGAGCCCAGGGCGGGCGCGGCGCCCAGGCGCTGCAGCAGCGCCGAGAGCTGTCCCGCCGACAGGCTGTGGTTGGCCCCGAAGACGCGCAGCACATCGTCGGCGAAGCTCGTCGCGTCGGCCGCTCCCGGGAGCTGCCCGTCCATCCCGGCGGGACGCGCCGAGTGNGGGCCGCTTGCCGAGCGCCGGCTGAGCCCCGCCGTCCGCGGGCTGAGGGCAGCCGCGGGGCTCCCCGCCACCCCGTGTCACCACAGAAGGTGGCGCGGCGATGTCCGAGATCGCCCCACGCGCGGGCAAGTGGGGAGGATGCAAAATTCCCGGTTGCCGCCAGGCCCGGTCCTGGGGCCAAGGGTCACACAGCCATCGGGGTCATTGGCCCCGCTGCCGTTCCCAGACGTAGCCCCAGCTTGCCCGCCTGCCCCACCTGCCATGCAGCACCCTGCCCCACACCCAGCTGCCCTGACCCACTGGATGGCAGAAGGGATAACGGAGGCCAAGGTCCAGGCCCTGGCAGGCACACGGGTACGGCCCCGCCGTATACACCTCACCAACACTATCTCCAGAGCCGAGGCTCCTGGACCTTGGAATGAGTCCTTCGGTTGGCAGCCGGTTAGGCAACCTGCTTCTCTCAGGCCCCGTCCCTCCCATAGGCTGAGACATGGATTTGTGTCTAGTCTGCCTTTTTGGGCAGATTTAATGAGCAAAAAAAAAAAAGCATGTGATTTCATGCACACCTTTTAACAAAATTCCCCTTCCTGGGGGCTATTGCTCAAGTGGTTTAGATAAAAATGCTCATGCTGCAGGACAGCGACCCCAGCTCTGCAAACATCTGTACTATTAAGTCATCCTGTAACTGCCTTTTACAAAATTTCTTACATATCCGTGTAGTGGGCAGAGAAAGTGTGTTTTCAAAGAATGTAGGGGTTTTTTTAAGATTCTCGTTTAGATCATTGTGAAACTATGCTGAATTATGTGAGCTGAGGCACAGTTCCGGATTCCAAATTTCCTGAAACCAGAATTTTGTACTGTCTGTGCCAAGTAGTTCAGGTAACAACTCTTTGAAGGAGGCATGGTTTAAAAGATATTTCATGAGCAGCAGAACTGATTTAGATAAATCCTTCATGAAAAACTTTCAGGCCACAATGCACAAAGCATCCAACAGGAGAAAAAAAAAATGCCAGCAGCATAATCTACTACTGGGCAAGGGGCAAGAAAAAGTAGAGAGTGACAGTAATATTAATTCTAGCCCTGAAAAGCCTGACACTGTTTTTCAATTAAAGCCTGAATCACCGATACACTATTACATTTCCATCTTACTCGGTTGGTGGTAGCTAAAACAGCCCAGGCACAACTCAGCTACACCTTGTTCTAAATGTCCCCAGTGTCCCCATCTGTACCTGTTCTACCACCAGCTGAGGTTGAAGATGCTCCACCCTACCCAGTTCTCTATTTACATGTGCATCTTGGCTCTCTTCCAGAGAAATCAACACGACATTCTCTTGCTGCTATGGAAATTGCAACATTCATTGGGCAGCAGCTATGTTAGTAGCAAAACTGGCACCTCCTATAGTTTCTTCTTCAGCATGTTTGTTTCTAAACACAGTTCTGGTAACAGTTGATTATTGCATTCATTCTGAAATTTCAAAAATCTAGGTTTGAAAACTGCCTTATGACCGAGTAGATAAATTGGAAGTAGCTACAACCTGGCAATAACAAATCAAAACAGGTTACATCAAGATTTGTCAGTGCTCTGTTGTGCAAAGCCAAATAGTTCATCTCAAAATTGATTTTTTAAGACTTTATTTTTTAGCAGAAATATAAAAGATTATTTAAATTAGTACAATTAAACTCATATTTGCATTTGTTCTTAGGCCCATATTCACACAATGCTGAAAAGTTCAAGGAATTCTTGGATAATTCTGTTAATATTTATTCTCTGTTGGCAATCCTTGGCAGAATGAAAATCATGCTTTATTTCTGAGATTTAGATACATACAGCCAAAATTTTCCCTAGAGGAGTGATGCATTCATACTGCTCCAGTTTAAAAGAAATACAAAGTTTCTAAACTGTCACTGAGAAAGCCTGCAAGAACCAGAAGGGCACACTAACAGCAAGACAAAAGGTCATGTACCTTTCAAACTGTATGCACAGCACTTGGAGAATAAATCCAGGTTTTGTGTATATTTTTGTGATGCACAGACCTAATCAGAGTTCAATCTTTGTTATGTCAAGTCTGATAAATCTTAGGCAAACACTAACAGAGCCAAATTCTCCTTCTAAAACTGAAAGAACAATCTGCTTGTACTCTGCAAACAAGGTATTTCCCAAAGTACTTCATGGTCGTGGTTCTCTATTGTTTTGTTCCTGCTTTTCTTATACCTGTGGGATCTTGCTGTTACATTTAAACTACCACAAAGTGCCAGGGCACCAGATGGTGACTGGCAGTGGGCAAGATGACAAATTAATCAGCTGCCCCCACCTTATACAGGGCTAAAACCTCTCTGGTGTGGGCTTCTTATAAGAAATTCACTGACACTGTAGCTAATTACATCAAAGCTAGCATGATTTGTAATCATACTTGTTATTTACTTACCACAAAGTCAGAAGAACCCTGTTTATTTTTATTCAAACTACTGAAAAAATATATTTGAAAAGAGAAATCTTATTATCATGCCGTCATTTGGCAAGTAAAATAGACACACTCATCCTTTGTACTAACATTTTCACCTTTTTTCTCTCAACGCTTATTTGAATTAACTATTTAAATAGGATTAAAAACTTATATCCTGTAACTAAACACCCTTGAATGAAATGGCATCTAGCAATGGATATTTTGGGGGAAGTATCCACGTAGATAAGACTGAAATACACTTTCTCTAAATAATTCGCTGGGGTGAGTGAAATCCAAGCAGTCAATTTGTCCATTGTTAACTTGACCAGAGAGACTCAAACTCTCATAGCCACTATACTTTAACTTCCAGAGAGTCAAAGTCATGAATTACAGAAACAGTATGCTAAGATAAATATTCCAATATTGCCAGCTCCAGAATCTTGCAGTACTCCTCAGTTACATGCTCTTCAAAATACTGAATGGGAATTCTGAGATCGGAGCTCTAGAAACACAGTCCAAGTGAATACTCAAAACCACCAAAGCCAAACAAAAAACACTGTTTGGCTTAAAATTCTTAACATATGAAAGCCTGAATTGCATCGATCTGCAGATCTTGACTAATTTTCGAAAGCTTGGGTACATGGACTGGCACTGGAAAGATGTTCTTACAGATCATAGTAGAAAAGTTTCTGAAGCTAGAGAATTAAAAAGAATCTTTACTTTGAGGCACAAAATTCCTCATACTTGTACCATACAACTTCAGAAGGAATACATGGGATCTCAACTTTCACAAAATAGTTTGACTCTGTAATTCAAATCATTTTTAGTGAATCATTTAATAGTGAATGAGGCACAAAGGTGATTCAGGCATGACAATGGACCTCAAAGTATGAGAGGTATAATGGCGCTGCTATGGTAAATCAATCATAACCTGCTTCTTTTCTTAGGCTGCACTATTGGTACCTTTTTTGTGACATTCACTACCTTGAGAAGCTTGGCTCCCACAAGAGGTTAACATCATGCAAGATTTCAACCACCAAGAGGAATTATTTGTTCTAAAACCTAAACTAGCCAGTTCATTAGCTCTCTCTGTGAAACTATAAAATACAGTTTTTGATAAGAAACATGATACATTTGCTCCTTAGGACTAATTATCATTTTTAAAAAATCTTTAAAAACAAAACCTTAAATTCTTCACTGTTTACATTTTCAGTTATGGAGATATTTAAGGATCTGCAACCACAAGGATAAGAATTGTCTTTAATGGAGAGATACAGATGAAATTATCTTAAGTTCATAGCTGCTCATTAGAAAAGCAAGCTTTCAAAATCCTGCTGACACTTTAGAAGTATTATCTGTACTCACCTTGCTAGCATAGGGTCAAGATTATTTAGACCCTATTGCTACTGTCAAAGCGTAAAGAAGTTTGGAATCTGAAGTTTTAGCCTAGAGCCATCTCTAGTTTTCAGTTGGTAAACAGCCATCTCATTCCCAGAGCCAGAAGCTGCTGGGCTACAGCTTTGGATGATATGAAGTGAGATAGTGCCTGGAGAGCTGAACCAGCCTCAAAGCATCCTAGATAAGTGTGCAGAGAGATAGGAAGTAATAAACAGTCTTAAAAATATAGCAGCATTCACCATGCAGACGAACACTGCTCTTTTTGCCTTGCATTGCTCAAATAATCTTTTCCAAAGAGTCATCTTCCAGAAGAATACACAGATCTTCTGCAATTTTGGGAGGGAAAAAAGCAAAATAGACACTACACATTTTTATCAGTTAAACTTCATCTTGTAGGAAGAGGGAAGTTCAACATTTTGGAGATCTTTTTTCAAACCTTATTTTAAAGCTTGCCATTATAGAAAAGAATTTTTACATTTACAAATTCAAAGCGAATTTTAATAAGATTTCAGCCTATTCTCCCCAAGTCTTGCAAACACACTTTTCAATTTAAATTTTCTATTATTCTAAAATTAGCTTTAACAGCTTGAAAGCCCCAAAACCACTGATGAAACAATACATGTTTTGTAGGAACATGCCTAGTAGTGACCTCTTACCTGCTGATGACCTTTAAATCCACCAGAGGACCCCCAGGGATGATCGGTACATGACTGAAAACTACAAGCTCAGATTCTATTGACATATCTGCACTGAATTGTATGTATCTAAAGAACAAGGGTTACCCCAGAATAAAGGAGAAGCAGCCATTTGTCAATATTAGTTCGAATAGATAAGCGTAGTGGTGTCAGCAGGATGTCTGAGACACAACATGCCTGCGTTGTCTTTCACAGGCTGGATTCTGCAGGGATCAAGATGACCCCTGTGAGACAGCAAACCAGCTACAGGACTCCTCTAGGCTTTTCCCTCATAATCCAGTAGGATGAAAGAATAAGTAGAATTTCTGGGGAGGGACCAGAGCAGCCTTTCCAACTCCCATCACAGGATCCAGGCAGAAAACAATTGTTTGGGACACTTTTCTAGATAAGTGGCCTTCCATAGAGCAGGCCATACCTTTGTTTCTTGGAAATACAGCTGCTAAATGTGCTTGAAATAGAAAATCCTTACTGAAAACACTAACACAGAGCTCTGAGTTCATGTCAGTATGATTAACACATCTACAAAATAGGTGCTATACTAGTCCCTGGGATTGACAGCTGTACATTGAACCCAACTTAAAATTTTCAATAAACACTAAAGTGAGAGGGCAGAAAAGGGGCTACAAGGTACAAGATCTTTTTCTTCAAAGGAAAACCACAATTGCAGCTCAAAACTTCCTATTTTGTGATGCAGTGGTTAGCATAGAGCACCAGGCCCTTCAGTCACTTCTCTTCTACACAATTAACACTGATATTTTAAAAGTTCTAATTAGCAGACACTATTCCAAGCCTGCACGGGTTCTTAAGTACTGTCACCATGCCAAGTTTTAATTCAGGGTATACCTAAACTGTGGTGCTTTAAGCTATACAAATAATAGCCCACAAATGACAAAGTATCTAAATTTGAGACATGGCTTTTAAGCAAGTATTAGTTCAGTCATGTTGCAGCTATTACTTGAACACAGAAAACATCTCCATTTTAACTCCATCCTGAGTGTACTTTTTTATCTAACTGCAGGTATCTGCAAATAATCAAAGTTAGCCTGACTTCAAAGATACTTAGTATCATTCTGCTGCAAAACCAGCAACATCATCACAATGGAGCATCATATCACAAAGCACAACTGTGCATAAATAAACACAAATAAGAGAAGTGTTTCGCATATTCCACCACTAAGCAATTTACAGGAAGATCTTTAACATATGCAGACAGAGGCACAAGGACACCTGTAGGCTACACTCAGCACTTGAATCCTAGGTTCTGAATGGTCTAGTGAAGAAAAAAGGAAAGAAGATTATATTCAGTGTTATCATAATTGGAATCTGCTAATTTTCCAGAAATTATCTTAGGAATCTGAAAGCTATTTATAGCTTATGTATGTCAAGGATTTTCAGAATGCTTGTCCTTTAAAGTAAATTCACAGAATTCAGTAAAACAGAGAGCTAATATTGTTTTGATGTTCTCTACACTTTCACAAAGGTCATGGATACATCTGACTTCAGGGATTTAATTTAGATGATGCTTATGTGCTAAAAATCATGGAGTGAAACGAGCTCTGCCAGAAGGGTAATCCCAACTCTAGGTCTTCCTTCAGCAATTAGAACTGAAGCACCAGACAAATACTTATTTTGGTTCCATGTGTAAATCAGTAAATAAATTCAACCTATGTAACAGCATGTTCTAGAGCTCAGTAGATTTTATGGGGACAAGAGCCCTTCTGTGAGGGTTCCTCATCTGCAGAAGGAAGCAATACTTCCAGAAAGCAGCTGTTCATCAATGTTCATTAACTCGTTTTTCCTTTCTGCCACCAACAAATGTCCTAGCCAGTAGAATATTTCAGCTATTTCATCTACCCACAGTGCCCTGTTTTCCAAGAAATGTCACTTGAGCAAAGTAAGAGAGGATATGCAAAATTCCCTTGGCATTCTGACTTAGCAGTAAAAGAAAGTTGCGTATATGCACAGTGGCATTTCAGTATTGTTCAACTGATTTGTCTGCAATAGCAAGAGCAAAATGAAGTATGAAAGTCTGAACCTTCTCTCACTGGTACACAAAGTTACAAAATGTTAACAGATAGACAATTTTCAGATTTGAGCACTTGCTGTTTATGTAAGAATTTCCAATGCCATTTTTAATTGGCATGGCACACACATTTTGAGAGTTTTATTTAGTGATGGAGTTGGATTTTACAGTGTGAGTGTATGTGTGTGCTTTCAGGTATTTCTGAGAGTGGGAGTTGTTGAGGAAAACCATTTGTAAGTGATAGCAGATTATCATATTCAGCTGTTTTGGCTTTAAAACCTTATGCTCTCTTTTAGGCCTAACATGATTAAAACCTGCTGAGGCAGGAGTACAGCCAGCTCTGCTGAGTAGTCTTTATATACAATGTGTACAGAAGGCCAAGGTTGGAGTCATGAATGTAGCAGAATACTGATATTAGAGGAATTGTGAGTTTACATTAACAAAAAGGTTCTAAAACTAAAAAAAATATGCTTAAAAAAAAAGTGTTTTGGAAGATGTACCTTAACATATCATCAGGTCACAGTACTAAAAAAAATCTCTAAAGAGCGACTCACTTTGTTTACTACAGCTCAGACATGGAAGTGTGTGATTGAAACCTCAAAAAGTAATTTAAAAAGTGGGGAAGAAACTCCAAATAAACAAAAAAACACCACCTACCTTCCAGCGTGTGTTTACTACCAGTTGTGGAAAACTGTGGAAAGTGTTAAATTGCCTAAAGGATAATACTGTACAAACATCTGACAAAGAATACCCCCTGAAAAAGTTACAGATTCACAACTGCAGGTCCCATAAAAAAGATCACCAAAAAATAAAATCAGAGGACTAGTTCAACACCACTATCTTAAGGAAGCTGACTGTAGAAGTGTTCAATTACTTTACAGCTCAGTTCCGACACTGCATTCTAAACATCTTTAACCCTTTAGTGCTGTATAGAATTTACACAATTAACACTTTGAAAGGTCTTTCAGGAGTAAATACACTACAATAAGTCATTTGTGTTCATTTGTGCTCTTTGAGTATAAATCAGAGTAGAATCTCTCTGGCAAAGGACAACAGAGGATGAAGTAGAATCACGATTTATGTCAAAAATTAAGTCTCAGTCTTTATTTGCTTGCTCACCAAAAGGAGTTCCCTCAAGCAAGCCTAAAAAGGAGAAAAGAAACTTAAGAGTTCAGGTCAGATCATTCCCTTTTCTGTGAGCTTGTGAAGATAGTCTGTGGACACAATTTTCTAAGCTCTAGGCTGTAGGAACAGATAATAAGTTGCTACAAATGAAGAAGTGACCTCTCTAGATCCATTTGTATAGCTGTCAGATTATTTATCTAACTGCAGGTATCTGCAAATAATCAAAGTTAGCCTGACTTCAAAGATACTTAGTATCATTCTGCTGCAAAACCAGCAACATCATCACAATGGAGCATCATATCACAAAGCACAACTGTGCATAAATAAACACAACACGAACAGATTATAAACTTATTCCAAAGTAATTCATATTTTTAGCAGAACTGAAAAGCTTTGTGAGCAAATGCTTATAACTGTAAGAGAACCAATTGAAAAAATGGCCTTAAGAAACTGCCCTAGAAATGGTTTATTTTGGGGGCGAGTGCAGACACCACAGGACAGAAGGGCACACCACAACCAGTGAGAAAGCTTCATAAGCAAGCAATTATCAGTGTAGTGCTCAACACCACAAGTTGTTGAGATTCCTAGCATAGTTGCTGGTGGTTAATTATGATCCCCTAGGAAAGAAAGATTCACCGTCTAATCCTTGTAAATAATCACAGTTCGGTCCTCACTAAAGAGCCAGAAAGCAATAGTTTAATAGCACTAAGCACCTCAAGTATGACATCCATCTGAGAATCTAAAAAACATTGAGTTTTATCAGCTCATCTTCCCAAAACCTGTGAGTGAAGGAAACACTGCATTAGTTTGTCCTGGCAAACTTATAAAGAGTGTAGTTCAGTGACTTAAATGCAAACAAGTGCATGGAATCCACTTTCTTAATTCTTAATGCACATCTCCCCTGATGCTCTCCAGAGCAGGTCTTCTGCAAACACCTCAACATTGTTTATAGGATTAAATGCCTAAAAAAAAGAAGCAGAAGATGTTAGCTTCAAATTTGAAAGGCATGTTAAGCATTTTACCAATTCTTTTTTTTAAGAAAATCCACCTCAGGACATAGAAAATAACAGCATTTAAGGAAATGCTGTAATTGTGTTGTTTGGGAGTGAAGAAGCAAAGATAAACATTGGTTCAAAATAACATGGGAGAAGTGCTTTTATTTCCAGCAACACATTACTTAACTGTACAAAGAGATGACCCTCCCTAAATGATCCAAACATCTAGCTGATCTCTTTAGTAAGAAAAGCATTAATCACTAACACCTGTGAGATAAAGGATAGGCAAATGATTTTATGCCATGTCACTGAAATATCTGTCATCAGTGAAATATCTGTCATCAGTGAAATGTCCGCCATCAGGTCAAGTGGCAACTGCCAGGAGGTCAGACAAGTTTTCTCCCAAAGACCAGTTGAGGTAGAGCATTTAAACACTATCTTTTTATTGTACAGAGCAGAAGGAATAGGAAGGGGAGTATTTGGAAAGCATCAAGTAATTATGGAGGGAGAGAGGGGCCAGGAAGGGAGTGATGACTCTGTAACAACATTGGCAGAAGAATCCAACATAAAATAAAGGTTTGCAAATGTGCTCCTGCACTTTAATCTTTTCTTGCCTTTTCATTGCCAACATACATATGACAGTAAGAAACATAATGATCCTAGGTCCTGACTTAACTACCTACACTATGTTTGAGAAATCTGAAGCCATCTCACACAGACCGATAACATCAGAAGCTGTCAGACACCGAAGTGTTTAAGAGAGCAGAACCAGCCAATTTATTTCTGCAGTGCCCAGTGTAGGTGATTACAGCTCAGGCCTAGTAATCTCAGCATCACCTTACCCTGCTCCAATGTCTAGAGAACATTATTAAGAACAAAATCATTTCTGTGTATTGGTATATCTTCCAGCACTTTGAACAGTATTGCCAAAGTATCCCATATTACAGCACTCAAGACCCAACAAGAGACAAAGGTTTTGCATAATAACACTCAAGGAAATGTGACATTTTAGGAATTTCCGAGGCCTAAACCTTTCAAGTGTCAAGCAACATCACATGTGCCACATGCCTGTAAGTATTTTATGGCATTCTAGGGTTGTTTTACTGAAATGTTTAAAATGAATAATGCTTGCTTTATCTTTTAGTTATTAAATGTACAGCATAAATTCAAAATGGATTGTCCTATAGCCATTTGGTTGACTGAAAATAACATCAGTAAAATAAGTAATACATACCTTTGTTTATGGAGAAGAGGTTCTGTCACAGTGTCTGCCAATACATATTGTGACTATGTACTCAAAACACTTCTCAATGCTTCCATCTTCCCAGACTCACTATTTTCTTACTGTTTATAAAGCAAACCTCTCCCCTCTGTGTCCTTCACTTGACTTGGTAATATGAGAGTGTTTGAAATTTGAACAAAACCTCCTTGTCTTGGGAGTACAAGGGGCGGAGGAAGATCATTTGGAGCAATAGGTGGTTCTTAGAGCCTTACACCACCCCCTTTGATAAAAGCCAAAGGACAGGACACTAAAGAGGCCATTCCAGGGCAACTGTTTCTGGGTCACTTGTCTCCAGCTCCTTCTCCATACTTTGCCATGAAGTTTTCTGGCAAGGGGACTCTAAACTGAAAGTTGCTTCACTGTTTTCATTATTTCAAAATAATGGAAAGATGCAATGACTGACACCTGCCCTAACATTATCCTCATTAAATGGTGACTTAATGTTGCCAGCCAAAGGCTGTACATATACAATTTCAATATACAATAAAAATTCCCTTTTGGTCTTTTTATTGAAGCAATAGGATTTGATTTATGAAATACCTGACAAGGACAAGGTCCTATAACACAAACTGGACGCACATAGGGGGTGATCATAATGCCATACCAAAGGAGAAACATCTTCATCTCCTGCTGCAAGACTCAAGGAATAAAGAACTTAATGTTTCCCATGAAGTCATTCCCATACTCTAGTATATGAAAACAACTGTCAACACTCAAGAAAGATTGTGTTAAACAGCTGAAACACTCTCAAATGATTTATCCAAAATAAACTTCCATTAGAAAGCTACTGCAAATACTTATTCATCATAACTCTTAAAAATGAACAATTGCTCTGGTTTTAAAGCCATTTCACATTCTTGAATTGAAACTCCAGAATTCACATGATTTTAATTTAATATGACTAAGTACTACTCTTTAACACTGAAGAGAACTAAGGTTTTGCGTTACTAAAACAAAACAAAAAAATCCTCTTCCTATCTTACGAAGGACCAGGATTTTGTAGCTTGTCATGCAGGGAAAGGACTGGACAAGGACAAGGTACTCACTCCTCTGAAGTTCGCAAGGAGAAATAAAATTGTTTAGATAACAGCAGAGCTGCTGTGTAAGGCCTAAATCAGTTCCATCATTTCTCACAGATGCACAGACACAGCAAGCAGGCACGGATCTGGACAACAGAGCAGTCACAGAGGGTTGTTAGAAGACAAAAGGATGGAGAAGAACCTCAGAGACAAATCTCAACAGGAGATGGGATAATCAAGTATTCTGCTGAACAGAGAACTGAGGTTATCCTGAGAAAGTCAGTGTGGTGTTACCCAAAAATAAATACTTGTTTCCTATAAAGTTGTACAAAATCAAATTACTTTCATGCAGTAAAGGCTCATGACTATAATGCATTTTTATTTTCATATGATTTAACATAATTGTATTTTATTTCATATACCATTAAATCACTGACTTGCTTCTTTACGGCATTTGCCTTCTAGTCTTGTTACAGCAAACCCACAGAGAATACAAAGCTCAGCTCCTGCCAAAAGGAGGAGATTCACAGCTGTCCTTTTGGCCTGCGCCCACCCCTGAATCCCAGCATCCTGTGGATCAACAGCGGGGGTCGTGTCCCTGCAGCGTGTCCTGCTCTGACAGGTGCTGGCATTTGGCAGCATTCCCAGCAAGCAGGCAGCTATCAGACAGGAAGACTTGGCTGCAAGTCAGAAAGCCGAGCTCATGGAAAGCATGGAAAGATACAGAGGATACAAAGGTGTTAAATCCCTTCTGTCCTTGAAGAGCCAAAGGCTGCTCTAAACTATGCTGACTGCTAGCAGTTGCAGGCAATTTTTCAGAAACTAGAACACCAACAAGAAAAAATAATTTGAAATTAAGCATAGACAAATATTTACCAGAAAATGTAGAGGATGTCCCTTAGCTCTTCATCATCTTCTGGCTCACGACACACTAAATTATTTGAGGTGCTCAAATCATGCTGTCTGGTTTAGTTGCAGCTTCAGATCTAGCTTGAAGCAGTATACCTACTGTTTTTCCTCCAAATGAAGTCTAGCCTCTCCATCTTCCAACATCAGATACCATCCCTCCACTTTCTTCTAGGATTGCAAGGACTGTTCAGCTTCCACTGTTTAATAACTGTGACCTTGCAGCTTTAGTGCTATACCAACAGGTAGGACTCCTTTAAATCTGCTAAAGACATTCCACTTGCACAGAGCTTGTTTTCAATTCATTGTGTTTAAATGCCGAGAATTCCTGTGCGAGCAGCACACAGAGCAGAAGGGCAAGCAAGCTATTTTCCCTCTTCCCTCCCTCTCCCTAATCACAAATTTCCAAAACATCAGCATAAGAGCAGTCTTCAATTAGTAAGTTTCAGCTAAATCTTAGAAAGGATTGATGTGTATTAAAAGTGCTTTGTCCCTCAGCTTACTAAACTAATGTTCTTAATTACACATTAGCAGTGATGCTCAAAGCGTGATTACCATAATTAGGGAAAAAGGTCATGAGAAATTACTTCATGTCTTCTCAGCCAACTTCATCTACTTTTAGCACACCACCTTGCCCTGGGCTGATGCTATTCCTGCTTATTTACCTTACACTAAAGGGTTACACTGCCAGGAGACCTATGCATGAAACCTACCAAACCAGAGACTGATTCTCCATAAAAGTCTATTCAAAAATCTGTTTCAAAAATATCGTGATGCTGTCATCCTACTTCAAGCTGCAGTTTTGTCTTTTTGGGTGGGGTTTTACGATAGAAAATGGGCATTGTAATGACATGGCACACTGCTGCCAGGAAAAGCATTTTATATTTCTTAGATTGGAACCACACTAGATTATTTGCAGCTACTTGAAAATTCTGAGGTTCATCAAAGCAGAACAATTTTGTCCTTCTAATTCAATAGATTGACACAGATACCTTTCTTCCAAAATTGTACATGTACTTTGAACAAATGTTAAAACTGCACAAGGTTTAGGACAGTATAAACATGGGACTTGTTGACTTGTACAATCTGAGTGTACTCTTCAGTTTCTTTAAACGCACAGAACTGCATACAGGACAGAATGGAAAAAGAAATCAGGGTGAACACAGACAAATTGGTAGGATTTGAAATATTTGTCCTTAGCTGTGCAAATTAAAGTCACAACTTATAACAGTCATGGAGGCCTTTTATCAATGTATATTTGATGTGTTTTGAAGACAGTTTGTCAAACAACAATGAGCTCATTCAAAAAACTTAAATTTTTTATGGAAGTTAATGAAGTCTATCCTTACAATGAAAAGATTAAGCACATTCTGACAAAGTTGTTCTTTTCACAGTATAGATATCAAATAATAAATGAAAACAGTTACTCAATACTTGCTGGGCAAAATATATCTCATTTATATTTGGGTTAGACATAGCATACTTTCTAACCCACAGAAGCTATCCTTAAGTAGAGAGTAAACATACTATGAAGTTACGTTAGACCCCAGGTCTGAAAGCCTTCAAATTTGGTAGAACATTAATTTATTTTTAGTGCAGTCTACAGGACTCATTTTAAGAAGTTCATGCCAACCTGGACTCTAAACCATATGTACACCATGCAAAGAACTACTCATGCCAGTGTGTTAGTGGAAAAATAAGAACTTCTAAAACCCCTTGGGGAAGGACTGACAGGGTAGACAAGGCCTTTGCATTGACATTTTATTCCATATCAGACACAGTTAAGAAAGCATATGAGTACTAGCATTAGAGGCACAAAGGCAACAATATTTGCTAAGAAACCAAGGACCTAATGAAAGAATTCAGCTACAAACCCAGATCTGAGTTTCTGCCACACCAACAATGTGTCTTTCAGTCACTTACAAGGAACACCCAGTACATCAGCCTTTCACCAAGTACTTATTAAGAAGCCATTAATTACCATGTCTCCAAGTGCTAGAGTATTTCAGTTCCCTCTGCTCCGAAACAAGAACTGTTGTTCTTGATAAACCAGAACTGTAACTGATCCTCTGGCTTTATGCCTGACTGTATATTTGTTTTAGTGATATAATCTGACTGTGCTGGATGTTTTATAAAAAACATGCTGTTAAAAGGACAAGTTGAAGCTTTTTTATTTATTTGCACAACTGAAAACTTGTCTGTCCCTGTTGTGGCCTTCTCTGCACAAACAGCAACTCTGAGGAACAAGAAAATTATTTCCACATTATAAATCAGGATTTTCAGTTTTGTTATGAGGATTTACTTAAGAAATTAGGCAGGAAATTGAGTCTATTCCCCAGCATTCTTTTTTTTTAGTCCTTCTCCTGGCGCCTCTTCTGCGTCCTTTTCCAACTTAAACAAGGTTTCTAATTCATACCATCATCAGCTCCTCTCTTCTGCTCCTGTTTCAGTCCTCTAGCTCCTACTGAGGGCACTGAGACCAAACTGACAACCCAAGATGAGTCAGTCTACAATTTCTCAGGTGTCCTTAAGCTATGCTTCTCATTCCAGAAGACAGTAAAGATATGCCAGGAGTTTTCATGCGGGCTCCAAGTCACAACCACCTCGCCTAAGACACAATTATGTCTCAATCACTCAGAGATACTTTAAAGGTTGCATAAATACAAAAACTTTCAGATACGTTTTATGAATGCCTAAGTTTAGAAAATATTCCTTCTAGGTTAAAGTAAATGAACCTGACATTTGGCTTCCGGATTTTTAAGTAGAGATACTTACTGTAGTATATAGCATAGCATTGCAGGCTTATATAGGAATTTAGCAGTTCATTCTAATGTTGTCATCAGCCATTCTGTCACTACAGAACTGCATTCAAATTAAACCTTGGTGGAAATTTAGCTGCAGAGCAGTACCATTCTGGGGGAGGTGACTGGGCGGGGGGGGCGGGGGGATGATATTTTCAGGCTTTTTTGTAAGTCATTATGATAATTAGCCAGAATGATATAGTATACAGGCATATAGAACAGTGCTTTTCTGTATATCATGCTGTTGCCAAAGTAGGCAACTAACTACAAAACATGTAGAAAAGAAGGCAGCAGGGACCAAATCACCAAGTTGGGTTTCATATCTTTCACATATCTTTCATACACTTCGTACCTCAGCACTGTCTTCCTACCCTGAAGGGTCAGGCTATGTTCCTGAGTTTATATCATAGGGTCACAATGGACTTGTCTGCAAACACAATAAAACTTTATCGTTTTTCCTCTTCCCAATATCTAGATATTGCAAGCAATATTGCCCTTAACTACAGAATGGCTACTTTAAAGTAAATATTATCAGATCAACTACTAAGTACCAGTAAAGACTCAAGAGGACAGAGAGAAGAAACCAGTTCTTTTGTGCAGTCAACAAAACAGGTTCAATTACTGGTGAGAGGCTTTCCAAACAATTTCACTGCTTCATGGAAGAGGCTCACCATTACCAGACAGCTTAGAGGCCTGGCTTCTTTATTACCAATCTCTCCCAGTTCAAGGACCAATCCTTAAATCATCCTGCTAAAGCCATTGTCCTAGATTTAGAATACTGGATCCCAATGTCTGATTTTCCTCTAGTCCTGCTATAAAGGAACAGAAAGCTTTCTGGTCTTCAACATGGGGTAGGAAGGAGATGCATGTACTTAAACTCAGAAAACAGCATCAGTGAAGTAGCAGAAGAAGAGAGGTCTTACTGCTACCACAAATACTCTCTCTCATGCCTTTTACTTCAAGTTTCAGATGCATCTAACCTGACCTTGTTTTGGAAATGAACAGGAAATTCAGTAACAAAGCCACCTAATGCGCTGTGAGGCACATTGCTGGCTCCTTTAAACAGCTGAAACAGTAACCAGCAAAGTTTTTTCTCAAATAACTGAATTATTTTGTTGTGTCTTCCCAGCTGGGAAATACAATCGAACAGCTATCAGATAGTTCAGTAGTTTAGACTGAGAATCCACTAAGTATTTAGAGTTTGTTGATTGACATGCAGACATAAATAATGTTTTTAGTACAACACCTTCAAGAACAGCAAACCCTCATAATCCAATCAATTAGCAGACATAAGAACACATGAGGTCATGGGGAAAGATTTTGTGCTACTATATTATATTATTTTTACCTAGACATTTATTTGAATGACCAGTGTCTCTTCATTCTCATTTACTTTGTGAATGCTCTGAAAGGTACAAGCAGCACTAATTTATGCCTGCCTGTGAAAATAATATTTTGTCTAAGATGTCAGAAAAACAGCTTCCTCCACTAGAACTCTTCAACCTGCTCAAATATGAGTCTGTTTCATGACCAAAGTAGTTGTCTTGTCCAACAATGGCCTTCAACAAACCTTTGTAATCAAAGGTTTTCTGAAATGTGAACTGGGAAGACACAATCTCGGCAATAAGAAGTCTCTTTTATTCACTTGGAACTTAAAAGAAAGACTGTAAGTGAATGCACAACACAGGCAATAAAAAAATGCAATCAATTCATTTGTAAGATTACTTTGATGTACTTGTAAAAGAAGCATAACAAAACATGCTATTTTTAAGGATCACTGAAAACTGGACTGCAAGACCTTTGCTCTTAATCACACATGCAAACTTCTATCTAACAATTTCTGAAGTTTCACTGATGTTTACAAACATAATTGGGAGCAAATCCAAGTCTATGCAAATTACTCTGAAAATATCTCTGCTATGAGCAATACTATTTCTGTTACTGTTTATTCACCACACCTTTTTCACTCCTCTGGGAATTTTTGCAATTTTTTTTTATATCAGCAATGTTACTTCCTACTTCCTACAAAGAACAGTACAATTTAATTGAATCAGCCATAGATATCTAATTTCTTCTTCTTTCTCTAAGTGAAATGGTTTGGTTTCTGTTCACAAGGCAGTTTTCAAGAAACTTAATCTAAAAACATGGAAGGTCTTCACTTCAGCTAAGCCAGTCTCTACATTAGCAAATTTTAAAAACTGTTCAAGCTTCCTACTTTATAAGCAAAGATATCTGCAGAGCACATGCTCCATCTAGATACATATTCAGGTTTTAAAATTCAGTCATTACCAAAAAACCCCCACCAACCTTTGATGGTCATTACTGTGGTTCATCATTGCCTGGGATACTTGAATAGATATTGCAGAGAAAGTATTATTCAAGTAACAAACTTACACTGAGAATTCACTATCTTTCTTAAAGTTAGATGTGATGCTTTAAAAACAATCTTGAAGATTAATATTTCAACTGTGGTAATGCCATGTGTTCCAAGATGTATTAGGTGTTGAAGAGACCTCTCAAAAGTACATTTCCCACTCCCTTACAGTAGCCCTAGCAATGTCCTCAAGTGCTTTTACCACATTGGGGATTTTAGCAAAATTCAAATGAAAGACACTTCTTTATACTTGCTGGAAATAAGGAAAATACCTAAGAGACAGGAAATACTTTGGATAACTATCATTTCTGCTGAGGATGTTCTTAGGCTATTTTTGTTTTACCATTGCTTTACTGATAGTGCTTTACCTTCCACATCTCATGGCAGCATGCCCATATTTTTTTCTTTTTACCAACTATAAGAAATTCATCATAGAAGCATGGAATGGTTTGGGTTGAGAGGGTCCTTAAAGCTTATCTCCCTCCAACCCCTCTGCCATGAAAACACCTTCAACTAGACCAAGTTGCTCAAAGCTGTCCTCTGACAGCAAAATGTAAACCCCAGACTACAACCCCATTGTGCTAAAAGCTGAACAGAGAAAGGCCAGCTCCTACCCCAAAAATCGCATTTAAGTCACAACTGCACTTGTAATGTAAAAATATTCCTTAACATCAGCACACTCTTGCCTGAGTCATCCCATTCAGACTCCAGAATCTGGTCTCAGTGTTTAGAGCCACCGGCAGCAATCGTGAGCAGGCACAGAGGGCTCTGGCTGATAAGGAGGCACGATGAGATAACAGCAGCAGTCCCCTGGCCCAGCTCTTTATCTTGTCCCCAAACACTCTGCCCTTATGCAGAGTGCTGAGCTGCTCGCAAAACAGCAACGTGAGCTACTGCAGCTTACAGACAGCTTGTGAAAATAAATCAGCATCACTTTTGGTTTACTTTATTTGCATCCAGCTCTAACTTCCAACAAGTCCTGTATCACTCCACAATACCAGAGGAACACTTACACTATGTCTTTTTTATCCATAAGACACACAATCCTAAGAAATACAATCACCTGCAGCCATTCTGTTAGGAGACATTCAGATGACTGCAGTTCAGAAAGGACCCCTGTGTCCAAACACTGTGCTAACATTCCTTTCTAAAGGAAGAACACTAACAACTTAGTACCACTACTTGCTCACTTCCCACTATTCACATGGAACTCTGACATTACTGAAGTGTTTGCAGGAAATATCTACTACTGTGAAAGCTTGCAGAGGATGAGTGAATGACTCAAGTATTTGGCTTTCACTCACCCAGGAAATAAAATAAATGAGATATGAACTGAAGTGCTGCTGTGAATTTCTACTTTTGTCATACGTTTGACCTTTTTTTCCTATCACCCTCCTGAGATGGAAAGATTTGATTTATGTGTCACATGTTTTCTGAACATACAAGAAAATTTCTCAGAAAGAAAAGCCTGTGGACTAACAAGAATCTTCTAAATGAATGCGAGAACCCTTCTGGAAGATTCCTATTTATGATAAAATTTAGTCCGATATTTCTGGAGCTTCTTTAAAAAGTACAAAGCTCCTAGTGTATGAGCTATACTAAAGAATAGTAATTATATTATCTTATTTATCTTCTAAAAATGAACATGAAGAAAATCCAGGAACCACTCAATGGAAGCCCACAGCCCTGCCCTGGTTTAAGTACTCTAGCAAATTGATGGATTAAATAGTCATCAAGGATCTGACATTAGCCCAGTTGTCTGCATAAAACTTTGCCACTGAGAGAAGACTCTTCATGAACTCTGGAGCTGACCTAAGTCAATGTGACTAATGATGGTGAAGCTACAACAGTGAACAGTAAATTCAGGTTTTGCAGTACACTAGAAGAGGGGAAATCCCTCATACTTTCTTTTCTGAGTAACTCAGCTGGGCTGAAGGAGTAAAATCCCTTTTTAGTAGAATCCTCTTTATGATGTAGATCTGGGAATGGCATTAATACGTACTCTTCTGTAAAAGGTTACTAGCCTGTAACCTATTATCTCAGAATCACAGAATCATTAAGGTATGGGAACTGAACCGGCTGGGATGGATAGTGGCTTAGCTCAGGTGACTTGTGCAGAAGGCATAAAACTGGGACCATGGGAGGCAGGATACTGAAAGGATGGAAATTAGGATGCTACTGGGATCATTCCATAATAGCATGTTTCTGGTTCTGGTTTTCAGTTGATTTGGGACCTGTCACCTCTAAGGTCTTGTCCCTGGTCCACATTCGCAATTGGACCCCTGCCCTCAGCTACCCCTATATATTGTTAAGTCCACCACACCCCTTGGTCTTTGGAGCTTGCCCCAGAATGTGCAGTTTCTGCAGTTTGTTATTTTATCATCATTAAAGTTTTATTTTTCAGGCAACTCCATTGTTCCCATCCCTCTATTTTGCCATGCTTGCCTGGCCAGACCAGACTCGGGGTCACAGTGAGCTGCCTGTGACATTGAGGTTGGAAAGAACCTTCACAATCATGGAGTCCAACCTTTGACCAATAACCACCTTGTCAACCAGACCACTGCACAAAGTGCAATGTCTAGTGATTTCAAGCACACCTCCAGGGACAGTGATTCCACTACCTCCCTGGTAGTCTGTTCCAATGCCTGACCATCCTTTCAATCCAACCTGAACCTCCTCTGGCACAGTGTGAAGTCATTTCCTCCCATTTGGTCACTGGTTGCCTGGGAGAAGAGGCCAATGCCCAGCCGGCTACAACCTCTTTTCAGGAAGTTGTAGAGAGTGATAAGGTCTCTTCTGAGCCTCCTTTTCTTCATTAAAATTATAATGCATTAAAATTAAGGACAGTGGAGTCAGTGTGAAATATTTGCCATATCAGTAAGAGGGAAAGTGGGACAGGTGCCATTTCCAGGTGTCTAACAGTTCTACATGAAAAAGAGATCCCCTCCTTCCTTCTTAAGGGGTTCATAGCAGGCACAGCACACCATGTTCCCATGAAGCAGCAGGTCAGGTTCAGAACCCACTCAGCAAAACTCACCATGCCCCGTCTCTCATTCACAGGTTTATGGCAAGGCTGCATTCTGAACCCAAATACAAACACATCACATTCAAACACTGAGTTTTTTTCCCTTTAGTGCATCTTTTTGGTATCAGAAAAAGCACAGAAAAAACCCATGCCTTAAATTCACAGATACACAAAATCAGACAATCAACACACAGATGTGTTTTACAGTTTGCATCTCTTTACAGTGTATGTGTAATGAAGAATATAAAATGCAGTGGTATTAAAAGTCTGATTCTAGTTGATTCTTCTCAAATGTCAAAATATGAAGTCATTAAATTACACTGTATTTGTCAATTTTGGCAGGAACTACTGCCACTCAAAGGACACAGCGATGATCTACAGAGGAAAGGCAACAATGCGGCATTGCCATGTGCAGGTCTCAGTGATGCAGGGTCTGAGACAGTGCTACAGGAACAGCTCACACTCTGCCTTGCCACCAACCACAGAAACTTTCTGTCACTGAAGACACCATTAAAATAAGCAGGGCTTAAGTGGATGTTTAAAAGTAAAAAACCCTTAACTGCGATTTAACCTTTCTGTGAGATCTATTTGACTTTTCAGTCAGCAGAGAAAACAAAGTGATACATCAAGGGCAAAACTTTTAGATACAACTGATGCAATAAAATGTCCTCATTGCCTTGCTTCAGCAAGCCTGCAAGCCTGCCTTGGAGCATCCCAAGTGGGTCTCTCCAAGACCAAAGATTACCCATGTGGCCAGTCCCAAACTAGCACCCACGGGAGACACTTGGTGCCAGGTGGCTCAGCGGTGAATGCCAGACAATCGTCATGGTGGCAAGAGACCTGGAAAATCATCCAGTCCCACCATCAGCCTGGAACCACCATGATCACCTTGAAACCATGCCCCTGAGTGCCACATCCAGACGACTCGAGCACTTCCAGGGACACTGACTCCACCACCTCCCTGAGCAATTTCTTCCAATGCCTTACCACCCTTCAAAGGGAAAAATTGTTCCTACTATTTCACTGAAACCTCCCCTTATGGAATCTAAGGCCCTTTCCTTCTCTCATCCTGAAAGGATTACATGTGATCCTTTGGGATTTTATCCATGAGGATCAGGCACAAACTGAATGTATTGTTATCAGGATCCCATGGCACACTGCAGGACCACAACACAGGCAATTCTGCCTAAACAAAAGTGGTGTTTAAAAAAAATAGTAGTAGGAAAAAAAAATAAATCACACTACAAAAAACACAGAACTCCCCAAAATGAAGAAGAATTAGAATAGGAATAATAAGAAGAAAATTAAGATGAAGAAACAGTAGCAGTAAATAAGAATAAGATGATGTAGAATAAGAAATAGTAGTAGCAAATAAAATTAGAAGAATAAGAAAAAGAATAAGAAAAGAAGTTGAAGACCACGATGAAGAAGCACATAAAAAGAAATAGTTAAAATAACAAAAAAGTGAAAAACCAAAAAAATGAAAAAAAATAAGAAGAAGAATAGTTGTAGCAGTAAAGGTAATAATTATAAGCATAGGAAGTAGAAGAAGAAGAAGAAGAAGAAAGAAAAGAAGAAGAAGAAGAAGAAGAAGAAGAAGAAGAGGAAGAAGAAATAGTAAATAATTATAATAAAAATAAAAATAAATAAAATGATGTTGATAATATTAACGATATCAAGATAAAATACACATCCACACATCTTCTAGAGTCACAGTATAGTTTGGGTTGGGAAGGATCTCAAAAATCATCTAGTTCCATTTGATTCTCTTCTGTTCTCTTTCTCTCTCTCTGAGAATCCACAGTTTCTCTCGGTATCCTGTTCAGGGTCCCACCATGCTCACATTAATGATTTTCTTCCTAATATCCAACCTAAACCTACCCTCTGTCAGTTTAAAGCCATTCCCCCCATATTACATGGTGAACGACCCACTTTAATAGACACCAGGTATAAAGAGGAATGAGTTACTGCTGATACCACAGAGATAAATGCTGTTGTACAGGTGAGCAGATGTGAGGTGTGTCCCAAGAAGCCTGAGGGTTCCAGAAAGCTTAAAAATTATCATGATCAGCTCTGCAGTAGCTGTCCCTGATCTTCCTGACATTGGGGGAGCAAAAGGTTGAAGCAAGAGACGAACCAGAAGTACTCCTAAAAGATCATGAAAAAAATCTTGCTAAGAATGGGAATTTAAAGTTGTGCTCTTTGTTCAATTGCCCTGTTACTGCCGGTAAAAGACAGGATTTTTTCTTCTCCTCCTCCTGCATTAGCTTCCAAAGGATGACAGCTAGATTCCAAAGGATTTACTCTTAAAAAAGGGCAGAAAATAACATACCTTTTGGGAAACTCACTCGTCTTTATAGGGAAGAAGATAATGAAAACCACTCAGTCTAGCTTCATTATCTATTTTCCCCCTCATCCTCATCTTTAACCAGCCAGTGTGGTGCAGATGTTTTCAGTGGTGATGTTTGTATCACCCTGTAGTGGAAGTAACACATGCTCTTGGACCTATGTTTCATTGGTAATCTAATGGCAAATGTAACTTATTTTTATTAAACATGTCTAAGAGGTTTTTTTCAGGCTTTATTAGGATGCTTAATTCCATTTAATAGCAACATGTAAAAAGTACAGGCTAGTTTTTCATTAATTACAGGAGCTTCATTTTTTCAAAAATATTTATTATCATACTATCAATCAAATCCAAATCACATGGGCCTAACTGGTCTTTTAGGCTTGCATTTGTCACTGGGTTTGGCCAATGATTACTTGTATATATATATTCTTTGCAAAATGAAGAAGGCGTTACACATAATCTGAGCATACAAGTTGGAAATCAAAAGTAAGTCAACAGGACAATGTTGCCAGCAGCTGCTGTGGCCATCATTTAGAAACACATGCTGCTGGTTTGTGACTGACTGTAGATGGAAGAAATTGAAGCCATGAGTGATACTGGTAGCAACAGGTGAGGCATGTGTGGCCCTGCAATGTCTTGTGGCTCTGGATTTGTTAGGAAGTCAGAAACTTAAAACATGTGGTATTTGTTTTGGGGTGCTGCAGGAGTGGATTCAACCCATGTGTCTGTCCTCCTTCTATGGCAATGAAATAATCGTTGCGGTTATATAGAGAAACACTAGGATGATTCTGTGACGCTAATGTGGTACAGAAGGATTTGGATAGTTCAGCTCCTGACTCTGGGACAGTCTGTGTGACCTGGAGAATGCAGCCCAAGGCCAAAAAAAAGGGTTTAGACACAGGGTTCTGTTAGAGTTTGAGACCCTTGAATTTCATTGCAGATTTGTTCTTTAATCTGTCTGTGTCCAATTATATAATCTGAGATAAAGTTGCTATTTCTCTTCCATCCTGCAGAATTGCTTTTTTAAATTGTGTAAGCTTTTCACTTAGGACTGTTTTTCACTAGAATGTGAAGAGACCAGTAGTAGCCCCATCTGAATGGACAGTAAGATAATGCAGAACAATCTGTAGGAGTAGTGATAGTAACCACACCCAGACACAGAAGAGAGTTAAGAGCTTTCTGTTCTCTGCTTGAAACATATTTATTTCACTGACAAGGAGCAAAGGAGAAACTAGACTGACTTGCTTTTCTTGGAAAGGAAGGCACTACTGTTAAAAACCTATTACAGCTTTTGATGGTGTCTTAAGTGTCTAAGATCTCTTGTGTTTCTATCAACTGACAAATGATTTCTGGAAGACAATGAAGCCAGGAATGCTTTTTGAATTTTTATGATGCCAAATGAATGAAAGATAATTTCAGGAGGCTGGATTTTGGTGTTTCATACTGTTGAAGTATGCCTTGCTTCAGCAAGCCTGCTGAGGCTGAAGGGTCATGTCCAGGCAAAGGCAGCCTGTGTGGTTCCCTCAAGACGTGGGTCAGGCTGCGGGCCAGCCGCCATCTGTGGGCCTGGGCTGGCGCCGGCAGTGGGCCCTAATCCTTGGGCTGTGGCCCCAGGCAGAGCCAGTGGAACAGCCCCCCCAGCGCCCGCCGCAGGCGGGAGGGACGTTTCTTGCGGGGCTCCTGGTGCTGACTGAGTTCCTGGGCCTCCACATGGGGAGCTGAGGGGCTGGGGAGATGGCACAGAGCAATCACTGGGGTCAGTGTCTCAGTCTCTGGCACCTGTTCCTGGAAGGCAAGAGAGGCCGTGCGTCCTCTCAGGGCTGGTGCTGCCACATGGGGAGGTGAGGCACAGGGCAGCCCAGGGAGGCTCAGCTCAGATGCTTCGAACTCAATCCAAGCCTCACGAGGGGCAGGCACAAAGAGCTCGCCTCCTCTCAAACCTGCCAGTCTTCTCTCTCCATCTTCACAAAGCTCACTTATCTCATCCCACTCATCCTCCTCTCGCAGCAAGTGCTTGGCCTCGGTGCTTGGTTCCCAGCTGTCCTGCGCAAGGTCTTGGCCACAGTCACTCCTCCAGCTGGACTCCGCAGAGGGTCTGTTACCGTTCCCTTCTGACCCCTCCTGGCCAATAGAGTTTTCCTCCTGAGAAAGTTTTTGGTCAATGAACTCTTCCCAATCTGACACCTCTTGGTAGCTGCCAACATCTCCAGGGGACAGCTCATGCTCACTGTATTCTTCCCAGTCAGCGAGATTGTTGGAGCTACCAACTTGTCCTTGGGAAAGGCCTTGCTCTGTGTATTCTTCCCAGTCTGAAACTTCTTGGTAGCTCCCAAGATCACCATGGGACAGCTCTTCCTCAATGCATTCATCCCAGTCGGAGAGCTCGTGATAGCTACCAGCTTCTTTTAGGGACAGCTCCTGCTCATTGCAGGTTTCCCCTTGGGACATGTCCTGGCACCTACCAGCTTCTGCTTGGGACACCTCCTGCTCAGTGCAGGCTTCCCCTTGAGACCCTTCCTGGTAGCTTCTGGATTCCACTTTGCAAAGCTCCTGCTCAATGCAGGCTTCCCCTTGGGACCCTTCTTGGTGGCTAACAGCTTTTTCTAAGGAAAGCTCCTGCTCAGTGCAGGCTTCTCTTTGGGTCTCTTCCTGGTAGCTCATAGATTCTACTTGGGCCAACTCTTGCCCAAGGCTGCTTTTCCCTTGAGACCCTTCTTGGTGGCTACTGGGTTCTTCTAGGGAAAGCTCTGACTGAGTGCAAGATCTCACCTGTGACCTTTCCTGGTAACTACTGGCTTCTGTGTGAGAAAGCTCCTGCTCAGTGCAGGCTTTCCCTTGGGACTCTTCCTCATAGCTCATGGATTCTACTTGGGCCAGTTGTTGCCCAATGCTGGTTTCCTCTTGGAAAACATCCAAGTAGCTGCCAGCATCTCTAGGGTACAGCTCCTGCTCAGTGCAGGCTTCCCCTTGGGACTCCTCTTGGTATTTGCCCATTTCTCCTTGGGACACCTCTGGGCCTTCTTCACTGTCACTCTGGGAAAGCTCAACCTTCTCAGCCAAGGTCCCCTCCCCACTCTCTTCCTCTGACAGGACAGATCCCCTGTCTGACTCCTCCTGCTGCTCACTGAGTGCCTGGGCTCCCAGTGGGCTGGGCAAGGGGCTGGGGGTGCAGCAGGGGCTGTGGGACGAAGAGGTTCGGCTCTTTTCCCTTTGTCCTGGAGCTGCTGCTTCCAGTTCTGCAGCCCTGCTTTGCTCCAGGTCCCCCTGTTCCTCTGGCTGCTGGCCAGATGCCTGGACCTCAAGCACAGCCTCGAGCACCACCTCAGAGACTATGTGCCTTGCTAAGTCCAGCAGAGCCTGGTTGCAGCTTGGGGGGCTGAGTGGGGCAAGGGCTGGACTCTCTGTCCCTGCTGATGGCACCTCCTCACTGTGGGCAGGAGAACCTGGTGCCTTTTCCACCTCAGGAGCCAGAGGCTCCAGGGGCTCCTCCACCTCCTTAGCAGCTCCAGCCAGAGCAGCAGCAGTAGCTGCCAGCTCATCCCCTGCGGCACTACTCAGGGCCAGAGAGGTGCTGAGCAGCTCACGGGCTGCCTCTCCTGCCACCTGGCTGCCCACACTGCTGGGAGACCCGGACCCCTGCTGGGCACAAATCTGAGCATCCTCGTCCCTCTCAAGGTGCATGGATTTCTCATAGACCTTGTACCTGATGCTTTCCCTCCATTGGGACAGACCCCGTCTGCTGACACCTTCTTCCTTTTGGGACAGCTTTTGGTCACTGCTCTCTTTTTCCCATTGGACCAGCTTTTGCATACTGTAATCTTTTCCTTGGCATACCCCCTCATTGCTGTTGTCTCCTATTTGGGACAACTCTGTCTCTCTCTTGTGTCCTTTCCATTGGTGCATGTGTGGAAGGCCTTGCATATCTTCTTCCAAAGGAGACTGTTCCTGATATTCATCCCCTTCCCACTGAGACAGCTCCTGGTATGTCTCATCCTCTTTATCCCGTTGGGAGAGCTCTTGGACTGTCCCACTTTCTTCCCAGGGGTACATCTGCTCTTGCTGTGTGCCATCTTCCCACTGGAGTCTCACACCTACCTCCCACTGATGCCACTCTTGGTGTCTCACACCTCTGCGTGGGAAAACTTCCTGAA
This sequence comes from Anthoscopus minutus, assembly GCA_013399455.1. NCBI lineage: Eukaryota > Metazoa > Chordata > Aves > Passeriformes > Paridae > Anthoscopus > Anthoscopus minutus. The sequence continues at coordinate 80,602 of VWYI01044258.1, forward strand.
CTGTCACTTCTTCTTGCTGTCGGCAAAACTCTTGGACTGTCACCTCTTCCCAAAGGCAAAGCTCTTGGCTGGTAATGTCTTCCCATTGGGAAAGCTCTTGATCCATGTAATATTCCCACTCTTCCTCCATATTGGCAAAGGCCTGCTCCTCAGTGTCTGACAGGGGCAGGCCTGAGCCGCCGCCTGCCTCCAGCCCCTGCCCGCTGAGGGCCTGGTCTTCCAGCCAGCCGGGTGAGAGGCTGGGTGCCTGGGAGTGGGGGTTCACCTTGTCCTTGTCCATGTCTCACCTCCTGGAACACAGAGTGGGATCTCAGGAGCTGCTTCCTTCTGAGCGAGCGGCTCTCCTGGAACTGGGCAGCACAGGGCCCCGCGCCCCTTATATACCCCCTGCAGGGCGTGGCTCTGCTATGTCACTGGGGGCCCTGGGCACCACAATGTCCCACATCACGCAGGGCCCTGACACATCATGCCTGTGTCACAAAGGGCCACACACAGCACCCCCTCAGCAGCCAAACCCACTGAAGCGGCATGGAGCAGCCCTCACACTGGTGGGCTTCTAGCCCCTTGTTATGATCCTGTTATTAAAATGATCAGAAATGCCTCTGCCCGAGTTAGGGTACAAACGAGACCACGCATCAAAGTCAATAGTATGGGTTTTATTTAACAAGAAATGAGAGAGAGAGAAAGAGAAAGAAATAGGAAGCTATTTAGTAGAAAACCTCACCACTGTCTGGATCCCAAAGTGTCCCATGGATGCTCTTCATCAGATCTTCTTGGTGCTGCAGGTTCCATGCAAACGGAGTTCAGTGGTTGATATACACTTGGGAAGGCCTGGGTACCTCCCCTGGCAGGGACAAGTTTGACACAGTCTCTTGCAGCAGACTCTGGATCTGTTGCAGCCCTTTGCATCATGAGCAGTGCTCTGCTGCAAGGCCTCAGCAGTGAGTCTGGGGAGCACTTTGAGGTCTCTGATGGATTATGGCACCTACCCAGCTGCCCCTCATGGGAATGTCTCATGGATGTGGCCTTCCCGGGATGGGGTTTTTACAGCTGAGCCAGTTTGTGTGAGGGAGGATGCATGTTCATTGCCTGTGGCCAGAGGTTACAGCACAGCCCCAGAACTCTTCTCCTCCCTTCCTGATTTCCGGGGGAGTGTGTGCAAATGCAGCCTCAGCAGATGAGCCTATGGGCTATGGCCTCCCCCAGACTGAGCCTGGCCCAAGCTGGTTTTAAGCACAGCCACTGGGTTTAGCTTTCTTGTGGATACATTCTCCTGCCTTAGTCTTGTTTCCTTGTCCCTAGACCAGAGGTAATTGAACAACAGTGTCACCTTTATCATTCCCTTAGGCAGCTCAAGTCCCAGCCCAAAGCTGCAGTCAGGTGAAGGAGGGGTAGGCTTGGGTGGTCTCAGTCTCTTTATTCACTTTTGCCATAACGGGCAAGTCTCCTTCCTAGCAATATTTAAGCCATTGCCCATAACATTTCAGTCTCTGACACCACTGATATGCCCAGAGCCCTGGTGAGGCCCGGTGCCACAGGACAGCAGCCCCGAGCCCCACACTGCCCAGACCTGGATTTGGAGGCTGGGCCATGTGGGGCACGAGGAATTGGCCAAATGGATGCAGCCAGGGAATTGTGCTCAGTGCCTCCATGTGCAGGTGGAGGCCAAGGATGAGGGGTGTCCCTCTGGGAGGGCTCTGCCTTGGTCCCTTGGCTCTTGAACAGCCTTGCCAATGAGGCAGAGTGGATGGAACTCCCCTTCAGCGCGGGGTTTGCTGGAAGGGCACAGGAAGATGAGTGGGGCAGGGGCTGAGGAGAAGCACTTGGGGTGCAGATGGAGGAGAAGCTCAGCGTGAGCCAGCAATCTGCACTGCCAGCCCAGAAAGCCAGCCCTGTGCTGGGCTGCATGGAAAGGAACAAAGACCAGCAGGTCAAGGGAGGTGATTGTGGTCCTCTAGGTCATTTTTTAAAACCCTGCCTGGAGCACTACATCCATGTCTGGGGGCCCCAGTATAAGAAGGACGTGGATCTCCTAGAATGAGTTCAGCGGAGAGCAATGGAGATGGAGCTGGAGCACCTGTGCTATGAAGACAGGCTGGGCAGAGAATGTGTTCCAGTAGGCTTAAGGAGAGATGGCTGTGACCAAACTGAGGTGAAAATTAGACTCTATGATGACAACATCCAGATTTTATTTAACATGGATTTTATTTCACAAGAACTGTGAGGGAGAGAGATAGAAAGACATAGGAACGAGGACATTGTGGATTCCATTCCTGGAAGCATTCAAGTCCAGGCTGGATAGGGCTTTGAGCAAACTAGTTGAAGATGCCCCCATTTATTGCAGGAGGGTTGGACTAGATGACAGGTAAAGGCCCCTTCCAACCCAAACTATTCTAATATTCTGTGATTAGTATTTGCAAGAAAAATCAACTATCACATAATGAAGGCTAGGCAAACAGGACCTGATTAAGATCTGCTTCAGAAACACATTTCAGAATAAAAGGTGAATCCTAAATCTACTTTAAATCTTTTGCATTATATTGTAGTGTCCTCTGGGTGGACGTTTAAGACCCAATTAACGCTATGCTGTTATTTCTTCCGAAGCCATCTTTCAGTAAGACTGTAGGTGGCAGTAGCTGTACACGTACTTAGTCTCCTGGTTCCCTCTTGCAAACACTTCTGGCTGCTATAGAAAAATATTCCTTCCATTTCTGTGAAACAGGTCGTGGGAGAACAGCCAGAATCAAGAACACAAAAAAAAAAAAAAAAAAAGCCATTCCTCCTCTGGGTGTCAAAATTCTAGGATTAAAAATGTGCTCATTTCCAAAGATTCCTTTTCCCTCCCTCCAAATTAAATCAGGTTCCTGGTCTAAAAGGGCAAGTAAGGGAGGGAAGTAAGGGAGATGTGTTATAATCTTTTCAGGACATAACTTATGGTTGGATTTTTGATAGTTATACAAAAAACACAGTTCTTCTTTTGATGTCTAAAAGCAATACTGTACAGTTTTCCATTAAATCATCCGACTTTGTGATTTTTTTTTTATTTGCCAAGTAGCAAGGGCTAAAATAGGCAATTTTCACCCCCCAAAAATATCTTAAAACCTTTAAAGTCACTTTTATGAATTTTGATTCCACATTCAGGATAAAAACAGTGAGAAGCCCAGATTAGTGGTAAGGACACTAGAAACGGGAGGTTGATTCTCTGCTGAGTTATCCAGGTTTAGCCTGGTTGCCACAAGGTTTGAGCTAGTAATACCCAACTAAACTTATATGAAATCCTTTATATTTCACTTAATGATTTTAATACAGTTAAGGTGCACTTTTATACATGTAGTTCTACTAAGAACATTATGGTTGTGATATCAGGGACAGCCACAAGGATGTCAGCATTCAGGTAGTCTGCACATCTTTATTTCATTTGCCAACACTTGAACTTTATCCAAATACACTGTAACTACCTTTATCAATATGATACCATCATTTTTATTGCTCCCACTCCAAGCCACTGTTCCCTAAACGAGCAATCATACATTGTTCTATTTTTCTTGCTCCACCTCCATATATTCCCATAACTTTTTCAGTGAAATGTATTAGAATTTGGGCTGGAGGCAGTATTGATTTGTCCAGAGTTTTCTCTCTCTCTCTCTTTTTTTTTCCTTTTTAGTGGGCTTTTTTTGTTGGTTTTGTTGGGTTTTTTTGGTTGTTATTTTTTCTGATTCATGTTCCTCAACTCTACAATAAATAAAAGAACCCCAAATACTAACATTATTAGATGTAACCTCACAATCACCTTTTGAGTTGATTCTCCCCTGCTAAACAGAGTATGAGGTCAAGACACAGAAAGGCTGAAAGCTGCAGCCCAGCTAAATGAACCTCTAATCCTACACCAGTGAAATGCTTTCCTTTCTCCCACACATAGACACTATGCTCTTGTCTAAATATTTGAAGATGCTTTTTAAACTGTTAGTTAGGTTTGGTATTAGTGTCTGTTATGAAGACACCATTGATTTATAAAGAATTGGAACTAGTCTTGAGGGCAGTGTTTTGGGGACCATTTTGCTGTTAAAACTAGTTTTATATAAAAACACAAGAAAAAGCAATGCAGCAAATAAAAATAATTTGCTCTTGCCATAAATAAAACAACAATAGTGTATCCATACTGGCATAAATGAAATGGTTTGCATCAAATTGTAATGAACCCTGTAGAAATTGTAGAAACTATACAACAAATTACACATAAGTCAAATCAGTGAATTGCAGCTCTCCTAAGCCTATGGCATTTCATGCTCTGTAAAAAGTAACTAAAGTTACAGAGTAATTTTAGGTCTCTTAACAATATTATGTTCATTTGAAAAAAAATGCACTGATTTTTTACAAATCAATGAAAAGAGGTGAATTTAGTTGTAAGAGTTTTAAAGTGAGTGAAGTGTTGCCTTCATCCTTTTAAAGGAAGGCTTTAGGAATATAAGCTTTATAATTATGTACAAGGGCACAGCTGTGATTCACTGCCCAATTTGTGGATTGTGGATCACATCCTATAGTGTCCTGACCCCACACCAACTGAAGGATCAAAATCTGTCAGCTTCTGGCATACTTGTTTCTGTGGGAAGGAAGACCTTGGGCAGAGCTCTGTTGAAGCAACTGGAGGACAAGGATACTTATGCATTGTAGGGCATGCATTTGCTATAACATTATACTTTCACATTACTGCTTCCCAAAGCCTTTCAAACTTTCCTTCTGACGTCATTTTCTCAGCTGGATAAGGAAGCTAGCTCTGCAAATCTGATTAGCACTATATATTGTACCAGGCACATTTCAGAAAATCACTTATGAAAGTTTTGTTTCTGGTTTTCTACATCAGAGTCTAGATTTGATGTCATAACCTCCCTGTGCCACTGTAAGCCACTTTACCACAAGAATCAGCTCCTCTCTAGCATTTCTCAAAAGCCTGTTCATATAGCTGGAAACAAGACCCCTGCCTTTGATCCTACAGACAACTTCTAATAGAGTCTTTTCCAGATTTTCATAGTCTGTTTGCCCTTACAATCAGACTATCACCTCAGTCTGCTTCACATTGCTCCTGCTATCACCAAATATCCTCTAGGCTCACTTAGTTCAACTGCTCTGCTCATTTTCTGTGTAGAGGATTTTCCTTGGACACAATCTGGCTGTGTTTGTCATCCATTCCTCACTACTGGTGAATCCTGTTGAGACACAGCCTAAAACCCCTCACAGGGTACAGATGTTGTCCTCTAGGAGCCAGGCTCACAATTTAGTGCTCTCTTCACAGCGCATAGCCCCAAATCCCTGGGGAGCTTAAACACATTCTTTCCCACAGAATCACAAAGTACATGAGTTCTTCAGAAACCGAATGGCTCTGAAAAGTATTTCTCATCACAGCACACTTTTTCCTCTGAAACAGGCTCTTATAGTTCTCCAGGAAAAAAAAAAGGAAGAAAAAAAATTTTTAAAAAGGTGTACAACCCATAAACCAAAGAACCTTTATCCAGATTCACCCTGCTGTTAATCCTGTCAGATATTCCACATATAATAATAAATATATATATATAAATTATATAATGTAAATTATATAATATAAATTATATATATATATTACAATATATATAATGAAGAAAAAAAACCAGATATTTTCTGTTATTACTGTCCTCCTGGTACACCACATTCTGTAACTGCTAGAGAGCACTAAATTTTCAAGTCCTGTTAGAGTTCTTCCAGCTTTCTGTCATATGACTGGTCACCCCCTACCAGGTGATGAGACAGAACCTCACTAGGTGATGAGTGCCAATGTGCCTTTACTAATATCCTCAAACATACTGTTTCCTCTCTATGCTAATCTACTTGATGTTTAGAAAGTTATTATTTTAATTTTAATTTCCTTAGCTCAATGACCTTCTGCTGGTACTATGATTCTTTGACATCTAATTCTTCCATGGAAAACCTCCATGAAGTAACAGGCACAGTACTGTGCCCAGGTGTCTGTTTGACGCCATGGATTAGGTGGAAACCCACTGGGGATTTTTTTTGTTTGTTCCATGTCAAGTTTGCCTCCTTTCTTGTGTGTCCAAGACAGACAATGATAAATACTGACTCCATTTACTCAGAATTTCCCTCTTTATTTTTTCCCTCCGGTCTCCATTAAACAAGTTTAGATGTAGGAAGTCTGACATGCTGCCTAGGTTTTTTCAGATCTACTTCAGCAAGTCTGGAGATTCCAGAGCTGCTGTTCACAGCTCAGAAATAATTACCTAACAAATTAATGCTTGATGTGAATATTACTAAATTCGGATATTTTGGGGATGGTTCAAATTGCAAAATACTTCTGAAGGTTGATCTTAAAAGCATAGTATGCCTATTTCTTCTACAGATTTCAGGGCAGGTCTACTTTTTGGGTGGTCTCTGTTAATGAAATGTTACTTTTATGTATGTGCCACTCATTTTATTTCCATTGCGTCAGTTCTCTAATGCATCTTTCAAGAGTTTCCATGCAATCGAAAAAATATTAAAACTCAGAATCAGTGGGAGCTTTACTTTCTAGAAACGGCCAGTGATAATCTGGCAAAGTATTCTGTTGATGACACATTTTCTACACAGAGTCCAGTTTAGGCCCTTATAGCAGTCCTGGCACAGAAGCACATGCAGGAGTTAAAAGGAGTCAGAACTGATTTTTAGGGGTTTTATTCATGTTGATACAGCTTTGATATACACATAGAAAAAGAGGCACTTTGGATAGCTATTAGAAGAACTTAACAACAAGCATAATAAAATGCAATAGCTGTTTTTTCTGTTAAGGGGTCAGGTGACGAAACAGAAACACTTGTGGTTGGTTTTGGCCCCTGGTTAAAGAACTGTAACAGGTTTGGGCATGCACTGCATGTGATCAGGCTTCTCCACTGGAATCTCTGACCTGTTCAGTTAAAGACATGAATCACAGTCTGAGAAACATTGCAGGAATCCTTGGAAAACCAGAAGGCTCCCGAGAGTTTAAGATGACCGTGTCCTCATTTGCAGTGCTGCTTGACTATTTCATGATTTTACCATATTTTATGACAAGTAAGGAAATGTATGCATACCTCACATTGTGAGAAGATATCATCAATGACTTCAGAAATATCTCTGTTCTAAAAAGGGTGAGGAGGAGAGAATTCTTCAATTTCAGTAACATCAAAGACCTAATAAATGCCTGAGATACAATACTGCCTGACAGTTTCAGGTCATATTGGATGAAAGGTAGTGGGGGTAGACTTTTTAATACAGGTTATTGTGATAAAAGGCATCAAGAGTTTATAGCTCAGTAGTTCTGTTTTCAGGTTTATCTGCCTGCTCAACAGTTTTGTTTCAGCTTGTGCTGTCCTTAAGCAGAGCCATATTCTAGGGAGGAAATCAATAGCTCCATTTTCAGGGTGACTGGTTTTTTTTCAGCTCGAGAAGCTGCTCATGTGACTTTGTCACAAAAACATTGATAAAGTTTGAAAGGTGAGTCATACATACTTTGATTAAAACTGGCCCTGTCTCTTCCTTCCATGTTCAAGTTTAGGTAAGACTTGTTTCAAGGTTTTAAAGTTGCTCTTCCTAAAGGCACAGCTTAGTGAAACTATTGGCAGATCAGAAGACTGACCTGTGGCAGCTACACACTATGGGTGAAAAATCACACTACTGCATGCCAGTGGAGAATCAAAATAAGTTTTTTCTATCCAAGTGAGCAAAATCATGATTTGGAGATTTGTTTGCAAAACGGAAATAACTTAAGGGTTACATGCAATATTAAATAGGAACTGGTCACTGGCTATTACCTTTATTTTAACTCTTCCCTCTCCCTCCAGCCTTTAATATAAATGGTTACATTGCTCTTCTCTGAAGTTATACTCAAAGATAACATAGAGAACCCTATTCTGAGACTTTTGCTCTAACCACAAGTTTGTCTTCATATTATGAATGAGGCTGATTATTCTTCTAGCACCACTAAACCATCGATGGGAACTTCTTAAGAGGAGATTTTTTCCCTTTTATAATTTTAGAAAAACTTCTTTCCTCTGTGTGAAAGTTGCTACTCCAGGGCACCTGTATCAAGCTGAATTGTTAGGATAGGGCTGCTCTAGACACAAGCTGCACATTAAAACACTGCTTTCTATAGGGCCTTCATGAATTTTCTGGCAAAAGTTGGGAGAATTGTAACAAACAAGTGGGTAACTGCTGGAAGAGACAGCATCAGATCCTTAATCCTGACCAAGGGAGCTGCAAGGTCTCCTCTTCTGTGCTAGAGTTCCTTGTCACATTATATAATCCAAACTTTTTACAGGTACTCAGTGTTCCCTATTTTCCTGGGACACTGAAGTCTGATCACAGAAGTATCGCATCTGCAAATGGAGTCAACAGGGGTAATTGCTTTGAAAATAGCAAGTACTATACCAGTGTGTCCAACCTTTCTAGTCAGGCAGGTCCTGTAGTATCATGCAATGACAAACGACTTTCTTCTAATGGCACAGCCACCTCCTCCAAGTATTCTCATGGGATGGGACAAGACACAGTCAGCCTCAGAGCCAAGTGAACTGTCTGAGTGTGGCACACAGAAATCAAGATAGGGTGGATATATTAATCTGTGTAGTGACAAAACCTGTGAGGAAAATTAGTCTCTGTGTTTCAAATTCATCCTACCTTTTCAATCTTCATTTTTTGGGCTTTTGTTCCCTATCCTTAGAACAAGAACAGTATTCTTATCACAAGAACATCATTCTAACCTGTCTGGAGCACTGTCAGAATTCCAGCAGACCTAGCTGGACCTACCCAAAAGCACTCATAAAGTCACCATGACACACCTTACTTTCTTGCAGAGCAACACACACCTTGCAAAGCTAAATGCTGCTTCAAGAAAACGGTACAGTTTTGCAGATGCCTTACTACTTGCAACCAGGTGAGCCCACTGTCAGAACGCTTTCCAAGTCTGTAGAGAACACAGGGATCCTCCCTCAGCCGCCAGCCCTACACCCAGGTAGGTCAACAAGAGTTTGCTGTTGATCTTAACACAAGCAGCGCAGTTCTCACTATGCTATCAAAGGGAGTGTCTTGGGTGCAGCCAATTGTTGGCAGCACAATGCTTAAAGCTGGGAAGAGCTGTTGTAAATACACCCAAGGGCTTAAACCGTAGTCTCATATTCTTATTTGGACGTCTAGGTAAACAGCAACATTTGAAGACTTTGCAATTCCATTTCCCTGCCCTCAGGTGAGAAAAGTCACATGCACTTTCAGGTCAGGTCTCAGCAGGGCAGAGACCCTGAGCCCATACAAGTTCACATACTGAATGTTTGAAGCATTGTGTGTGGTTCCTTAGCCTTGAAAGCAAGGCAGGCCATGGAAACATGACAACATCCAAGACAATGGGTTTGAGAACAACAGCAGAATCACATGGTCATACCACTCCTAGCTTTGGTGCTGGGATCTTTATTTATAGCTTAAAAGTTTCTGTACCGTACTCTTTCACCACGGAGAGAAAGAACCAAAGACTGTCCTGCTATCAGCCAGGCTTCCGCTTCCAAACAGTAAATCACAAAGGGAACTGAGAAAGAAACTAGAATAAGGAGAACACCCTGCTTCCTCCACCTACTTCTTGTGTGGAGTAAAAAACAGATCAAAGTCCTTCTTCCATTCCTGATACCCTGCTTTATCACAGGGCTCCTTCTGTCATTATACTGCATACTGCCTTGCTTTTCATCAGCCTGTTGCATCTTATCACAACCTTGGGTAGTGCCTGTATTGTTTCTGGTGCTGCGGCTTTCAGTCTAGAATATGCTGCTAAAAACATTTCCAACTCTCATCATTTTGGAACAATGGTCAAAAAAACATGAACTTTTGAGAAATCAAACCTAGGAGACAACTTGTCTTTTTTAGTTGGGGGGCAGGTGCAAACAAGTTAATTTAGTAGACTTAAATAAAATAAGAGAATTTCCAAATAATCCTTTTATAATCTTGTATTTTTTGAAGGCTTGATCCATTATACCAGTGATTTGTCTCAGTTCACCACTCACTGTTGTTAATGCCCCATCATTACAAAATTATAAAGTCCTCTAAACCCACAGGACTTGCCTAAAGACATTCACATCAGTTTAAAAATACTTTTTGAACATTCTTTCAGCTTTTTTTAACATAAGGTTTAAGTTTTCATCGAAACCTGAGAAAAAGAACAAGCCATATCCAGATATTCCAAGACTGGACTTTCAAGAAGAATGTCACTAGTTGCAGTAAAAGCTTAAAATTTGAAACAGAAACATTTTGGGAAATCAGAACTTACTTCTACCAACAACTGAGCAGAAGACTTAAATTAATCACTGCATGAGTTCAAACAGTAGTGAATTTCACTTTCAGTTTTCATCATCTGTTTTCCTTTATATATTTAGATGTTGAAATTTCTGTGGCAGAAGAAATCTCTTCCCTGTATATTTGTACAGCTACCCTTAGCGATCAGGAATTTTCCTTGAGCTGCAGCAATAAAACAGCAGCAATACAAATCAAGTTAGCTAAATTCCACTTTCTATACTGTGTTAACATTGGTCCTACTCAGTACACCTGACCCAAAATGACCTCATATATTGAATTGAGCATGTATTTAATGAAAGTGACAAAGACAAAACCAACTGCTTTTGTTTGCGTTAGGTAAGTGGGTGAAACTGCTGAGGCTCTAAAGCCACAGTTATGTAATGGGAAGAACATATGTCCTTGGGAAAACAACTGGGCCCCTAAACTGTTTTCTGATGGATGTAATCAGGTAGAAGTTAAAAGTATGTATAATCCAGATATGCAAAATACTGTGAAGAGAACTCATCTGTTAAATACTGACTATAGCACAGAACATTAATCACAACACAGAGAGGTGGGAAGAGAAGGGAGTGAATGCAGTGGACTAGTAAGAACCTGTTACCACTGAACTCAAATGGCAAAAATCCATCCCTCTAGCTTCAGCTGCTGATCAAGGTGTTATATAGCTGAGTGACATATGAGTCAATCACTCACAATCTGAATTGGGCCCAGATTCTGGAGAACTGACTGGTAGTTCATTAGATTTATTGCCAGACAGTTACTCTTGACTGTAACACTACTTGCTGGTGCAGTTTGGTTTGAGTTCTAAGCTGCCTGAACTACACATTGCTCCAGTGCTACACTAATAGTTCTCTAAATTGTTTCTACAAACACAACCATTTCTATTCTGTCAATACATGCAGGTACCGTTGTACAGTGTTACACTGCTCAGCCACTAAACCTGAGCTACTAAGTAGGATCAGCCTAGGCAACACTTTTGGAACAGAATATATGTTCTACATCAAGCAGCTTCAAGGCTCTGAGGAGCTGGTCAGCTCACAACCTCTCACAGTGGTCTGGGTAGCTCCAGACTGAGAGCAACTACCTTGCAGCAAGTTCACAGAGAATCTATAAACTCAGAGGTTTGCTTTGAAACTCTCTTTACTACCTGCCAGTATAAAAGAAAAGAAGGAAGGCCTTCTTTTTTTTTTCTTTTCTTTATCTTTACACAGACAAATTGAGGAGAAATTTATAAAATTATATACATCCAAAAATTATATACATCAAATTTCCTTCTCTGGTTGGTTCTTTCAATGCCTTTTAGGAAGTGATACCCTATACCGTATCAAAGCTATAAGTAAATGTTGGGCAGTGTTCCCTTTCTGGTTTGCTTGTAGCTCCCTCCAAAGGTTCCCCTTTCTCTATTAACTACACACACATCAGCCATGTCTACAGCTTCATGGTTCTCTTATTTTAGTCTACTAAATTAACTCCTCTGCACCTGCCCAACAGTTATTCACTACTGAAAATTCCTGCTTCAGCTCTGGTGCTGTTACCTAAAACACCAGAAATTTAGTCTTTCAGCAAAGTTACATGCCTGAACCACAGTGGAGGTAACGTGAGATCCCATGTCTGGTTTGTGGCTCTGGAGGAAGCAAGCAAGAGGTGCATTTGGGATAATGACCTGTGTAACTACAGGAGACGCTGCACTGTTTGGAGTTTTGCAGCATGTTGCTGTGTCTGTCTAAGTCTGATGAAATATATGATGAATTGAGGCCAGTTCATCATCCACCAAAAATGACAGAAAGATGACAGAAAGTTCTTCTCATGAATGCTGCAACCTGGGGATTCAGCAGCATTGTTGAACTCTACACCCTGCTAGCTACAGTTCAAATGGTTGGCTTTGCACATGTACTTTGGCTATTTAGAATGTTTTTTAAAACATAGTTTCTATTGCCAACTTCATTAGGGCTTCATATATATCCTCAGAATGATGACACCATCTTAAAAATACAACTTTTTTTTAAAACAAAAACATATTTTCTCCCTGTGTTGCCAGTGGATTCAAGCTATAGGAGACAATGGCAATGCCAACAGCAAATATTGGCTAAACACTGACAACATGTATGAGACTGGAGTGTGTTAAGATGATCACAGGCAAATTGGTTTTTAAGTTACAACTTCTGGATTATCCGGATGAGAAAGAAATAATGGATTGACCAGAAATAGATTTGGATAGTATGGCATAGTAGTTAAATGAAGATGGGCAGTTGAAAGCTTTAAAAGGAAGGGTGTCTCAGTAGCTATTTTAGACTTTCTTGGTTTGAAAGACAGGTGTCTGCTAAGGAAGATAGGAGGCTTCCTTGAAATGGAAAATGTAAACCCCCTCCCTCTAGATTATTACAATTTTGAAATTAAGGGGCTCTCAGGCAAAGAGATGGGAATAGGAATAACAGTTCTTTACTAGGAAAATGAAAATAAAAATGGTGTAGTACAGAAAGAAAAACACTGAGAATCAGAACACAACCTGATACCCAGTTGGTCAGGGTGTTATTAGCAGTCCGATGAAATGGTGGCTGCAGTCCTCCTGGAGTGACAGATGTGATTCTGTAGAAGCAGTGATCCTGTAGAAGGGGGCAGTTTTCCTCTGAAGGTCCGGTGGGGTAGATGGGTCCTGTCTGTCCTCTGGGAATCCAGTGGAGAAAGGCTGTCTGTGGTGTTCCATGTATTAGATTATATCCAGGTAGGAATGCTTGGCTCCTCCCCCTGGGTGCAGCATCTCACAGTGGGATGATGTAATTTTATCAGCCATGCAGTGAGAGTCAATGGCTCATTAACAGGAGACATCCCCCAGGAGGGAGGATGGATCATGGAAGAGACAAAGAACACTGCCACAGCTGGTTTTAACAGATGGTAAGAGAACACATCCTTTTGGTTACACCTTGTATTGCAACCTAAGACACTTTCTCTTATCTTTTCCTACTTTAGCATCAAACCTACTATGTCAAAGGGAATGAAAATACCTCAGAAACAGCAGAAAAAAAATGTAAGGAAGTTCCATTCATTTTTCCAGTCCAGGCATAGCCATTAAAGATTGTTTATTTTAAAAATCTCTGCTTGTCTTTCATCTATCATTAGTTACAGGATTAAAAAGGAAATAGAAAAGGAATAGAAAAGGAATAGGAAAGGATCTGTATTCTCAGAGCAAACTTAGCAGAGAACAGACTCAGCTTCTAAATTGCGTCTGCATATCAGGAAACCCAAATGTACCCCACCTGACTGAGGTAAAACAGTCTGGTTAAGTGTACAGCTAGAAAGCCTTTCCTTCAGTTCACCTGCCCAGCTACCAGAGACACAGCCACAACCATTCCACAATGCTCCACTCAGGCTCAACAGCAGGCATTTGCTCCTTTGGGTTCAGGGCTGATCACCTGCTCTTCATCTCCGGGCTGATATTGTCCAGGTACTGAAGTAACTTGATGGTAACAGAGGAAACCAGTGTTACTCAGGAAATAGGCAACACTTCATCACTGCAAACCACCAAGCCTGTATTATCTGCCTGATTTCCTCAGTGGTTGGAACAGGATTATTTGGCTCTTCAAATGGGAATCCTGTTCTATAAAGCAGTTCATTTATCTAGAGTGTCCTATGGAGATAATTTTACCAAAGTGTAAAATTACAGCCTGGCTCTACCGTGGGTTTCAGCAGAAACAGCATTTCTGTTATAGCACTAAGCTCTGAAAAAGGCAAATTTATGCTTTGGATATAATTGAGAAGATTTTTATTGTAAAGCCTAGATCTTTGTGGAAGCTGCTTAAGATTTCACAGGGAAAGCTAAGCTTGACTACTTGAATATGTGTCCTTTTAAAATAAATCCACCAGGTAAGTCTCCTTAAGTTTTGGAACGTATCCACTGCGTCTGATTTCCTGGTGCTTGTTCATACAGGTTTTGCCCTGTAAGCACACCTTTGATTAGCTGTGACATGGCACCTTTCCTTTCAAATGAATCTTATTTTGAAACTTCTTTGTACTTAAAATCTATCTAGACTTCTTCCTTCAAGGGCTTTGGAACATAATTATTTCCTCACTTGTCCTATTCATTCAGTGTATTTTCCTTCATTTGAAAAAATTGATATTGGGTCTTGAATGTCCGGGAATACCCCATATAATAAAGAAAACATGTTTTACTTGGAAATGCTGAGTCATTCTCAACTCCCAATTTGTACTGGAGGGGTGCATTTTTAGAATTGCATCACAGAGTATGAGCGGCAATCAAAAAAAAGGAAATTACTCTCTCTTCATACATATGTATGTGTAACATGTAGAAAATTTCAGTTCTCAAGAAAGCAGAGAAAATCCTTTGCATTTCCAAGCTCTCTTTTGCACTCTCAGCACTCATTTTAAATTGTGTGTCTCTGCTCCAACACAGAGATGCGGCATGAAATGTAACATCTGAATCTACTCCCTTCCTGGTAAAAATACCCCTTTCATTTTGTTGCAGTCAACAGGTGGCTTATGATTTTATTATTCCTTTTGAATATGTTTTTGCTTTAGGTTACAATGCCTGGCTTCAACAGAAAAAAAATAAAGCAAGAGTCATACACACCTTGGTTCCTTTATATTTCGGGATTTTTTAAAATTCCTTCTTTTAAATTATGATTTTTCTTAGTCTCATTCGTGAAGCCCCATGTCATGTGGCCTTAGCATAACAAAATTCCCCAGAGGTGTGCTGCTGACTGTGCAAACACACATTCGGCGAGCTAGGCTGGATTAGGTGAGCACTGAAAATAGTGCTCATTTGAGGCACTCTTCACCCTTAGCAAACTAGATGTTTAAGATTCAGCATGAAGATATTTGAACTTGTTTTACATAGCATTTGTGCCAGTTAAATGTGGCACTAGCTGACTTGCTTTAGCCTTAGTTAAATGTATTTGGGAGACTTGGTTCCTGCACTGCAAACTTGGATTCTGGTACTAAGAAGCAAGTTATTGATGGTTGGCCCTGTTTAACAGAAGTCAAGTTGCCTGGGAGCCTGCTCTGTCTGAAAATGTGTAAATCTATAGAAAAATGGTGCTGTGCAGCCAACCCTGCTCAGTGATGTTTCCAGGCATCGGGGGGTAAGCAATGGGAAACTTTCCTTTAATGAAGTGCCTGGGAAAGCCAGCCAACAGCCAGGCACTGCGTGAAGGGGATAAATTCACTCTATGCAGAGTCTCTCTCCCGCTCCAAACTTTTTATTTAGAGGTCAAAAAACCAGCAGCAGCCACCAGGTCGGGCACGTCTCCACAGAGGCGTCGCGAACGGCGCCGTGGGCCACGGAACGTGGACAAGGACAGGATTACTCTTGCGGCGGTGGTAACTGCCCTGGGATGAAAGGACCCGCGTGTTTACGCGGTTTCACCCGGGCGACAGGGCCACTCTCCGGCTCAGGGATTCCGTGGCCAGCGGGAGGCTTGGTGACACTCGCTCCCCAGCTCCTTCCCCGCCGCCTCCGCACCTCCTCCTGCCCCGCCGGCCGCCCCGCCCCGCCCGCGCGGCCCTCCGCGCTGCCGGAGCGTCAGCGGGAATTTCCAGCCAGGAAGTGCGGCGGGCCGGGGGCAGGGGCGGAGGCTGCGCAGGCCGGTGCCGAGCGGGTGCCCTCGCCGGTGGGGCAGCAAGGCGGAGGAAAGTCCGCACGGAGCGGGAGGCGGCACGCCGGGTTACATGGCGCGGCGCTGAGGGACCGCCGGCGGCACAGCACGACGAGGAGGAGGCGCCGCCAGCTCTGCCCCGGTGAGCCTCAGGCGGCCCCTGGCCCGCCGCTTGCTGCCTTCTTCCTCCCCTGTCTCCGTCCTCATCGCGCCCTGGCTGCGCTCCCTCTGTCTTGCGGGAGCGGAGCGGGCATTTCTCTGGGCCGGGCTGGGGCAGCGTGGCAGCTCCCGGAGCTCCGCAGCCCCCGAGCACAGGTTTGCCGCGGGAGGCTGTGCCCAGCTCCAGCCCCGCGCCTGTGACTCGGCCTGGAATTGCCGCGGGATTCGCCTGCAGCCAGCCAGGGGAGCGGGCGGGATGCCGGAGACGGCTTTGCTGCTGCTGCTGCTGCTGCTGTGTTACAGGGGTCTTCCTAGCGAGGGAAGGGGTGTCCGTGACAGCGAAGTGAACAGCAAAGTGAAAAAAATTTACAAGCCCAGCAAAATGGGTATAGCGGGTGCTCGTAGGCAAAGGAGGTGCTGCTTTTGTCGCTTTTGGTTTCGAAGGTGACACACGTACTGAGGCGCGGCCGGGGTACAGTCGCCGGCCGGGCTCGCGAGTGCAGGTGGTCACCAGGAAAACGTGGATTGATATTGGCAGCTCTGGGTGTCCTCGTCCTGGGTGCAGCCCGAGAGCGCCGCAGACTGTGTTAAACGCTACGAAATAGTCAGGGTTTTAAAGGTAATTTAGTTGTAAGTGATGAAACCGAAAAGTTCTCGTCGCGACGAGGAGTATTATTGCTCGGTTGCATTTGACCTTGAAACCCAAGAGTATCGAACTTCTAGTCATCACGATTATTTTTGTCATCGATTGGTGCTTTCTGCTTTGATGGTAACTTTGGTGAAGGAGTGCTTCAGATTTATTTTATGTGAATATGAATCGGAGTATTGTTTCTGTGACATGAGCTATGTGCTCTTGGGCCATTATCATCATGTGTGTACTGCTGCGTATTTTCAGTCAAATAACTAAATCTGAGTGCCTTTGAGCATTTGGGAATAAGATTTTGGAGGCAAGGGATCATTGCTGCATTACGACTTCCTGTCTTAAAATGCTCAAAATCTTTGCTTTAGAATAACATTTTAAAGGAAATATAGATTATTGTTATAATGATTTTTAATGGTTTTAAAGTACTGATTATATTTGGCATGTTTTGCACTTCGGAAGTCCTCTTTTCACTTATTCTGTTCACAGAGAAAAGTGGATAAATTCTTTGCTCGATCGCCTTGTGCCTTGCATGCTGCAGGGTGCTACCAGCAGCACAGTCAAACTCTGTGAAGAACAGGGTTGAAGATGGAGCACTTCGATTTTATTGACATCGGGAGTCTCTGCTATGTACTGTGTAATACCAACTTTTGAAACAGTATTTCAGCCAAAGCATTTGTATTCTTTCACGAAAGAAAGTAGCTGCCCTGTTCTAGGAAAGCGTTAACCAAGACGTCATTCTAAGATAGCATCCTGTCTGCAATGATTTGTAATCTGCAGAAATGAGAAAAGTTTATGAGAAAATGAAAGGGAAAAAAGCAGCCTGTAACTATCCAGAAGCAGATGCTCTGTTTTGTCATTTTTCCTGGCCCGAGAATTTAACTAATAGTTATGCTGAAATACTATTGTCAGGATGTGCCACAGAGTGTGGAGATTTCAGGGAATGTCAGTGCTAAAATCTGTGCAATATATTTTAAAGAGCTTAATTTGATATTCTAAACAGAAGAGGGAAAGATTTTTTTTATTTCCACCCTTTGTCCCCTTTATAGAGAAAGAAATGTCAATCAGTGGTAGAATCATCAAAAAATGTAGTTATTTTCTCATGCAAGAAATGAATACATCTTGAGTTAAGGCTGTGAAACAGAACAACTTTATGTCACTTTGCATTGTGGTTTTTGTTTGGTTTTTTTTTTTAAACAGTGTTATTGCAGATAAGCTTTCTATCTGTACTCACTTTGTTCTAGCAACACCTTGGTAATGTTTTTGTAGTATTTCTTTTGAAATCAGAAAAGTTTGCTGAATAGAAGTGCTGGGACAGAGAAAAGGAAATCTTGGGAAAGAGAGAGAGAGTGGAAAAGCAGACAGTGGCATTTCATGTATGTGCACATTTGCAAGTTTCCTGCTTCCTTTATTGAAAAATAGTAGTTCTGGTTGTTTCTCTGTTACTATGTGTAATCTAATTTTGAAAATTAATTTCAATAATAAATGTAAGTTTACTTTAAAATTTTAGTTCTAAAAAGTCAGTAATAAATTTAATTTACACGTTTCCTAGAGATGGCATTATGTGGCTTCAATAATAGATATCTACAAATTAATCTGTTAGTTATTAATTAATAATATATTAATTGCTCTATTAATTTAGTAATTAATAGGTTTTTCGGTCGCCTTTTTCATGTTGCCTTTTCCAAAACCTTCCCATTCCACTTCCTCATGAATACTTCAAACTCCAGAAATAAGTTCAGTTAGGAATTCATATTATTGTGCATATTGCTGTCTCTGGAAGGACAGGAACTAAGTTTGAAGGCCTGTGAGTCTTTACTATGGAAGGTGCTTGCAATGCAAAGTAGATGCTCATTTTTGAAGTTGAAAAGATACAGTGAAAGACAATATATATTTTACTTTCTGATATAGCTAGTCTTGAAAAAATTCACCTGTGGTCTTCAGAGATGCTGGATGGTTCTCCTGTGTTTTTATCAATTGCTTCAAACTTGTACTTGATAAAATACTTACACCTTTCAGTGCTGTGTTTGCCAACTCTAAGCTCAAAAGTTGCAGTCATTTACTCAATTATGTAACCAACTAATGAAAACTCTACAGTTAGTTTAAAATCCTTTTTTTCAATATGCGGATAGCTTTCCTTTAGTTCTCTGACAAAATAACACAGCTGTTGTAAAACAAAGGAGATAATGAATGTTTCAGGCAGGTAATGAAAAAAGCAATTCCTGGTTGTGGTCATTTTTAGCTCTGACAGAGGTATTTTAGAAGTGGAAGTTGTAATTTGGTGTCCTTTAAATAAGCTGTGAACCTTTTCTGAAGTTCTGTGTCGATAAGATCATAATTATGGTTGTCATTAACTGTGCCCTTAGGTCAGTCAGGCACTAAGTTTGCATCTAACTTTGAGCATAGAAATAATTTGGTGAATCTTCTTCAGTGCTTTCATTTAAACATGTATTTTGATGAAGCACTGTTGACAGTTTCAAAAGTAAGGCCTTAAAAGATGTTTCAAGTTATAGTCTCAAGGTAAAACCCTTTGTTTAGCATTTAGGTGAAACTGACAGATCATGTGTGGGGAGGAAGCTACTACTGCTACTCCAAGCATTATTTTCCCCTTTCAAATTCTGTGTTCTTTTGAAAAGCAGTGACAGACAGATATACAATTTTTTTGCCCTCATTTAAAGTACTAAACTGAAATACCCTCATGTTTCATTGTGTCCTCCAAGCAAAGTAGGTCTGAGTTGTGGGGTTTGGNATACTAAACTGAAATACCCTCGTGTTTCATTGTGTCCTCCAAGCAAACTGTCGACAGGTCAAGAGCAAAGTAGGTCTGAGTTGTGGGGTTTGGGTTTGTTTGGGGTTTTTTTGCTTGGGTTTGGCTTTATTGTTTTGTTTCTTCTAAAGATCATGTTTCCATCCGCCTAAACACAGACAGATTTTAGCACACAAATAAAGAATAAACAAAGGAAGCAGGTGGGGTTTTTGGGTTTTTCTTACTAGTTTAGTCCAAGTGAGTTTTGTTGTGTCATAGGTTACTGTACAACATGGAGACTGCAGGAGTTTTACAGTTGCTTCAGAAAAAAATTAAACCTTGGTTAGCCACTTCACATCTGTGGATTTGAAAACTGGATATAACTGTGATGGTGCTGAACTCGGCTCTCTCTACCTGTTTGGTTCCTCTTACTGGTGCTATTTAAGCGATTGTTTCTGTCAGATTACAATTTCAGTGGCTGCTCAGAAGCAAAAGGACACTGAGAAGCCCTTAGCTCAGCTTTATGACTGCAGTGGTAACAGCACTTGGTATTTTCTGTTCATTGAGTGGCTGTGTCTTCAGGAGGAGCCCAGAGCCTGTGTGACTGTACCTGGTGACACAGCAGACTTTGTGTGAACTGAACTTCTGCAGTCTGGAGTTATATGTTACATGGGCTTCTCAGAAACACTGTTCTTCCCGTGCCCCCTTTACCCCGACAAAAAAAAAAAAGATAAAAAGAAAAGAAAAAAATAGCTTTGCAGTCTAATATTAATGATTCATTACACTCCAGGCTTATGAAATGGGTGTGTGTGGCTTCTTAAGTTAAAATTTGACTTCAATGAACAGCTTTTATGTGAATTAGTGCTATTTGTAAAGAGCATTCAGTGGTTCAGCTTAATCTGGAGGAAAAAGTAGCAGCATTTAACAGCATATTCAGGTTAGTTCAAGTAACATTAGCACCCCACATGGCTAAAATACAATGTAGTTGCTACAGCTGTTTTTCTGTGTTGAACCTCAGTATTTTTACATCTACTTAGCATTATACATATACCAGAATATGTTTGCCGTTTTTGAATACTGTTTATTTCTCTGGTTTAAATTGCTTTGAATGTGTTTTAATAAAAACATCTAACTTTACTCCAACAATATGATGGAAAAAGTTTATATGTTTATGTCATTTTAATATTTCCTCTTGACATATTAGTTCACTACTTTGATGCTTGGGAAAGGAATAAAACAAAAATTCTGTTTACAAACATAGTTAATAGAACATCTTTTGGATAGTACAGTTACTCTTTGCCAAGGAAATTTTCTTGTGCTATGATTTTTTTTTTCTTCAGATTTGGTAGTTCTCTGCTGTAATAAATTTGGTTCCAGATTTCATCAAATAATTATGCACCCAACAATTCTGATTTAGAGCACCACACTTGTGAATTCTCAAGTGCTTGAGATTGATTTAATTTCCTAAATATTCTGTAGTTTTTTATACTATTGTCAAATAATGTGTCTGCTCATGACTGCAAATACCTAAAAATTTTAACTTCAGTAATTTTAAAATTTTAAAAATACATAAACAAAACTGCCAGGTCCCACCCTACGGGAAATAATAAGCAGGCTTAATTAGTCACAAGAGGAGGCAATTTGGGTTGTTAGAAAAACAAACAGTGTCATTTAGGGTTATGTAGTGTTATTGCAGCTGCAGCAGTGTGTGGATGACAAAAACTCCGTGGAGGAAATTAGAATCTTTGATCAAAATGTCTCTCTGCACAAACTTTTTCACACTTGTAAACTGAGAAACTGCACTCAAATCTTTATTGAGAGATTACACATCTTTGAAGTGCCAGAAGGAACGTGACAAATACAACTTCCCTATGCCGCTTTTGTGGAAATTGAGTGTTGTTTCCTTAAAACAGCTCCCTACATACCCAGGTATTGAAGTCGTAGTTGGGAGAAGAAATAGTACTAAACATTTTGACATTTAAAGGCAAATATCAAATCTGTTTCATTTCTGAGTTAAAATCCCTTCAAAATAGCATAGTTGGTGGGGCTTCGTGTCAACATGAGTGAGTTAACAATCGCTTCTTGTGTTTTTGAACATGTTTTTCTTTCCCATTTGTCCTAAAGACATCTGTGCCAACATTGTGGGTGAAAGTATGCATGATGTTCCCTTAATATTTGAGTTCAATTTACTTTGTATATTGCGGAATTCATTAGCTGTTTATCATCTCTTCCTTTGAATTAAAAGTTGTGTGCACGGGAGCTGTACTTCTGGCACTCTGGGCAGAATGACTAGGTTCCAAGGGAACTGAAGTGCTGGTTGAAGTCAAGAGGTGGCCAGAAGCAAGGTGAAAAGACTGTGCATTGAAAGGGGTGGGCAGCATCCTGACTTCGAAGGGACTGCAGTGGTGAAGGGTTGAGAATGAACAGCTTGGATCAGTATCTCTGCTCTGTCAGAGCAGATCGTGCTCTGGTCTCCAGCCAAAATCATCTCAGCAGCTCTTGTCCTGCTGCCAGCCCTGACCCAGCAATCTCAAGACTCTATTGCACAATACCTTTTCCCCAGCTCCTCTGTTTGGGAAATGCAAATCTCTGAAACAATTGTCCCTATACAGATACAGATTATGTTTTTCAAAGGGTGGAAGACTGAGGCTCAAGGGTGGATTGTGGCCACCTAAAGTTAAGGAAGCGACAGCAGGTAAAACACATTGACCTGTCTGCACAGTACACAGCAGTTACTGTTTTTACCTCTGCGCTGCATTGTATTTACCTCTGTACTCGCATTGATTGTGCTGCAGGAATTAGGAACATTTGGTGCTGTTCCTGAAAATATAGTTCTCTGTAATGAGATCGTCTGCCATGCTTTATGGCCCTGATGTAGTAAAAATACACTTATGGTATATGAAACAGACTTGCTTCATTTTCATCCTTATTCCTCTCTTTTTAGTTAGCAAAATAAACAGGCTAAAATCATAACCATATTGAACTGAATTAATTTCATTCAGTGTCTTGTTAAAGAGGTTTATTTTTAACAGGTGAATTCCAGTGAAAGCCACGTTAAAGAGAAAAAGCCCCCTGCTTGAAAACTTGCAGGAAGAATTGTTCTTTCAGTTTATCAAGTCAGTTGAAGTATAGTAGTTGAGTTTCCCATTGAGAGGCTTGCTTTCTGAATCCCAGCCTTAAAGGTGTGAACAGGCTGATGTGAAACATCTCATGAAGTAAGAGATGACTTAAATAAATGTCCTCGTGGAAGAACATCCATCACACTAATTTCAGTTCTCAAGGGCAATGAACTGGGTGATAAAGATCATGTTTTTCCGTAGAAAGGTGGTAGGAAGAAGTCTTGTTCCAATCTTGTAAGGACTGGCTTGGATACATCTGTCAGAGAGAACACGGGTTTATCTCATGCTTAAAATCCAGGCTGGAAAGTTGAACAGAAGTAAAGGGAAGGATGTGTACCCTTGAAAAACTGGGGAGGGGAGGCTGAAAACAGTTGGGTAGGAAATTTATCTTGCTTTTTAAAAGGTAAACAGACACAGTGTATGTGGGGGAGTGACAAGAGAAGAGCTCTGAAATCAAATTATTGAGATAAAGAGAAATGAGAATTCTTGTTCATGGATTAGAGCATTTTTACATTGATTATGTTGTTTTAATTTTAAATGGCTGTGCCTTTTGAAGCTTTAGAACAAATATCCAGAATATAATAAATCATGTTCCTCCAGCTGTACCACTTGTACCATATATCATTTGGTTGTTAAGGAGGAGCAGTGGTGCACAGTACATGCCATTAGGTGTGCTGGGTTGTTTGGTGCAACACAGTCATCTCCTGTATGTGTATATGTGGCTTCCTAGGTTTCTCTTTTCCTATTTAAATGTTTTTCACAATGGCAATTGAGCTGTTGTGAGGAGAAAATAAGATGTATGCATATACATATGCATCACACACTCTCGGAAGGTACAGTTGTGTGAGTTTGGGCAAGTTTAGCTGGATTTTATGTTTTCCTGTTAGCACTAGGAGCTAAATGAAGTTTCTTCATTGACCTTTGAATTTTCAAATTTATGAATACTGTGAATTAAAAAGTTTAGTTTCCTGTGTCCCATTATCTGAAAAAATTCAGATGGTCTCCAGAGTGGAGACTGCTGTGACTGTGGTCTGCAGGTGTTGGGGTATTTTCTTATTGTAGATTTTAGTTTGCAGTACAACTTTTGGGAATTGGAGCTTATGCAGGAAGCAAGCATCTATCATAACATGAACTTCCACAAAACAATTTTAATCCTGCCATCTTCAAATGAGAAAGGTGGCAATCTCTGACCCATAACACAGCTCATGTAATGAGAGAATGAAAAAAGCTACTCAAGGTAAATGCTAATCTTACCACCTGATGCAAATGGGAAAGGTGCTTAGAAACTGGAGCAGTAAGTGAGGAGGCCAGTTAAAGGTCACACAGTGCTAGGGTGTATTTTCCTTTTTGGAGTTTTAATCATGTTACTGACTCTCTGGATTTGCATCAATTTTCATGTAAGAGGAAGTATAGGGATTTGTTAACTTAATAAATCCTAAGGAGACAAATTGTTATTTGAAGGCAGGGCTCCCAAAACATTTTTGTTACCTGCTTGGCTTTGGAGAGGACAAAACGTAGTGAAACTGAGAGTGTTTTCAGTCATTTAGAAGGGCTATTTTAAGCAGCTGGGTTAATCTTTTTCTAGGCCCTGATGAGGCAATTAAAGTGTGAGTTTACATACACAAAGGTGTATGTCTACACATCTAAATTATAATCTGTTTATAATAAACTGGCTTAACGTTCAGCCCAGAGAGTCTTTAACCTCTCCCCCAAGCACTGCAACCTGAACACAAAAGATCTCAGGTAAGAGGCATCCGCACCTACGATGCAACAGAGATTGTGCTTAATACCTGGTTAGACATTCATTACTACCTACAGCTGACTGGGTGGTATGTGGGTAGTTACCTTGCTGCTTCCAAGTGTAATGTTCATAGAATAATAGAGTAGTTTGGGCTGGAAGGCACCTCAAAGATCATCTAGTCCCAACCCTCCACATACCCTGGGTGGAGACACCTTCCACTGCCAATGGAATAAGTTGTTCAAATTGCTCAAAACCCCATCCAACCTGACCTTGAACATTTCCAGGCATAGAGTAGGCACAGCTCCTCTGGGCAACTTGTTCCAGCACCTTCCCACCTTCAGAGTGAAGGATTTCTTCCTTATATCTGATCTAAACCCACCCGCTGTCAGTTTAAAGTCATTCTCCCTCATCCTGTCCCTGCACGTCCTTGTGAAAAGTCCCTCTACAGCTTTCCTGGAGGCCCTCTTCAGGTACTGGAAGGTGATTTAAAGTTTCCCTGAGCCTTTTCTTCTCCAGGCTGAACAGCCCCAGGTCTCCCAGCCTGTCTGCAGAGAAGTGCTCTAGCACTCTGAGCATCTTCATGGTGTCCTCTAGACTTAGTCCTGCAGGTCCATGTGTTCCTTGTGCTGAGGAACCCAGGGCTGAACGTAGTGCTGCAGGGGAAATGTCTTTAAAGGCTGCTGTTTTGGTGTCATGACATTGTTCACTGCATCAGCCAAAAAGCCAGAAATTTCTGTTTTCAAGAGGGGAAACTGAAGGACTGATTCAGATGGATGGTTTTTTTTCCTATATGAGTTCTAATTTTTACATCAAAATACTTAAAATGAAAAGTTTTCAGAAGTAATGCCTCAGTGCTGTTTTTGCACTTTGTTGGAAAGTCATGTGTTGTAGATGTGACCGGGAAGTGTGGCAGGTGTGAGGACATTGCCTTTCACCCCCAGAGTTCTGCTGGACGGAGGGAAGTGTGGTCTGAGCAACTAGAATAGGGCAATAAAATTAGAACCTGCTATTACATTCATCCTGTGGCTTACAGAAGAAGCTGTGAGATGCTTTGTTTGAAAGTTTGGCAAAGTGTGCTTTGAACAAAAAGGCAAGTGGGCAGATGCCATTCATGTTAGCTTCTTGGAATATGTTATTTTCCTGAACAAGCATGTTTAACCATGTGACCTGGAAATGTCAAGATTTTGGAGCACAATTTTGCATATGTGACTCATGAAATTGTAAGTGTTTAAATATGAGATGTCACAAAACGACTTTTAGGACTAGTTTTTATTTGGTTTATGCAGAAGAAATTTGGCATTTGTACTCACAGTTGCCTAATTAGGGTGTAACAAGAGGGTGGGTATTTTCTGACACTTTGTAAAAAAAAAGCTGGCTGTTGAGGTTTTCAGATTGTTTTTTGTAATATCTTCACCTTTCAGTAAGAAGTGTTTGACAAAAATGTTACAAGTTTTTTCAATGATTTAAGTAACTTCTCAGTTCTAATGTTATTTATATTTTTTCTATGGAACAGAAGTAAAATAAAATCTTAGTAAATTTTGTTGTATCCTGAAGGTTTTATCATGCCTTGTATGTTGAGTTTTTCTATAAAGATGGCAATAACAATGGCAAATGGTTGAAGAATGCTCTGAGAAATGTGCCTGTGAGATAATGTGATTGATTGGTGGTTTTTTATCTTGCTGAAATCCTGTTGTATTAAGCGATGAAGTACAGCATTGGTGACATTGGCTGCTTGTGATATCTGTTATTAATTTATGGCTGAAATATTATGACCAGATATTTGCACAAATACTACAAATCAATATTGCCCAGTAAATATTTCTAAAATCCATTTACAGTCAAGTGGGTACTTTTTATTTTCTAGATTAAAAATCATAACCAGTTGTATCCACATAAGCCTATTTTTTATTGCAGTCATCTGTGTATTGTCTCCTATTTCTCCGTTTTATTTACATTTTCTACTTTGTCGGGAATGGGTGACTATATTGTCTTTGGAGATTGTTAACAAGGAGAGTTGAGCCCCCATCAAAGTGAAGTACCCAAGTATTCCAATTTTCCTTTTGATAGTTATCTTTCTAGTTCCTGTAGAAGGTACATGGTGACTCAGTTTTTCTTTAATGTCTTACTGATCTCTTGCACCTCTCTGATGGTGCAGCAGGTTTTCACAGTTCTCTTTGCTGGAAAATGTGGCTCGTGTTCACTGTGGTGGGATATGAGGGCCAGTGACCTGTTTCTGTCTTCTATTAGTTATTAACCTTATTTAGAGTCTGTTGAATGCAGACATGAGTCTCTTGAAATAGTCCTGCTGTTATTTTCAGGTAGTTCCTTGGAGATCCTTGTTTAGTGAGCTCAGCATAGGTGAAATTGTAGTTCTTGTAGCACTTGTGGACCCCTGGAAATAATGGTGTCCAAAATTAGTCAATAATTGATTCCTGGGGGGGGTTTTTGTTTGTTTGTTTTTTAATACCATCTGTTCTTTCCTGGGCATCTTTATTTGCATTTAGTAATGCTTCATAAGAAAATTGTTAGGATTCATTCACGAATGCTCATGATGTTCTTTTTATTGGATAGAAATGAAGAGTTCTGCTATTTCTATGGTAATGATTTTGCCTAAAGTGTAATGGCAGAAAAGTCAGAGCAAAGACAGAAACAATTCCTGATTTTAAGAAATTTTGACTTCTGGACTTTGGCTGTAATTTTTAATTTCTTGGCAGTAGGCAGTGGGAAATCCTAGTTGTAGCCTATCTTGTCCTTATATTTCCCCTTCCAGATACTGAGGAATTTAAGAAGTATTTTAGAAATCATTAATATTATGAGTAAAATAAAAAATGGGCTTTTAATTCTGAACATTTTCCAGGCTTTCCTATTGCTCTAAATTGGAAAAAACAAATGGGAGTTCTAATCGTGTTTTTGTGTTTCAGGACTTAAAATGGCAGCAGAAGATTCCTATATTATGGGAGTATCTGATCCCCAAGTAAGTGAATTTCTATGTTTTCAGAATCCCTGTATCCTTTCCTAGCTGTTTGTTTAGGCCTTAATCTCATCTTTTCCTGTCATTTCCTAGACTTAATAGTATGGACATAAAAAATCATTCTGTGTTGGCAGAAATCAGGGCTTTTTTCCCTAAGCTGGTTTTTGTGTGACCTGTGAAGTGCCTTGCCACTGGTTAAATGGCTGAAATGAGAAGGAAGGCTAGGCCTGCTGAATTAAGCTGTTGAAAAAAATACTTATTTTTATGCCCTGCATGCCTGTGACACTTGCTCTGAAATTTCTTCTGTGGTGGACATTGGAGTATTTCTGAAAATAAAGCCCCTTATGTCCTAAAAGGCCCTTTTGTGTAAATTTTTATGATTGCATTGACAGTGCTGACTAAAATGTTCCTTCACTCACACAGATCCATAGGCCTAGCTCTTCAGGAGCTCTTCCTGGTCTTCTTAGATCATTTCATAAATTACTTGAACTGTGAGAATGGTGCTTGGGTGAAAAGTTCAAGTGAAGAACAGGTCATTTCTACTCACCTTAATTTTCAAAAAACAACTGTTTTCTCCTTTATGCTTGCTCCACTTTGGAAGAAGATAGATTTATACCTGACAACAGTTACAGTAAGTTAAGACATGTCAGTGTTTAAAAAAAAAACAAATTTAACCTGGATTTACTGTTTTCTTGCATTAGAGTTTGTAAATATATTTACATAAGGAATGTAGTCTGGTGGGATTTAATCAGAGAAGTGGAAATGAAAACTCACAGGTTCTTAGCAAGACCTTGGGCAAGACAGCTAGGGTCAGATTTTCAGAATTTACTGTATAAGCTCTTTAGAATTTATAGTTGTTAGTGCATGTAAGCAAAATGGGTGTTTAGAAACTGCTGAAGTTGGTGCTTCTCATGGTGAAACTTGTGTTGGTGCTGTCAGCTCTGCCTGCAGTGCTGTTCCCAGCAAAAATAAAATAGCTATAAACAAGGTGTTTGCAGTCTCAATATTTGCAGAGAGCTTTGAAATTCCTTGCTGATAGATGTTTTGTGCAATTATGTATATATGTAATAATGTGTTTTCTTTCAATGTAGATGTTTGCAATGGATCAGTTCATGGGAATGAATGCTTTATTTAATAGTACAAATTACATCACTTCAGACTTACCACTACGAACAGGTAAGATCCCTTGCTCTTTGATGATGCTATTGTCCTGCTGATTCTTCCTGCTTGTTTTCTTCTGAGAAGTTCTTTTCAGAGCCCTTTTTTGTTTACCAACTTGTATGTCATAATAGTAGATTGCAAAGTAGTCAACTAGATTCTTTTATTACATCTTTTTATACCTTTCTCCCCCTCATGAAACTTTCAGCAGTGAGGCAAATCAGATTTTCTCGTGGCTTGTACAGAAACTGAAAGTTTCAGCAGTTTCCCAGGTGAAACCAGGACAGTGACCAGACCAAAGAGCTTTGAGTGACCCGATTTTATGAATTACTTTGTTGAGGCTTTTTTTCTGAATTTGAACCTTCAGTGGTTTACATGTTTCTGTTGACAGTTTTTGAATACTGTTGTATTTGTTGTAGTAGTTCTTGAGGTGCTTGTTTTTCAGTAATAAAACATAGAGAATATTAACTTCCTGTACCATTCAAATGTGTTTTTTCTTCTCGGCATCTTCTCTGTTTCCTGTGAAGTGGCAGTGTGGTATTAGAAGCACCTGACAATTTCCTGAACAATAACACTAATTTGAAAGCTCAGACAAATTTTGCAACAAAGCACTGAAAATATGCTAATAGTATTCTGCAGAGGTCTGATAAGCAGCTCTTATGGTATGCTTCCAGAACAGTAAGAAAAAATACAAGTCTTTTATAGCTCAGTCACTATCAGCTGCTTGATCAGCCTTGGTCTGGTTCTGCTTATGAAAGATTTTTGTAAATACTACTTCTTGCATGAATTTGGAAAACTCTTTTCTCCTGCTTAGTCTTTTAGAACAGCTGATACAAAAGGAAGAAGGAAATAAAATATTTAAACTTAGGAATTTTTTCTCAAAATATAGCTCCAATATAGCTGTTCAAGTCCTTTACCATGACAACTTTCTCGTGTATCAGGATGTAGCTGGTATCTTATGTATTGTAAATTGCTTTCTTTGGTTGAAAGTACAAATCACTTCTTACTGCAATATTTGATACACTTCACAACAGTGAAGGTGTTAAGGGTAGAATGAAATGAGCATTTAATATTTTCCTTCATAGGTAAAATTCCACCCTAAAGTAACAATAAATGCTGCTTATAGAACAAAAATTAAAGCAGGCTTACTGTTTTAGTGTTTCCTAGTTTTCTTAAAAGAGTAGTAGCAAGAAGGGATCAAGAAACACATGGTACAGATAATTTTGTTTCAAGATAAAATGTTCTCATGAGCAAAGCTCTTGACAAATATGGAAAAACTTTCAGCAAATTATTGTTACAATCATTTGTTTACAGACTATTTTTATTAACCCAGATAAAGTTATTGAGTAAGATTCATCTGTGTAGTATTAAAGGGCTTGTGCATTGTAGACAAAGGGATTTTGTTTTCCCAGTTTCTGTTGAACAAATAAGGTTATTGAAATTTCCCTGTAATGAGCTCTTTTACGTGTACCTTTTAAGCCTACTCTGTATTCTTCATGCCAGACTCATTCCATACAAATTATTGAGGTATATAAAACTAATTTTCAGAAAACTATGTCTTATCTAAAGTAGAAAACAGCTGTTTTAAAAACCGAGTCAAGGATTCACTGAGTTCTGCAGCCACAGAAAACTCTTACTGGGCTAGGTCTAGCTCTGTCCTTAATTTGCAAAATTGCTTTGAAAAAGGCCTTTTTTGCCTAAGTTCCCCTGCTCTTGTCTACTCCTGCACTATGGGTGGCAAGTTCATTGTGCACAAAACAGGATTCAGTAAAGGATAATGGATTTCAGGTTATCGCAGACAAAAAGTTAATAAAAAATTTCAGAAAAGGTTGATCATTTCAGCAGCACCTGATGATGCCACAGCTGGTTTGTTTCTTAAACAGTATCCCAGTAATGCTCCCCTTGAAAATATGCTGTGTTGTTGCTATGGACCTGCTCTTCAGTTATAAGATAACATAATAAATTTTATATTCTACTTTAGTGGTTTTCAGGCAGGGACTGATGATTTCTTTCTACTTAGCAGTAGTAGTAAGGTCAGTTAAAAAAGTCATGTGGGACTTTCCAGACGTACTTCAAGCTGAGATATGCAGAGTGAAATAAAAGGATTTTTCTCAAGGACAGATGGATGATTAAGGCAGAAAGCACCAAAGACATTAATTGTTCCTCATGATCTGGCTGTGGCACATACATCTTTCAGTCTGTGCATCCATAAATGCACAGTGTCAGACCTATTGCATGGGCAGACAGGTTTAATGTACAACCGTGGATTGCCACGTCGTGCCAGCGTGGCTGAATCAACAACTAGCTGGGGAATTTGGGGACTTTCTGGTGATAAATGTTCTGCTGTTACATTAATATTTACAGTAATAGAAGAAAACCTTTGAGATCTTGGGACACAGATTTTCTCAACATCATTGTCAGTACCAAAGTGTCTTTGTGTGCTTCTTTTTCTCTCTCATATGTCCATTTTAAATAAAAGTTAGGCTTTTTTGTTACTCTAAAGCTGTAGTGCTTATGTGGTTCAGGTTTAACCAGCAGAAAAAGCAGTACCTCATGAAGTCAGCCTCTTCTCTGGCTTGCTGGGAAGTATCCTGCCTTTGATTAGGTAGGTTAGGTACTGATCCTTAGTGGCATTGGGGGTGGAGGGAGCATTATCCACAGCATGTATTTAGACAGGAGAGTAAAAGCAGGGGGACATCTATGGAATATCCGCTGTGTAGCGGAGAAATAAAGTGATGCCTTACATTGGAGAGGAAATGAGCAGAGCTCTGAGCTAAGTGCTTTGTAATTCTGGATGTTTTGTACTCCCTCATGATGATCCAAAGCCATCTACAACCATGTAATGTGCTCCAGTTAGAGGTGGGTTTGGGAACTGCGTAGTTGTTTTGGCTTTGAGAGTCTCTGGTCTGACTAGCTCTTGGCATTAAGATGGTGTGCTTTTAAAACTCTGAACTTGAAGCAGAGCCATCAGGAGCTGAACAGTATTGCCTGGAGGCTGCTAAAATTAATTTTCTGCTGTTTCTATAACCTCCTCTGTCGAACCCTCTGTGACACTTGCAGTAAAAAATGAGAAGGTTATAGAGGGAAAAAGAAGGCACTTTAATTTTCTTTTTTTATATTTTTTCAGAGATAATGTTAGATGTTCAAGGAAACCTGACCACCACCAAAATATGAGAGAAGTGTTCATTTTCCCTGTGCCTCAGTAGAGGCCCTAATCTTCAGGAACCTGGGCAGATTTGTGTACAGTTTCTGGGGTTCATTTTAAATCTTCTGTGCTCATGTTTGTAAGCATGAACCAAGGGAAGAAGTTAAGCAAAGTGTCATGTGCCATTTGCTTTAAACATCATGCTTTGGACACGGAAAGGCTGGGATTCAAGAGTATTCCTGTGCAGGGGAATCCCTGAGGGGCAGGACATGCAAATGCTTCCGGAACTGAGGCACTAGGTCTGCAGTCTGAGCTGTTAGCAGCAAGGTACCACTGCCAGGATGGACACAAGAGAGTTGATGTGGGATTTAACAGTCTTTTGATTGCTACAGGCAATGAACATTTCCATCCGTGCCCACAGAGCAAACCAGCAATTACAAGGGTGAGATGCCTGTTCTGGGAGGCCCACCAACAGAGAGGATGTGAGGGACGAGACTTGTCCACAGGTTGTTGCAGGTTAAATTGAATGGTTTTAGGTACTCAGAAAGCTGTTAGATGCAGGACCCCACTAGTCCAACAGAGTTGCCAGGTGTGCAGGGATATCCCACCAAACTCAGAGACCCATTTTTCCTTGACTTTGCTATGGTGGGAAGAAGGAATCAAGAGGAAGCCTAAGATGGGTGATCCTTGGAAGTGTGTGTGTGTGTGTAGGGTGAGGCCTGTTAAGAGGAAGAAAGAATGCAAGTGGTGGGAGTGTCAAGGGGCTGGAGGGCCTCCGACTCAGGCAGGAAGGAAAATGAAGAAACTTGGCAGTTGAAGAAGACGTGAGGAAGTGGGACTGTGACTCAGACTGGAGTGGGATGCGAGTTGGACTGTGGCAACCGAGGCGAGAAGACAGAAAAAGAAGCCCTGCAGCATGGCCAGGATGTGGCAGTCTGCACCAAAGCCCCTCCAGGCTGGAGGACCACATGTTGTAGTTGCAGTTCTTGGTCTCCCAGCTGTGGCAGTGCTAGGCAAAGCACGAGGAATGCTCCTGTCAAAACCTGGCTCTTGGCAACCACGAGAGCATTGCCTGTGTAGAGGCAGCTCTATGACTGTGTCCTTCAGGCTCTCTGTAGGGCAAAAGTAGAACATAAGCTGTGCATTGAGTCCTCCTCGTGGCTCTTTAGCATTTAAAAAGGGGTTTGCTCCTTAAAAAAGACCTTGAAGTAAACACCTTCTAGGTGGGAGCAAAGGATCATCACAAATCTCATCATTGTAAGTTCCTCTTACGGGGTGTTCATCTTTAGGTTCCTGCTCTTTGTCTGCTTAGACAAAGACATGCCTGCTAATAGAAACAAAATACTAAAATCTTGCGTATCCAAAACACTAAATGTGTTTTCTTTTCCCCATGGGGAAGGATGAGAGAAACAAGGAACCACACATAGTCGGATGTCCAGCTGTGTAATGTGTCTCTGGGAAGTATTCAGAGTTCAGTAAAAACAGCTATGTTAGACCTTTCACTAAGTAAAATCCTTTTTATAATCAAATTAATATGCCATTTATTCCTGGATGTTTTCTTGAACATTGCTGGTTTGCTTTTAAGTAACATTTTAGATATTATTAAGTGCTTTTACATTAGAATGCCTTCTCTGTACTGTTATTTTGGTCTGGTTCAGATTCTATATCAGAGAATTACTTAGTCACTGTTAAAAAAAATTTTACAATGGAAAATATTTAGTCATAGAACCCATAGGTTAAAATAAGACCTCAAAAAACTGTTTTAAATACATTGCTAGATGACTTGTATAATGTGGATTAATGATAACAGATATCTATCTAAGCTTCGTACATTTACACTGCATCTTTTTTGCACTTTTCTGATGTGCTGATGTATAAAACATTTTGATTTTTTATCTGCATGTATGCTTTATATGCTTTTTATAAGCTTTTTTTCCAAGAGGTCAGAATAACCACAGCCCTAAGTTTTCAATTTTCCTGAGTTTCCACAAGTACCATGCGAGGTCAAATCATTTCAGTGGTATGAAGCATTTTCCTTTAGTTTTTCAGTGTGTATCTATCCCTCTCTTAGGAGTCTGAATTTCCTTATGCTGTGGAAAAGCTGGAACTTGGCTCTGATGTGTCCTGGGGAACTTCTCCAGCCATTTAGCCATTGGATAAGAACACTTCCTTTTCTGGCTAATGTTTGAAAGAAAGCAATAGTATTTTATGCTAACCCAACATGTATGTCTTGAAAATGAATTCCTAAGAGAAGAAGAGCCAAAGAAAATTACTTGGCAGATCATGCCCTGGAGGCTTGGTTGGAAGTTGAACTATGCATTGCTGTATTTTTGGTGCATTATTTCTGCCAATGCTGAGAAAATACATGGCTTCTGGATTGTTAAAGTATAAATTTTCAGGTGCCTTAAGCATGAGGAGGATTAGAAGTCTGTCAAGAGAAGTCTTAAATTTAAGTGCTGATGTATTGCTTAAACTCAGCTCAGCTCTTGACCTTATTTGCTACAGACAAAAACAGAAACACAAGGCCAAAGCTAAATTTTACTCTACATCTTTTAAAGTTTCTGAAGTCCAAATTGCTTTTCCTGCTTTGTAATGCAAGATAATGTGTACATGGTCTTGAGGCAATCGTTTTTCTTGAATTTAAGTAGTAGTATTTAAGTAGTGTTTACTTTTAAATGGAAGTACAATTGATGGACTTGGGAAATAACTTATCTTTAAATGTGAAATTGTTGTGACTGACAATTGCAATATAACTTTAACATGAAGTTAATTCGGTTGCTGAGTCAGCTAACTGCAGCAGCAGAATACTAATTTCATCTATTGTGTATTTATTAAATTTCCATGTTGAGAGAAGCTTGTTCAATAAAGACTTGCACTTGATTCCTTAGCATTAATACCTTTAATGGAGTAGAAGTGGTGATACAGAATTCCAACAGGAATATGGCTGGGAAAATATTATGGAGGTATTCCTGGTGATGCTGTCATTTGGGGTCTACTTTGAAAGCAACTGATCTTTTAGCATTGAAATACAAATCATCTTGACTGCTTAGGAAGAGAGGAAAGAAATCATAGCTCTTGGAATGGTCATTTTGAGACTCATGAGTGGCTTGCATTTCAAGAGGTATTTCACAGCCATCCACCCAGAGAGCTTTCCTTTTTGATGTAAATAATTTAATGATCAGAGTTGGAGCTAAGCTTTGATCAGGTGATGAATGCTTAACTCTGATGGCACTGAATTCTCATGGGATTTAGGGCCTACTCAAAAACTATATAAACTGGTGAATTTTGCATGAGGTTTATGGTATGAAGTTAGCCCCTGTACAAGACTGAAAGTTGTTTAATGAAGCCTTCTTCAATAGCTAAAAATAGAATTTTAGTAGAACGTAATCCTATGTATTGGCACCATGGTCAAGATACTCACCATGCTCAATATAGTCTGTATTTGTAGTCAAATGGAGTACATTCAGTTTTAGGCACCCAGCAGAACACTATATTTAAAAGTGTATCTGCAGTTACTAAAAGAATGTAAATTGTTTAGTCTTCTCAGTTCCAGGATTTTTTTAAAAGCAGTCCTGACTGTTAGGGCACGTTGAGACAGCTTGAATTCCTCCTCATTCCCATGCCTCAGAGTTTCCCATTGGCTGTCTCTTGACTTTCAAAAGCACCGATTCTGTAGGAAGCCCTAGGGCCAAAAGCTGGTGAGTATAGTCTCTAGAGCCCAAGGGTTTTAAATACAAAAGTTAACCTTAGCTCAAGAGACCAGACTGCTGTCAGTGGCAAGGGAAGGATCCTGTTCTTATTCACCATTGCAAGTTTTGACTGAGTGCTCAGTTGCCCATTTAGGCTCTCTGAGCTGAAATTAAATTTTTTTACTTAATCTTCCTCTTCTTATTCCACTGGTTTTTAGTTGGGAATGACAGACTGCCAAGTGACTAAATAATTTATTGAAATTTAAGTTCTGAAGAGACTGAGATGCTTTCAAAAAAATTATCTCAAGTCATTCAAGGACATAATCTTAACCCTACAACTTATATATTAATTATAGAAATATAATTTCTATTAATACTTTTCTTTCTTTCTTTTATGTTAGCAGATGGACCATATCTTCAAATCATAGAACAGCCGAAACAGGTAAGAACAATACTACATTTTGAAAATGTCTAAGGTAGCTATATTAATACATTCAGCTTTGAATAAACTTATGACTTAAATAAAATAGAGCACATAAAAATCTGAGCTCTCAGAAAAAATGCAGCACTTGAACAGGAGCAGTTTAACTCTTGTAGTTAAAGCATTTCCTGTTTTGTTCTGTTTTTATCTTTGTCTCTCTCTGGCAGTGTCATAATACAAAAAACCCTAAGGGTTTTAAAAAACATGCCTTGCTGAGTATAGACTCACCTTAGAAGTGACTGTTACAGTACTCCAGTATTTGGAAACATAAACTTGTAAATCAAACATGGAAGATTTTTAGGATTTGTTTCATAGCTTTTGAAACACAAGAAGTTAGAAATAAAAACACTGAATTCCCAAGTTACAGGAACTTCTGATTTATGTTTTGTTGTTATAAAGAAGTGCAGTTGCCCTTTGAGAGTATTTTTGTTATGGTTGTCTGTTTTGAATAATCAAAAAAAAATTAAGTACTTGAATGAAACTTTCTTTTTGTTCTGTAGCAAACACTGACCTATGCTCCTCTGACAACAGAGAAATCATTTCAATGCACTGGTTAGTTTTCATGCAACTGATGTACAAAGTAATTGCTGGGTAAAGATTGCCCTGAAGTGTGCTTGGGTATTGTTTGTGGCTGATGCCACCCCCAGGATTCCTCCTGAAGTTGTTACAGTATAGATGTGCCTTTCCTGTCCCAGTGAATTTCATAAAATCCTACCTGACAGTGCTGTTCAGTAAACAGGGGAAGACAGTGACTAAAAGCTGTCCCATTCTCCTCTTGGTCTTCTGCAGCAGCATAGTGCAGTCCAGTCTTCCTGGCAGGAGGCAGGAGAACATTGGTTTCAATCACACACCGAAGACATTTTGTGCTTGAGCATCCCTCCAGGAATAGGACTCTTTATCACAGCTAAGTTAAATAGCAGTGTGCTGCGAACTCTTAGAAGAATATGCTGCATCTTCCTCATTGTTTTAAGTTCATCCCAAATCAGGCCCAAATCTTTGCATGGTGGGGCCTGCAGTGCAGTCCATAAGGAGAATTGTTTCCATGTGTGACTTCTCAGCAAGTTGCTCCTCTTGTGGAGTACACATGTGGCAAGCTGGGAAGGGATTTATAGCAAGGTGATGAGGATGGGCCATCAGCAGAGTAATGTCTCCTGACTGCAGAGTTTGATTTGACTTTTGCAGAGGTTGCTTTGCTTTTTGATCAACTTGAGTTCGAGCTCATCATAGCTGGGCGCTTCAGGCACTGTACTCTGGGTCACTCACTCCACCTTAGGAAGGCAATTGGTCAGGTCTGAATAAAAGTCATAAAATTTTTACATTTGCTTGGTAAAGAAGTTCTTAGCCTGAAAAGGCTTTGGCAAGATAGGTATTGAAGCTACTGCTTATGGAGTAATTTTAAGGCATGTTGTTCACTTTCAGCTAATACAGACTTCGAATTCAGAGTTTCTAGTCTCCCTACTACTAGAAAGAAGCTGAATGATTCTTGGAAAAGGCCACAACACTATTGGTGCTGTTTGGACACTGGGAGCCCTATATAAGATGGGGATTTTGCCAGAAATTGCAGCACTGGAGAGTAGACCTGAAAGCAAAATTGGGGACCACATGAAATGTATTGTTCAGTAGAGTTTGAGTTAAAGATACCTTTGCTTAAGAATTACATCTCTTGTGCTTTATAGATTGCCATGTAAAATAAAGGCGATGTTCATCAGTGGAGTCAATGGAGAGCCGTGCTCTGGACTGATTTTCAATATCCTGCTGTTCTCTAAAGTATATTCAGATGTCTATTTGTGTAGCTGAGATAAAACTAGCCAGAGGCCCCTGAAGCTTTCATGCTGTTTCTGGATTTCACTCAGAGATACAGCTCTCATGCATTTTTCCCAGAAGGAGGAAGTGTTTCTGTTTCATCCCTGTACTTTCCTTTGTGCTTTGGACTTCCTTATTATTTGTTTCAATTTTGTCTACCTAGCAGCAGTCTTGGGAGAGAGTATCTGCTATTGCATTCTCATGTGAATTTTTATCCTATTTTAAGAGTATAAATAGTTCTCTGTTTCAAAATATCTTCACTTAACCGAAAGAAAAAGATGAGATTGCTGCTATGTGTTAAAGTGGGAATAGAACAGGTTCTCCAGGACTACAGTTCAGTGATGCTTTGTTAGCCAGGACTCAGCATTTCATGGATGAACAATTGTAACTTTTCCATTTGGACAAGTCTTGTTTGTGGGTGTGCATGTTCATCTTTGTGTGTGCCATTTCTCATTTGGTTTTGTTTCTGTACAGCTTTCAAGTTTCTTTTCCTTTATTCCACAGAGGGGATTTCGTTTCCGATACGTGTGTGAAGGGCCTTCGCACGGTGGACTTCCTGGTGCTTCCAGTGAAAAGAACAAAAAATCATACCCTCAGGTCAAAGTAAGGACATAAAGCATTAATTTTGTGAAGTCAATGCAAGTGTCATCGTATGTATGTATGTATGTAGGACCTTATTGCATAGCAACATAAATCTGTATGAAGTTGCTCAAGACAGACTGCATTTCAATCCCAATGCTCAAATTTATTTTGAAAATAAAGTGTCCTAAGATGCATGGGTTTGTTTTGGCAGCATTTTTATCTGCCAGCCGTTGAGCAGTAACCTGCACCTACTACCTCACTACCATTGTGCAGACTAACGGAGCCCTTCCTTAAGATACAGTTTTAGCAAGGCTTTAGCTGCTCAGTTGCTCCATTTCCATTGCAAAGCATGAGTCTGCTTAGTTATTCCACTCTAGGATGCTATTTACTAAGTGTTCCCCTTTTTTGCCATTCCTGTTACTCCTTATTCAATAGCTCTAGGGTACTCCATTCCTAGGAACTTAATTCCTTTAAAGTCAACGTACAACTTCTCATTTTAATAGGAACAGTGTTCTCTTCAGGTGTTCACTGAACTTTTTTTGTGAGGTTTTTTTTCCCCCCTGGAAAAAATTTCAAATATGTTAATCAAAGAAATGTTCTATGGAGACACAGTATGCAGATTAGAAAAGTGATTAATCATTCTGGGACGGGAGAACTGGCTTTGCCTATGATTCTTTTAGCAATTTTTTTTTCTGTGGTAGTCTGGAAATGCTACTTTGTGTCTTTTCAGTATCCTTTTTGACTTAAATGCAAGCCTTGGTCTTGCTATTGCATTAAGATGCATTATTGCATCTTTGAATTGCACTGAAAATTCTCAGGAGGAGCGGGGTTAATGTATTCTAATTCTGGTGTTAATTCTTAATGTATTTTAATTCTAGTGCTCTCTTACTCCTTTATGGGGAAAGAAGGGGAAGGAAGAGTGGCAAGCAATAAACCTCTGCCTTAGTGTGTGCCACTCCTGGTCATTGTCCTCAGTCTGTGTGCAGTTCATCTGCAGCTCTTGGGAAAGGCTGGAGTTTGGAACAGTTGCATCTCCGAATCAGTATAAGCATAACATAATGGAAAATAATCAGCACTGGCTGAGGTAGCCTAGGCTGTTTGTCTTGTGAATTGAGAAGAAGTCAGGAAAGCTGATTTCATATAGACTTGCAAAACTCTTAGGAAAACTTACTAGCCCAGGCAAATAATCTACTTGCTTTTCTCCTTCCTATTTTGACAGTAGTGATGAACCAGTGAATGAAATCTCACTGGTATGTTCAGGTATAAAATAATTTAATTCAGCTGAGCCAGATCTTTGGATTCCTATCCAGTCTGTAATGATAATAATACAAATGATATTTTATAAAGGGGGGTAGGTCACACAATAGCGTGACAAGGAGTTTTACTGGAAATGGGATTTCTCCTTGAGTAAAGGACAAAGCAAAATGGTCTTTGGCTTTCCATCAAACCTTCTAATTTCATTGATTATCACTTTTTAATTTCATCTAGAGCTTACACACACACATCCCTCCCATCCTACTGTGTGCATCTGGGATTTTTTTCTAGTACAAATCCCCACATGGCAACAACACCTGCTGGGAGAGGCTGGCAAAGGAATACAAGTAAATTCCTCAAGGCCATTGCTTGTTAGTGCCTGTTCTTGATTCAAGTGGTGCCAGTAAAGACAGAAGTGTTTCACACCTTTTCCTGTAAGGCTTTTCTGTGTTTTGTCAGAATGTGCTCACCTTTGTCGTAACTGAGGGGAGCACAATTGAAAATTGCAATTTTTTTGTTGTGTAGGGGTGGTTTGTTTTGTCTTGATTTTTTGGTGGGGTTTTTTTTTCACTCTTGCGCCATTAGTTGATCACAGTGCAGTGAAAGGACAGTAGCATGAGCTTTGGCTACACTGTAAAAAAAAGGAGGTTTTGTGACGGATCTTTAAACCCTTGGCCATGATGTGGTCAGTGCGGCTCACACTGAGATCTGGTTTGTTCTTGGCCAACTGTCTCAAAATTCACTAGCAGCTACCATGGGACATCCTGAAAATAGACATCCTCAGTGCACAAAAATACACTGCAGAGTCCCTATTCTGTTTGCATAGGATTATGGGTTGGAGGGAAAAAGAAAACAACTTATGGGATGTGACCTCTTGCATAACGTGAACTGTTCAATTTCACCTTTTTTTTTTT
>VWYI01044259.1:0-11023 GCA_013399455.1 Anthoscopus minutus
AGGGAAATGCTGTAGGGGAAATATCCCTCCATGGGCTGAGCAGCTTTCAGCCCTTCCTCCCTGAGCTGTTTTGATTTCAGCTCCGTGCTGGGGGAAGGCAGCTCCTCCCTGCTGCCCCAGGAGCTGTTTCCAGCCACGGATGCTTTATTCCTTGCAGGTGTTTGTGACACGCAGGGCTCTCCTCTCCCAGGAAAACCCCAGGAAAACCCCATCCATGGAGCTCCAGCTGTGCCCCCACCCACCCTTCCCTCCTGGCCAGACTCAGCAGATGGAGCAGCCAAGGTGGGATTTGGATTTATTGAGGCCCAGAGATCTTCCAGAGTCCCTGCAGGGGCTCCAGGAGAGCTGGAGAGGGACTGGGAACAAGGCAGGGAGGGACAGGAGCCAGGGAATGGCTGCCCCTGGGAAAGGGGAGCTTGGGCTGGGATCTTGGGCAGGAATTCCTGGCTGGGCTGCAATTCCCAGATTTGCTGTGGCTGCATCCCTGCATCCCTGGCAGTGCCCAAGGCCAGGCTGGACACTGGGGCTGGAGCAGCCTGGGACACTGGGAGCTGTCCCTGCCCATGGAATGGGGTGGAGTGGGATGGGATTTAGGGTCCTTTCCCACCCAAAGCATTCCAGGATTTTATGTCACAGGGACAGCTACGTCACAGCAAACCTCGCACAGGGACAGCTGTGTCCCACTGAGGATCTGCCACGTTTCACGTGACGAAAACCAGCATTAACCTATCCAGGGAGAATTGCTGGGATTGGATGGCAGCTGAGCAGAAGTTCCCAGAACTCCCAAATTTTCTGTTTAAGCTCCACCTACATCGCTCTCACAGCACCTTCACTTTCCATCTTTATTTTCTCTTTCAACCATCAGCATGGAGAGAGGGAAGTGGGTCCTGGAGCCAGATAATGGAAGTGAGGAAAACTGGCTCCAAGAAGTGTCTGTGAGCCCTCCAGCAGATTGTTTGAATCCCCCTGTTAAACTCCAATATGGAGAGCTATCCCAGATCTCCCCGCTCCCGCCAGGGACTGCAGAGCTGTGCATTAATTGCTGTCTCTGAGAGCCTTGGACAGAAGGAGGGAGGGAAATGCCAAGCATTATATTATTAACTCCTGCGCCTGGGCGTGTGCTCAGCACAGCTCCACATCTCAGCCCAGAGCCCACGTGGAAAGCACAGCTCAGGGGGATGCTCGGCAGCCAGGGCTGGGCAGGGAGCACTTCCTGCAGATGGCACAGGGTGGGCTACAGGGAAAGCAACCCAGGTGTGCACCAGGGTCGGAACATCTGGCTGCCCTCACGCAGCTTTGGATGCAGCTTTGGCAGGGAAGGGCTGAAAAGCTGCTCAGCCCAGAGCCTGAGCCCTCCTCATTTGGGAAAAGGTGTGTGGGATCTCTGCTGGGTGCTCCACAGGAATTCCTGCGGAAGCATCAGGCACAGGATCTTCCCAATGTCACTCTG
The DNA here is from genome assembly GCA_013399455.1 of Anthoscopus minutus. Classification (NCBI taxonomy): domain Eukaryota; kingdom Metazoa; phylum Chordata; class Aves; order Passeriformes; family Paridae; genus Anthoscopus; species Anthoscopus minutus. The sequence continues at coordinate 1,451 of VWYI01044259.1, forward strand.
TGCCCTTCCAAACCAGTCCCTGAGCTCCCCTGCACGACACAGATCCGTGTGCTCTGGATCCCCCCCATGCCCAGCTCTGAAATCCATGGATCCCATGGCTGTGGGATGAGCCTGGCACCAGCTGTGTCCCAGCTCACCCAGCTCCTCGTACTCACATGTTTGGCAGCCACCCTGGAAGAGCCAACGATGTTCCCGTTATTGTCCAACACATCGATTCCTTCCTCCAGCTCCGTGTGCCTCATCAGGACCACGTTGCAGATGTTGGCACTGGCTGAGGAGGAGAAAGGCAGGAGGGTCAGCCCTGCTCCAGCCCCACTGGCAGCCTCTGTTTGCCCTGCAGGTTTCCTTCCCTCGATCTGCTGAGGTGAACTGCTCTGATCCCAAGAAAAGATGGCATTCTCAAGGAGGATAATAGCCGATATTTTTTCCTCTGGGACAGTAAGGGCGAATGGGAGAGCAGGAAGGGTGTCCTTGACTGTGGTTGGGAATTAGATAGTCTTTGAGGCCTCTGCCAGCCCAAACCATTCCGTGGTTTCACACATTTTTGGGGAAAAATGTCTCTGTGCACCAGGACTTTTCTGACCCCTCCTCCTTGCCCAGCCTGTGGCTCCTGAGGCCTCGAGATGACCCCAAATTCTGTCTCTCAAGAGCTGGGGGCTGAGCACCACGTGCAGCCCCTCCCTCAGGCTCAGGCTCTTCCCAGCTGCTCCCGAGGAAAAGCTGCTAATTCCCACAAAACTTTTGGGCTGATCAAGTGGCATTTTCCAGCACCCCCCACACCACATTTCCCTGCAAACTTTCCACCCAGAACTGAGACAAGCCCACTGTTGCTGCAAGTACCAGTGCCTTCCAAAAATGTGTTTCTGCACTGCTTGATGGGTTAATATTCGCTAATTAATCTCAACTCATGTCATATAACAAATGTCTAATTTTTTGAGGGTGGTGGGTGGGTGAGCCCTCTCCGAAGGCAGCTCTGTGCAATCAAGGATGATTTGTGGTGACAAATGCTCCTTCCACTCGCGAGGGAGAGGAACACACACACACGCACACTCTGTCTCTCTCTTTAATATTCCAGCTCCCAGACCACTCTTCCCATCTATCAAAATATCTGTGTTCCCAACCCTCCAGCTCCTGAATCCCAGCTGAAAAACAAAACAAGGCCTTTGATGAAAGTTTAGCCCCTGCGTGTTTCTCCTTCCTGACGCTCGCGTGGCCCAGCCCGACAGCAGCAGATGAAACAGCCCAGCAGAGCAGCTTTGGCCAGGGACACCCTGGCACAGAGCTCCTGACAGGCTCAGGATGGGCTCTCCAGACCTGTAACGCTCCCAAGACGCTTTCCCAAGGCTCTGGATTCCCCGACCTGCTCCCAAACCCCAAAGCTGCTTCCAGCCCGTTTGTGTGAGCCGAGCCACTCACGTAACTGCTCCCCTTCTGCTTTGTGAGAGAGCAGAAAGAGCTGCTAATTGTGGCTAAACTTGGATTTCATGGACGGCTCAGATGCACGGGAGGGGTGAGAAATAAATAAATAGACGTGCAGACAAAGTGATCTGCAGGATTTGGGAAGAAATTGTGATAACGTGGCCTCAGTGCTTTCACGTGTGGCTGTGAAAGCACTGAGGCACACCAGGAAAATGGGTTTGGGCTCCAAACCCAGCCACCACCCCACCACTGGGTGTTTGTGGATATTTTTTCTAGCCCAGAGTGCTTTCCACACTCTAAATCTGTCCTTGGGCATCACCTAAACACAACAATTTTAACCAGACACACACAAAAAAAAAAAAAGCCCAAAGAGAAGAAATCCTTCCTCCGTCTCCCTTCTCTCCAGTGAAGATCTTTCTATCAGCTTTCGTTTCCTTCAGATCAGATTTGGGATGAGATTTTTCGGCTTTTCTGAGTGGTTTTTTTAGCCATGAACAGCTCCAGTATAAAGCACACACCCTCAGCAGTGACACCCTGGCCTTGGGGACAGCTGTTCACACCCAGTTCTGGGGAAGAAAAAGGTGAATTTGGCTCCTTAAATTCCCTGGGCACCGAGATCCTTCCCCTCCTCACCCCTGAGAAAGGAGCCAGTCCCTCCCTGCTGAAATCCCGGCTCCAAGATGCTCCTTCCCTTTCCTGCTCCTCCCATGGAGGACCCAGTCACTCCCAGAGGATGCTCCAAGCCCGATCCCAAACCCCTTTTCCAGCAGAGCAGCCTCAGCAGGGCCTTGGCCACCTCCAGGGCTGCTCCCCTGCCTTGGCTTCCTGGGAGGGGTTTTTTGGATGATTTGGGATTTTCAGCTGCTCCAAAGGAGCCCTGGGGGAGGTGAGGGCAGGGCCTGTCCCAGCACCACGGTGTTCAGCACATCCTCCAGGCAGGGCTCACACAACACGACCTGGAGAACACCCAGAGCTCTCTGAGGGCACCAAGGCCTTTCCCAGCACCCAGCCCAGCTTCCCAAAGCTCCACAGAGTCCTCGTGGACATCCCTGCTGGAGCCTGGGCTGCCTCCCACCCCCGCAGCAGCTGCCCCTCCCCAGCCCTCCCTCTCCCGGGCTGTCCCTCAAGCTTGGGTGTCCCTCCAGTTTTCCAGCTGCCCCCAGCCAGCACAGCTCTGGAGAGCAGTGGAGAGGGAGGCAAGGGAGGGGTGGGAAGAACTCTTTAATTTCACAGAATCACAGAGTTGTTAAGGCTGAGAAAGACCTCTGAGACCATCAAGTGCAACCATCAACCATCACTGCCAGATCCACCACGAAACCCCGTTCCTGAGCCCCCCTGGCCCATCCCTGACCCCACATCTCTGGGCTTTTTGGAGTAAGAGCTTTACCAGTGTTGGGCTTTTTTCATGCAGAAATAACAGAATTTCTGCCTTTCTGCTGGGGGCTGGAGGTTCGAAAGTAATTGGGAGACACAAGAATTAAAGAGAGACACATAAAAAAATGTAAAGGGAGACACATCTTAATTAAGGGTTTGTCCAGGTCTGCAAACCACAAACCAGCAATTAGCGGGAGGATCCCTGATGTCCTGGCTCATAACAGAGCATGACAAATAAAGCATTAGCTGGAGAATTAATTACAGGCTGAACAAATTAACGATGGGTCCTCAATCAATGCCAACACAAACACCTTGGTGTGAAAAGAGATCAACCCTGCAGCAAGGAGTTCCTGGGTGTCTTTGTCTCAAACTCCACCTCAGAGCCGCTCCTGGGGCTTGAACTCATCCCTCGTGCTCTCCTGGTTTTAAACACTCAAGGAAAGCTGAATCCCTCTAAAACAGACCCCAGAAAAGTCCCAGGAAAACAACAACAATGCCCACAGATCCCTTGAGTACAAGGAAAGTGCTCAGTGCAACCCCCAGAGCACAATCCCCGTCCCCCAGCTCTGCAGGCAGCTCTTGTGGCAGAAAAGAGGGGAAAATAAAGCCCAGCAGCTCGGGAATTGAGGGCTGGAGGGACACAACAACCAGTTCTCTGCTCACAAAGGAGCAGAAAGGCCAGAGAAAGTGAGAGCAGCAGACAGGTAAAAGGGGCTCAGGAGAGCTCTGAGAACCTGGCACTTGCACAGCAAAGGAAAAACCTGAAAGGAAAATTTGGCATTAAATGGCTAAAAAAGGAACCTGGACCGGGGAGCAAACCCCATTTTTAGTGATTTGCTCCATGCCTGGGCAGTTTTTTGCACCATCTTTGTAAATATACAAGCTTACACAAAAAATTATCCCAAAGCCCCTGGTGATTTCTTCAGGGCTAAAATAACTCGGTGTTTGCTGGAGGTTGGAACCACAGGGCCCAGCAAAAGCTGAGTCCAGGGCATCCCTTCCCTCAAACACAGGGCTGATAAAACCCCAGTAAAATGCTCCACCAAGCCAGGAGCAGCCTCAGTCCTGCACAGCAGCTCTCAGAAAGCTGCACCTTCAGAGCAGAACCATTTCTCTGCATTTTGTTGTAAAACAACCACAGTGCTGCTGCTTATCTGAACACTCGACCCAGTTCAGCCCAGATGCTGCAAATGAAACGCTCTCAGGTTGGGATGGCCGAGGACCAGACAGTGCTGATCACTTTGGAGGCTGATTCAGAGGGGAAAGTGCAGCTGAAACGCCCGAGGAGCTGCCTCCACCAGCAGCTTTGCAGCGTTTTTCTGCCAAAATTTTGCTTTGCAGAGTCCCATCCCCACCTGCCCCAGCTCAGGGACCACCACTGAGGGAACATGAGCACGAGGGAAGGACTTGTGTCCACCCCAGTGGCTTCTGGCCACCTGCAGGTTTGCAGCCACCACTTGGAATACAAAGAAAAGGAATTTTTCCTTACCGACAGCAGGGAATGGCACAAACCTCTGGATCAGGAGGCGAGTAGCTGGGGTAAACTTGTTTGCTCTCTGGATCAGGACATTAAGGCCCACCTTGGAATGGAGAAAAACAAACCAGAGAAGCAGAGGGTTAATGGCCAGGAGCAGGGCAGGTGGCACAGTTCGAGTCTCTCCCCTTGCAGAGGCATTTGGAATTAAACCTCACCCCAGCTCCAGGGTTCGGCTGTGCTGGGCTCAACCTGTTAGTCAATACAGGGTTAAATCCAATTGTTGAGCTTAAAACAAGGGTTGAACCCAACCTTTGGGCTTAAATGAAGGATTGAACCCAACTCTTGGGTTTAAGTGAAGAGTTGAACCCAACTTGGGTTTATATGAAGTGTTGAACCTAACTCTTGGCTTTGAATTTAGGACTGAACCCAAGCCTTGGCCTTAAAAGAAGGACTCAACCCAACTCTTGGGTGTAAATGAAGAGTTGAACCCAACCATTGGATTGAACCCAACCATTTGGTTTAAACTAAGGATTGAACCCAGCTCTTGTTCTTAAATGAAGGATTGAACCCAACTCTTGTTCTCAAATGAAGGATTGAACCCAACTCTTGGGTTTAAATGAAGAGTTGAACCCAACTCAGGCTTATATGAAGCGTTGAACCCAACCATTGGATTGAACCCAACCATTTGGCTAAAATTAAGGATTGAACCCAAGACCTGGCTTTAAAAGAAGGACTGAACCCAACTGTCAGGTTTAAATGAAGAATTGAACCCAACTCTTGGGTTTATATGAAAGGCTGAATTCAACAATTGGGTTTAAATTAAGGATTGAACCCAACTCTTGTTCTCAAAAGAAGGGTTGAACCCAACTCCTGGGTTTAAATGAAAAGTTGAACCCAACTCTTGGGTTTAAACTAAGGATTGAACCCAGCTCTTGGGTTTAAATGAAAGGCTGAACCCAGGGGCTGGGTTTAAATGAAGGGTTGAACCCAGCACTGGGTTCAAATTAAGGACTGAACCCAACGATGGGGTTCACACAAAGTACTGAACCCAATGGCTGGACTGGACCAAACCACTGGGTTTAAATTAAGGACTGAACCAAACAGTTGGGTTTATGTGGAGAGCTGAACCCAACAGTTGGGTTTAAACTCTTCCCAGCTAAAAGACAAGCCAGAAGCCACTCCAACACATCCAGTCAGTCTGGAAATGCCCTTGGCTGGATTTTTGCCCAGTTCACCATCATTTTCCCCATCCACCACAAAATCCTTGGGACTGGCAGTCCTCACCTAGATGGGAAAAACCCAAATTTCAGTGGTGGCAGTGGCCCAACACAATTAATTCCTTCTCCAAGAGTCTGGACTACACAACCCCATCCAGCGCCAACATTTGGGCTGTAAAGTTTATTATAACCATGGATTTATTTTTGTTGCCTCGTCCAACCCTTGAGAATGCAGAGATCTCCAGGAGTTGTGGAAGTTCATAGAAACAGCAGAAAGGAGTCGCTGCCTCCTGAGCCTCACATGGAGAACATTGAATGTTGGGAGAATCTCCATCAAATCTGGCTCAAAATTAACCAAATCTACTCATGGGGAATGACTTCTGTCTTTAAATTACTCTTCCTCACAGTATTTTCTCTTTTTCATCCCCCCCCAAAAAACCCAAATGCACAAATGAAACCAAACAACCCCAACCCAGGAATTTTCAGCTGGAAATGGAAGCCTTGAGCAATTTGTGGCCGAAACATTTGCAGCCCAGAATGCAACAAAATAAAAAAATAATAATAAAAAAGAAATTTAAAAAAAAAAAAATCAGCCACAACCAAAACCCTGCCAGAAAAAAAGTGATTTGGGAGAGGGGGGTTCAAAAAGCAAAGAGAAGCCTGGGAGAACATATTTTGCAGGCTGCTACTTCATACATGCACTTGCCAGCTCATCCCGGCTGCCGGAGCCGGGGAGGAAGAGGTGGAGAAGCAGAACTGCTGGCTAAGCCCTGCATGAGCTCAGGGCTGCTTTTCCAGCCCCAGGAAATATTTCCAGAGCTATTCCCAAGGTTTTTACCCAGACCTCAAGCAGGAACTCCTCTTGTCCTCAGCAAATGCAGTTCTAGAGCTGAGTCCAAGAGAGCCATGGTGATTCTGCTTAGTCAGGACTGCAGTCAGGGCTTGTCTTGAACTTCTACCCCTTCAAAAATGACTGAGTGATTTTTCTTTTGTGCATTTTTCAGGTGTTGGGATGAGTCTTTTCAAAGCCTGAACCCCTCCAGAGACTGTAACACAGTCTAACACGTGCAGCTCTAAGGGAAGCCAGTTTTAAGCAAGGCTTTGCTGGTCTGCCCCATGGATTTGGTATTCAGTTTGCATATGGTCAATCTGTGCCCATGACAAATTTTGTTGGGTTTGCAGCCCCTGCTTGGAGGTTTGATGGAGGATTTGACAATGAGCAGTAGCCTTTGAAAGAAAAAAGCTGAGTCTGAGAGAGCCACCACTGTGAGGGCAGTGAAATAAAAATTTTACTTCCAGATTGAATGTGATGAACTCAGTCTCCAGTTAGAGCAACCCCCCTGCTGGGAATATGAAATTAAATGTTGCTGGAGATCAGATCCCATCTCCCAAATCCTCAGCACAGGGACTGGATATAGGGAACTGATGAGGGCTTGTTTTCTGCAGCTTGGAAATTGCTGTTGCCAGTCTGAGAGCATCTTCCCACAGGCCATGAGGGCAGGAACTGCTCAACCTCAGGCCACCAAAGCAAAAGGAGATGTTAATGAGTTTAATTACTGGGGATTGGCTGAAGGACGCTGTTGAGGCAAGTTCATCATTAAAAACCAGCCCCAGGTTAATTATTGTGGCCTCCACCCATTCACTGAGCGGGACCTGCAGGTGATGGAAACATGGAACAGCATCAGGGGGGCTCACCTCACCAATCCTGGCACAACCACAGGATCAGAGGCTGGAAAAGCCCTCTGAGATCAAGTCCAACCTTTCCCAGCACTGCCAGGGCCACCACTGCCCCGTGTCCCCAAGGGCCACAATCACAGCTTTGAAATCCCCCCAGGGATGGGGACAGCACCCCTGCCCTGGGCAGCCGTGCTTGCCAAGTCTTTTGGTGAAGGAATTCTTCCTGATACCCAACCTAAACCTTCCCTGGCACAGCCTGGAGCTGCTTCCTCCTACCCCAGAGCTCCCTTTGCAGCTCAGCTTCTCTGGGCAAACCTGCTCCAGTGCTGCACAGAATTCCAGAATGCTTTGGGTGGGAAGGGACCTTAGAGAACATCCATGGCAGGGACAGCTCCCACTGTCCCAGGGTGCTCCAGGCCCCAGGGTCCAGCCTGGCCCTGGACCCTGCCAGGGATGAGGAGACATTCACGGTGCAAATCCCTGCACTGCGACCCAGATCCAGCCCAGCTTCTTCCAAGTGCCTGGCCTGGGGTGTTCTCCTGCACAGCATCCCCTTGGTGTGGCTGAGGGAGCCGGGGCAGCTGGGCACAGGGACAAGAGTGGACACAGGGACACAGGAGTGGACACAGGGACACACGGCAGGACACAGGGACACAGGAGTGGACACAGGGACACAGGAGTGAACACAGGGACACAGGAGTGGACACAGGGACACATGGCTGGTCATAGGAGTGGACACACAGACACAGGAGTGGACAGAGGAACACATGGCTGGACACAAGGACATGTGGCTGGACACAGGGACACAGGAGTGGACACAGACAAAGGAGTGGACACAGGGACACATAGCTGGACACAGGAGTGGACACACAAACACAGGAGTGGACACACAAACACAGGAGTGGACACAAACACAGGAGTGGACACACAAACACATGGCTGGACAGGAGTGGACACAGGGACACATAGCTGGACACAGGAGTGGACACACAAACACAGGAGTGGACACAAACACAGGAGTGGACACACAAACACAGGAGTGGACACACAAACACATGGCTGGACAGGAGTGGACACAAGGACACAGGAGTGGACACAGACACGAGTGGAGCCAGGGATATGTGACACCAACACTTCCTGACATTCCACAACACGAAACCAGGACCAAAGCCTCCCCCAGGGCTCTCCTGTGCCTCGGGCAGCACTCTGCCCTCCCTCCTCCTCCTCCTCCTCCTCCTCCTCGAGTGCCAAGAATTCCCGCTGTTTCTTCAGCTCCCGGTTTTGTCTCAGCACCAACATTCCCTCAGCAGAGGGACAACATTTGTGATGCCACCGCGCTGTGAAGCCGGAACCATCAGACACTGTCAGACACCAACATTTCAGATCCTTTTTCTTCTCCTTGTCTCAAAAAGTTCTGACCTCATGTCTACCAAGACACCAGCTCTAAAACCATAAGAATATTTTTAAATTCCCTGGTTTTTCTGCCTTTTTATGAAGATTTTTGAAGCCTGAGAGATGGTTTTGAGTGCCTGACATTGGCAATGACCCAGCCCACACCTGTTAAAGCCAGCCTAGAGCAGTAAATCCATCCAAGGAGTCATTCCACTTCATACTGGGAGGGAATTTTTATAAAAGAAAGGGATCTCAGGAGTGCAGGGAGCGTTAGCTGGTGGATGACAGCACCCAAATGTTGCTGAGCCACTCTCCAGACTTCCTGGAGTGCGCTGAAGAAATCTCCACTGATTTGAGGGATTCAACCCCGGGACATCCCTGAGCACTGCAGCTGGAGCTGGCTGCTCCCAGGGACCTGGAAAGTCAACTTGGAAAGAGGGACTGGCTCCAAAGGAGGTTATCCCTCATCCCCCATCACCAGATTGGATTAGAACTAATTGGATCTGATGAGTCCCATTCAGCCAAGCTGGAGAAAAGAGCATTAGGAGAAGAAGGAAAAAACTCATTCATTAGGGCTGGGAGGTGAAGATGGAGGCAGAGAGATGGAAAACTGGGCTCCTTCCCAACTGGAGCTTTCCCAAGCCAAGGAGAACAGAATGGAGGAGCCTAAGGCAAGGGAAAGCAATAAGGATCCGAGTGGGGAAGGAAGTTAGAGAGGAGCAAGAGGAGGAAACATCACTGCCAAGACAATTCCAGGAGGGATGACCACAGCAGCCCCACATTTGGATGCTCCAAGGGAAGAAAATGGTGGAGTCTGGAGCAAGGCTGGAGAAAAGTGGGATTCATGCTGAGAACAAGACAAAGGTGGTTTGGGAGATGGTGGAGAAAGGAGGATGAGGGAGGGGCCATGCCCAAGACAAGAGGGTGTTCTCTCATCCCAAGTTTTCCATGCACTGGATCCTGTCCAGGGGCAGCACCACTCCTGGGGGATAGGCTGGGACAGAAGGGAAGGGAAGG
>VWYI01044260.1:9392-54463 GCA_013399455.1 Anthoscopus minutus
AGGAAAGGGGCAGAGGGAGGAAAGGGGCAGGAAAGGGGCAGAGGGAGGAAAGGGGCAGGAAAGGGGCAGGGGGAGGTACCAGCATGTCCGTGGCGTTGAGGTAGCGCTTGCTGGCCATGCACTGCTCCAGCTTCTGAGGGACCTGCTTGATGTTCTCAATCTCATCCAGGAGGTTCAGGACGTGCTTGTGCTCAATGCCCTCGATCCACAGCTTGCGCAGCTCGTCCCGTTTGCAGTGCAGCAGCATCTTGCAGGACAGCAGGTTCTCCTTCACCTGCAGCAGCACAGCAAGGGTTAATGGCATCTGTCCCTGCAACTGAGAGCAGCCCTTCTCCAGGTTTGCTTTAGTAGGAATTCCAAAAATATCACCAGGCTAAAACCAAATTTGATTTCCTTCATGCTGCCTTGGCTGAGGAGCACTTTACAGACCCTAAAAGCTGAACTCTCAGAGTGAAAAGTTCTTTAACACAAGTTTTGTGCCAGTGGTGAGAATTTAACTGAGTATCACAATGCAATTAAACACCAGATCCTGTTAACCACAACCAAGGCCATTTCCCAAAAACCAATTCAGTGTTTTGGCAAACAGCATTAATCCAGTTTTCTGTGGAAGCAAATAAACCACCACTAATTTTCCTGCTGCAAACACTTTCCATCTGTGTATTAAATCTTTTGGCAGTCTCCTCCTTTCTTCAAGTTTGGTATTTTTTCTCTGAAACAAGACCAGTTAAGAGTAAAACCATTTTCCCAAAAACTTGAGCAATATCAGCTTTTTTGGAAGAGAAGATTTAATCAGAACATTTAAGAGTTCAAATCAGCATTTCCATCATTTATTAAGCCATTACAAACCCTTCAGTGCTGCCATGCAGCTTGGTTCTGAGCTTCATGCCATCTTCCAAGTGGCAAAATCTCTAATTTTTCTCCATTCAGGCAATCCCAAGAGTTTTCCTTCTCCATTCTCTCAACTCACAGCATTCCCTGCTTTCAGATTCTCCCTGGTAAGGCCAGTGTAACCTAGCTTTTCCTGCATAATGCAAATCAACAATCCATACTAAAATGTGGAAGCAATTAGCAGCACAGCTTCACACATTGCCTTCACACCACTCTTGTTTTGTGATAAGTTATGAATACTTGGGGCCCAACCTTATCTCAGGCTGAACTCTCACTGAATTACACATGAAGAGAGACACTCAGAAGGAGCCCTTCAATTTATTTTTAAATAATGAGCCTTTAAAGCACTCCACAAATCCCACTTCAGCTGCACTTTCTCCTACCTTGTTCACCTGAAGGCAGTTTAAAAAAAACATATGTGAAAAACACATCAGTGGACTAAAACTGGACGCTGCTAAATAACAGCTCCATAAAACAGCCTCTGTCCAGAAGCAGAACAGTTTGAGATTTCAACACTGCACTCCAAAATGTCTTTCTGAAAAAAGGAAAAATCCTTAGCCAACAAAAAAACCCAAACCCCCTAAACCTCACCTAAGACTGTCCTAAAAAGCAATGGCAAAACTAAAATACACACTGAGATCACATCTAATCCCTGTTCAATACATTAATTGGAAATGTCTCACTGACCTGGCACAGCTTCATCAGTGGACTGCAGCTACAGAGAGCCAAATTAGGTCAGAAGGAATTCCAGAAGGAATCTCACCAGACATCTCTGCCCCTGTTCTTGCAATAAAGATCATCATGTCCATCCACATTTGGGAGCAGCACAAGGAATGAACAGATCTTTAAAAAAAAAACAACCTCCCTTTGGGAGCCCAAATTGGTTCTGCTTCACAATTCAGTTTTATAGAAGCAACACCTCTGTAGCTAAACTCAAAACTGCACCTTTCCCACCAGGAATTCACACACGAATTGACTACAAAAGGCAGATCCACAGAAGGATCTGGAATATCTGTCACTTGTACAATTCCCACCTTGCACAGAGGGGAACATGAAGAGCAAGCCTGGGAGCGTAACACAGATTGATTACAAACCAGAACTGGGCCCTCCTGTGAGATTAGGTCAAAACCACTTCAATACATATTGACCAAAACTAATAAAGCAAACTTAAATACCAAAAGGTCCCTCACCCTCAGAGTCATTCTTCTAGGTGGGACCCAAAGGTCACACCACTCTCTGCTTGTGTTGACCTCTGCAAAGCTTTGCACACTCTGTAAAACCAGGCCACTGCCTATGGTTGACTTCAAATTTAGTGGAATTGATCTCTGCTTTCAGAGTGTTGAGCTTTGTCCATAAATCCTAGAATGAACTCTTAGCCTTGGAAAGCAGCAGAATGCTCTCATTTTCTTTGAAAATGTTAAATGAATTTTCAAAGCCAGAAGGGTCAATATGTAACCCCATAAGGGTAAAAATCTGCTGTTCCTAAAGCGCTGCTGGGAAAGGTTTTAAGCTGAGATTTCCACAGAGCCAGGAAAAAAAACAAAAAAAAAAGAAGAAAAATTTGGTGCCTGGTTTGCAAAGTTTAGGTACAGCAAACTGCACAGGAGGTGCAAGACAGGAGCCCAAAGAACTCATTTGGTGCTACAGGACAGAGCAGCTCAAAACAAGTCACCAGCCACAATGCCAGAGGTATTTACTGGCACCATACTCAAGTGTGAACACTCAAAATGTAGAAAGATTTAGGAGCACAGAGTTCATGGGCATTCACACAACACAGCTGAGTTTGGAAATAGCATAAAAATTCATATTCTGTGAGCAAGAAGCAAGCTGATGAATCACCCAGACTATTCAGAAAGTGGCTGGAGGCCAAGATAGCAAAACATGAAAAGATGATAGGGAAAGGTGTGAGCTCAGCAGCCCCAGAGACTTCAAAAACCTGAGAGCAACATGCCCAGACAATAAATGAACAGGGGCACTGCAAAGCTTTGTGCTTCACATCCACCTCTCAGTTTGACTTTTAACAACGTCTGCTCTCAGTGAAATCCTACAGAAAATGTTGCCAGTAAGACACAGCTTGGGGTGATGGCCCTGCAGTGACAGAGTCACTGCTTCAGGCCTAGCTTAGAGTTACAATCATGCCAAGATGAGGGGTTGAAGGGAATTTAAAAATCATCTTCTTCCAACCCCTGCCATGGGCAGAGACCCCTCCCACTGTCCCAGGCTGCTCCAAGCCCTCTCCAGCCTGGCCTTGGGCACTTCCTGGGATGCAGGGGCAGCCCCAGCTGCTCTGGCAATTCCAGCCCAGCCAGGAATTCCCAGTTGCCAAGATCCCATCCAGCCCTGCCCTCTGGCACTGGCAGCCATTCCCTGGCTCCTGTCCCTCCAGGCCTTGTCCCCAGTCCCTCTCCAGCTCTCCTGGAGCCCCTTTAGGCCCTGGAATGTGCTGGGAGCTCTCCCTGGATCCTTCCCTTCTCCAGGGGAACATTCCCAGCTCTCCCAGCCTGGCTGTAGAGCAGAGGGGCTCCAGCTCTGGAGCAGCTCCATGGCCTCCTCTGGGCCTGTTCCAACAGAACTGGACACAGTACTCCAGGTGAGAATTCAGCAGGAATTTAGTGGTAACAGCACTTTCTCAACTCAATTTTGATTCCATTCAGAATGATGTTGAGAAGCTGGAAAAATAGAAGAAACAAAAGCTTAAAACAGGAGCTTGGAGCTTCCATCACTGGTGGCTACTGGTAGCAAAACCACCAATAAAACAACAGCAGCCAGGAAAAAAGGGGATTTGCAGCTGGAGCACAGCCTGTGGAGCTGCCCACACACAGAGCTGATTTTGGGAATCAGGACCTGACAGCCACAACTGCAGAGATGTTTTACTGCCAGCTGGGACACATGGAGGGATGTCTCCCCCAAACCTGCTCAGGACAGGTTCCAGGTATAAATGCACATTGATCCCACAAACCCACACCTCCCTGCCCTCTCTCACTCTGCGTCATTGTGAGCTGCCACAGCTGCTGGGGGTCACGTTCCAGCTCTGGGGATGAAGGCTGAATGTCTTCCTCAGCTTCTGGGCAGCTGCAGTGCAGGTTTGGCCTCACTTGCTGGATGTCACCCATCTGGTCCTGGCTGGCTCTGGAGCCTTGACTGGCTTTGCAGATTTCTAACAATACCCGAGTCCTGCTCTACTGACTTTTTGTAATACATCTCAATGGCTTTTCCTGGTGACTTTATGTGATTGGTTACAAGCTGTATCTGCTATGTGTTCATTTTCCTCACCACTTGTTTAAGTATTACACACTTCTAAAATTCTGAATTCTCTAAACCATGTATGTTTCCCATCTGACAGTGTCCTGGGGTGACTTCATGATGCTTGTATCCCCAATATGTTCTGTTTATGTTACATATGAAGTTCTGCACCCTTGAGACTGGTTCTGAGAGCAAAGGGAGGAAAGAAGCAGCTGCAGTTTGTTTGCAGAAGCAGCACTCACTGCTCACAGCTCTCTCCAGACTGTGTTGTCTGCAGCACAGACAGACAGCAGGACAGAGCTCTCCTTTGCTTTTAGTTAGTTTTTAGCTAGCTGGGGCAGAGAAGTTCCCTGGACTGTGGCTTTTTTTTTTCTTGGATCTGTTCAAATCTGCTCTGGATTGAAAACCCAGAAAATCCCAGGAGCTCACACCTGTGGCCCAGCAGGGCCTGGGCCTCTGCACTTTCCAGCACCAGAGGGACTGGTAAGAGACTGAGTGAGCTGAGCTGCACCCACAACAAGGCCTTTCTGGATTTGCCATCTCTGTGAACAGCAAGAGGTTTCACTGTTTAATATTATTCCATTTTTATGCTTGTGGATACTCTGCTTTTTAAATAAACAGTTTTCTTCCACTTTTCTCCAAGGAAATCTTTTCCCAAACGAGTTGGGGGAGAGGACACCTGAATCTCCTTTCTGGAGGGACCCCATTTGGAGGTTTCCTCCTGTGGGGGGGTTTTTCCCCCACCCGTGGGCTGCTGGAGCTTTGCAACCCCTGATGATTTGTGTGAGCCACAAATGAAGCAGAGGGGCTTTGCTTCTGTCTCCAGAGGCTGTTTTTTATTTTCTTCTCACCACTTTTGGGCTAGGAATGGCACAGGCTCTGTGCTCTCAGAAAACATGCCAGCCAAAGCCTCAAAAGGCNGAGATCAAACCCAAACATTTTCCCGGGAATCAAAACCTTCCGGAGCAGGCAGAGAAATATCCCCTCTCCCCACACCCACCCAAACTTCCCCTAAAGCAGGAGAGAGTCAGGGCTGGCAGTGACCTGTTTGATTTTGTTGCGGGAGTTGGTGATGCGCTCGGTGATGCTCTGGTAGGTGCGGATGGCCGTGGTCAGCTCCGTGTAGTGCTGCACAATCAGCTCGTCCAGGTCGCGGTCGCACTTCTCGTACGCCTCCTCCAGCCTCCCCTTCTCGTTCTCCCTGTCCTCCACGTCATCACTGGTGGATAAAGTCCTGAGGAGACATGGAAAAAAGGTCTTTGGAGTTTATTTCTGCGCTCTGTAGAGATCGATGAAATGTGAGGAAATGAATTGTGGGTGTGGTTACAGTGCCGCGCTTCAGAGCTTTTTGGTTTTCCTTTTTCAGGGGAAGTTCTCTATTGGTTATCATACTGCCAGATAGTTATTAATACAGGCACAATGTAATATCTGAAATATCTCTTGATTTGTTATTAGGAAGAGCTATAAGGAAAATATCCTAACTTTAGTCTTGGGTGCAGCTTGTGTGGTGTTGTGGTCCCTTACCGATGTCATGGGGACACAGAAATCCGTCACAAATCTATCCAGGTTTTCCAGTTAGTTTTCAAACATTTACAAGAAAAGGCCCCATGATCTTATTTCCCCCCCTCCCAATTATTTTAATCTCTAACCTCAGGTAGTAATTCTTTTTTATTTTTTTATTGAAATCAATTAAGGTTGAGATTACAACAAAAGTGCTGAAAACTTTGTAACTGGACATAGCACACAGCTTCTTGATATCACTCCACATTTCTATTCAAGAATCAATGCAAACTTCTTCTCCCTTTGAGAGGCTAAAAATCCCAGAAAGAGCAGCAAGAATCTTTTCCTGATACCCAACCTCAACCTGCCCTGACACAGCCCCACACACCTCTGAAGTACCTGCACATCACTGAAAAAAGGTCCCTCAGGACCTGTCCCTGTCACAGAGGGCAGAGATTGGAGCTGCCCCTCCTGAAGAAGCTGCAGTCGAGTCTCCCCTCAAAGCAGCTTCTTCCAAAGCATGGAATTCATTGCAGCACTTCAAGTTCCATGCTGCATGGTAACTACAGAAACAAGAATCCTTTCTCATGTTATTACATTAATATTCTACTCCCAAACCTTTTTAGTTGTGTTTTAAATCAGCTTTTTACGAAAAAAATTTTTTTTTAAATTATATTTTAGCCAAATCTCTTTAAAAAGGATCTGAAAAGTAACAACACTAGACAAGGTTGCTCAGGGCCCAGAAAATATAAATTGTAGTGAAAGACTTCCTGCCCATGGCAGGGAAGTTGAACCAGACCATCTTCAAATCCCTTCCAATGCAAACCACTCCATGACTCCAAAATGAAAATCATCTGCAAGGCTGGCAGAAAGTCACCCTCTGTTAAGAGCTGTAGCAGATAAATCCATTTTCTTTGTGAAGAACTGCTTACTTCTCCTGGAAGAATGTTCTTCAGCATGGCTACACTGGACACAAGGAATATCCTCCTCAGGAACTGACATTTTGTTTGGGTTTGGAGCTGCACAGGATTGCCTGTCCCAGCAGTTAATGAAAACATCCATCCTCTCTGACCTGCAGCACAGATCACAGGAGAATCCTGGACGGAGACAGACGATGAAGCAGCAAAACCAAACTGGCCCAAAGCACAGACTAGGAAAGTTTGTTGTTTTAATTAAACAAAATTCAATTTCCCAATTCTGGATTTGCCAAAGAATCCATCTGCAGGGCCAGCAGTTGGCTACAAAAGCTGAAGATCTCTCTCCAGAGCTAAGACTACATCGCTCATGTCAGAGGATGCCACAAGGATTCCACTGCCCCAGCAAATTCCCATCCAACTCAGGCTTCCTAACAAATCCCAGCCACATTTTTAAAGCAGATTTACATTGTATTGCCCAGTCTGTTTGTCCTTGCATTTGAATTTAGCTTGTCCTGTCTATAGGAAAAATACATTTTGCTAAAAACACCTGACATCTGCCCAGCAAAGCAGAGCTGAGAGGAGCCAGCAGCTCCTGATCTCAGAAAACCCAACAGTGGCAGAAGGAGAAAGCCAGGACAGCTGGAATTCAGAAACCTTGGAGATCCCACCAGATAATTCCTACTGAGACCATACAATCACCATGCACACTTCTGGTTTCCTCTCACCTTTGAAAGGGCAACTAAACCAAGATGAACAAAAGTTTCAGGCTCAGGCAATTCCAGAATTTCCAGCTGCCTCTGTTGGATGCAGAATAAACACCTGTACTGGGAACTTCCTGCTTTTCTTCATTGGCTGGTTTGGGAAAACACTGTGGGAACAATCACCACTAAAAAAAAAACCACACTCATATTTTGACCAGAAAGCTTTTATTTATTTACAGTCCTTTCATCTGTTCTAGTTCAAAACATCACAGAATTATTAAAGTTGGAAAAGACCTTTAAGATCATGGAGTCCAACCATTCACCCAAGCACTGCCAAGGCCACCACTAAATAATGTTCCTAAGCATCCTACATCCCAACATTCTACACTAAAAAGGATTAAAAAAATCCACATAACAAATTTTCCCCAACAGGATTTTTTTCTTAGCCCTCCATTCATTTGAATTTGCCTTAAACACCTGTAGATTATTTCCTTCAAGACAGGGTAAGAGTTTAAATCAAAACCCAAGACCTAAATGGAAAAAAGCAACAGATTTTTTTTTTCTTGCCCTTTCACTTTACTGAAAAATCCAGTAAGTTTTAGAAATTTTGGGTTTAGGTTTCACTGGTTATTTCCAGTGATAATGAGTCTGGATTAATCACTTGGAATTTGAAACTTTGAACACCTGAGTTTCCCATCTAAGTCTCATGGTACAGGAGCTGTTTCTTTCTCTTGCACTGCACAAAAAAAAGGAGATAAAAGCAAGGAATACTTAATATTCTTCAGATTATACATGTTCCTGCTAACACTGCAGAAAAGTAAGCCAAGGGCATCTCTGCTTGCTTTAGTCCTATTAAAATGTGTTGCAAGGAAGAAGAAAAGTCAACACACTGTTTATCAAATAGAAAGAATCCAAATTGTTTGGGAAAGGAACTTTGCAGGAAGAACTTTGAAGGGGGAATCACAAAACAGGACAGGATTATGCAACTATGATAAATATACATCAGCATTTCAGAACTCCCTGAAAAATATTCCAAAGAGAGGACAAACAGAAGGAAAATCAGTTTAGATCCCGAGTAGCAGATGATGAACTCTGTGGGGGATTCCAGGAGGGATTCCTGAGATGTTCACTTGTTTGGGTTTTTTTTCCATTTTGATTTGTTCCAAATGAGAATCCTCCTCCTCCTCTGTAAGATACCTGGAATTTGTTCTTGGCAGCTGGATGGCTGCAGATGCCTGTCTCATTAGCAAGAGCTCACCAGGATTGCAATAATTCCAACTGGCTGTGAGTCTGCTGAGAGACATTTTTATGCTCCAGTGAAACAGAAATTCATGGAGCCAAATCTCATTGACTTCTGATTTTACATAGTTAAAACTCCAGATTACACAAATGCAAAATGCTTCATTCACTGGAGTCACTCCCACAGATGTAAGACAGGATAGAGGAGAAGATGATCAGACACAATCCTGAAGTGTTTTTATCATGGGACGTACAGCACTTTTCTCAGGAGGAAATAAATGAACCTTGTTATTTCCCTGAGGTCACTGAATTTACACTGGAATTAGATTAATAAAAGAAGTCCTTTGGGACTATTCATTTTAGTAGAAGTTGATCTGTAGGTCATAAGCATTTTTCATCTCCTATTTCTAGCACCCAACCCAACGAGCAGAGGGAGAAGATGGAAAGACTTTTTCAGGAGTCCTGAAGCCTTGTCATTGTGCAAACACCAAAGCCTTCAACTGCTCCCTCCAACAGCTCCCTTCAAAGGCAGGAATAGCTCATCTCCAAAGGTAAATACACAGGGAAAAAAAAAAAGTATAAACTTCCAGCTCTACCACTTCTGCATGAGGCTGCAACTCCCTAAAAAACCAAATGAACTCCAAGCTCTCCAAGAATCTTCCTCCCTCAGCACCTCAAGTGAAGGGGCAAAGTGCCACAACTCAGAAATAGTTTGATTTTACTCTCACCTGCCTTCTTAAATCAGCTGCACAGACTATAGCCATCAAAAGCTAAAGACTTGTTAGTGAAAAGCGAGATTTTTGATTTACGTACTTATTATAAATGCTCAACTAAGTACTCAGAAGCAGTTGAAAAAACCCACTTGTGGTATTAAAGCTTTTTGATTTCCCCCCACAGACTTCAGAGTCTGAATTTTCCTCTGAGGAGTAAAATGAAATGGCTCTTTCAGTAAAATGCTCAGTTTTGAGAAGAGATGGGGTGCTTACCTGGAGAGAAGAAAACTCCAAGGAGAGCTCAGAGCCCCTGCCAGGACCTAAAGGGGCTCCAGGAGAGCTGGAGAGGGACTGGGGACAAGGCCTGGAGGGACAGGAGCCAGGGAATGGCTGCCAGTGCCAGAGGGCAGGGCTGGATGGGATCTTGGCAACTGGGAATTCCTGGCTGGGCTGGAATTGCCAGAGCAGCTGGGGCTGCCCTGGATCCATGGAATGTCCCAGGCCAGGCTGGATGGGGCTGGGAGCACCTGGGACAGTGGGAGGTGGCCCTGCCATGGCCAGGATGGGTTTTAAGGTATCTTTCAATCCCAGTTGTTCTGTGACTCTTGAAGGAAGTCACACCATGTCTCATTTTTATAAGGTATAAAATCGTGGTGTGTATTTACCACAGAAATACACACAGAGCTTCAAAAATGCCATACTTTCTGCAGGGATAAAAGGAATTTTTCTCTACAAAGCCAATGTAATTTATCTGGTCCCAGCAACATCCAGCACCAGCACACTCCATGCATTCTGTCAGAAGTTATTTCACATTACAGTGCTGGATATCTTTGTGCTTTGACAAATCAATGCTTTCCATAGATCTGGCCCAGATGTGCATGTGCCCAATGAACAACTACCACCCAGTCTCATCTTCTTTCTAAGATTACTCCCACACTGTGATGCATTAATTTGAGGAGGAAAGCAAGAAAAAGAAAAAAAACTCTCCAGCATTCAAACAACACAAGAGAACAGGCAGATGCTGTGAAAGGACAAGAAAATAAGTTATCATTTCTTCACAAGCTAATACACTTGTGTTATTGTTGGGAGCTGAGAGAACACGATGTTTTCTGAGCTAGTCAGCAGCAGGAGAAAACAAACACCTTTGTAGCACTCATCATGTGGCACAACAGATAACTCCAGCAGCACAGCAATGCTATGGGGATGATCAGCTGCACAACTATGAAACCACTCTGAAAAAATGCTATTTTCCAGCTTCAAAAGCATCCCAGCCTCAAACCAGCATTTAACAGCATAGATCCCACCTGAGAACACACATCACACATGGGTTAATCTTTATTCTGTGTATCACTCCTGTTCCCACAAAGGTGGGCAGCTTGTCTGCACCAAACTCCTACAAAAAGAGCTTTGATGTGAATGAAATGCACACCAGATTTGTCTGCTCAGTCCCCAGCCTGAGCAGCTCAGCACCAAGTGAGAATTAACCCCAGGAAATGCTTTTCCTGGCACCATAGCAGGTCCTACAGGCAGTCACAGGGCCAAAGAGCTCAGCTGGTGTTGCCAAACCAAAAAGCTTCCAGGGAATGGAGTATTTTGTCCACATAAATATTCACAGCAAATGTGGGAAAAAATGGGTTTCTAAATAAATCTGGAGTCTCCTCCACCTCTATTTTCGAGTCTATTTTCTGTTTGATGGAGAAGATTCAGTTTTAGCACACAGCACCCTGTGAATGTCTCTGGCTGGAGCCCTGGAGAAGCAGCTCCACTTCCATGGAAAGGTTTGGGTGGGAAGGGACCTTAAAGCCCCTCCAGTGCCACCCCTGCCATGGGCAGGGACAGCTCCCACTGTCCAACCTGGCTTTGGACACTCCCAGGGCTGCAGGGGCAGCCACAGCTTTTCAGAGAATTCTATTCCAGCCTCTCTCTCCCCACCCTCCTAGCCAAGAATTTCTTCTTTAAATCTCATCTAAATCCAACCTCCTCCACCACCTTAAAGCCATTCCCTTTGTCCTATTTTCTCCCCTCTCTTTTATTCTACAAGGGCCAAAAAATAGCTCAGGTAGAGGCAAATCCATGAATTTTCAAGCCCCAAATGCCCACAATCTGTCCCCATTTGGGTTTGGAAGGTGCTGAATACCTTTGGAGCACGCACAAACTCAGCGTTGTGAACCTGAATTTGCAGTGCCATCCACACCCTCCCTACTTCATCTCATCCCCTGTCACTTCATTCCCTTCACAGGAATATTTTTCCCACCAAATTCTGCATTTTGCTGCCCTTCCACCCCCCTATATGTTGCACTGTGGCAAAAAAAAAAATCAGCTGCAACCTTTTAAGACGATCCATTTACAGGCATCAACCTCACAATTACACCTTGAACAGAATCAGATTTGAGATTCAGCAAGAATTTCTGTTTACACTGAGGACTCATTTTTCCCCACACAGTTATATTTTTTCTCTGTTTTCTAGTGTAGATGAGCAATACCTTTTGCCAGCCTGCTGTCAGCTTCCTACCTGCCCAATAAAACACCAAGAAAATTAGATTATGTCAATTTTTAAGAGAAAACTGTTAACATTAATGAATAATACATGTTTCATTTCTGTAAATTTGCTTTTTCTGATGCCTCCAGCCAGGCTGGGTGGATAACTGCCTGCCTATTTTACCTGCCCTAGGGCCAGCCCTGCTAAGTGTGATTACTGCTAAGCTATGGATGGCAAACTGAGGCTTAATTATCAATTTCTTGACTAGAAAATTTGTTTCTCAGGAAAAACATTGCAGTAACAGTATGTGGGCATTATGCTTCTGTGGATTCTTTGTATAAAGCAAAACTGAAGGAACAGATAATGCAAATACAAGTTTTAGGAAATTAATGCTCAGTTAGCACCAGATAATTTTTAAAGGAAAGGATTGAAGACCCTGCTGTTTTCGACCACAACTGTGGGTCTTCAGCATCTTTGTGTCCCTCTAAAAGCCTTTTTTCTTCTGCTCCCCAACATCAGAGCAGACTTATGTAAATATTTGTGGTTAAAGGCAGAAAAGAGTATTACAGGATGCACAGGTGCAGCTTGGAAATCCAGGAATAATCCTCTTTTCCTTGTGGATCAGGTTTCTTTGAGCGTGCAATTCACTTTTCTTCACTCAGCATCGCTCATTCAAATGAAAATACTCATTAAAGACTGTGGGAAACACCACCAGCAAAAAAAAAAAAAAGCCAAACAAAAAGCAAGCTGATAAAATTTAAATATTTTTCATCCGATCAGGGAAAAAAAAACCATTTTAGTGAAGTGCAATTGAACTGAGTGCTGAATCACTGGGGGGGAATCAAACAAAGCTTCAATTTTCACAGGAATCCACAGTAAACTTCCCACCACCTGTTCCAAGTGCTCTGTGCTGTATCACACACCTTGTTGAGGCTCCCAGTTCCTCACTTTAAAACACCTTTGAAGCTCCAAACACACAGTTTGTGGTACCAACTGCTCAAAGCAGCCTGGCTGAATGCTCGTCCTGCTCAAAGCTCCAGCTGCATTTCATGTGTGGCCAAGGCAGGACTCGCTGATGTACTGACCTGTTCCTCCAGCAAAAACACCAAAAATCTGTTTAACAGCAGCAGCCAAAACAGCAAAATCCAGAATTTCTGGGATACACAAGATCCATTCCTCTCAAAGAAACTGGGTGAAGTTTTCACTGTTTTATGGTTTGGGTGAGAGCTAAAGGATAATTCTTTTACTGCTAACTCAGATAATAAATGCTGGGGAGGTACGACACCGAAGTGTTGTAAAAACTAATGAATATATTTTACAATTTATCACATTAAGGCTGGAAAAGACCCATAAATTCATCAAGTCAAACTGTTCCTCCAGCACTGCCAAGGCCACCACTGACCCATATCCCCAAGTGCCACATCCACACGGTTTTTTAATCCCTTCAGGAATGGGGACTCCACTGAGGCTCTTCCCTCTCCTCCTGTCCCTGTTCCCTGGGATAAGATCCCAAATCCCTGTCCCCTCCTGTCAGGAGTTGTTCAGAGCCAGAAATTGCCCTTGATCTCCCTTTTCTCCAGGTTGAGCCCCTTTCCCAGCTCCCTCAGCTTTTCCTGGTTCTCCAGCCCCATTCCCTGGACACTCTGCAGCCCCTCAATGTCCTCCTTATCACACAGGGCCCAAAACTGCCCTCAGCACTGGAGATGGGACCTCAGCAGTACCCAGGACAGAGGCATTCATATTACCTGTATCACATAATTATCATACATGCACCAGTCCAGAAAATGAAATAAACAGTACAGCATTAAAACTATCAAAATCACGCCTCAGGAAAGAAAATTAAAGGGATTATTTTGTCTTGTTATTCTTCATGTTACACCACACCAAGGACCTAAAACACAAACCAGAGTACAACAAGGTACAGAAAAGAAAAGTACAGCCTTAGCCAAAAGACAATTGTGAACAACAAAGGATTTGTGGAGTTAAACAAAGAAAGCAGTTGCTAGAAGCAACAAATAATAATTTCAGCAGAGCATTGTGGATGTCTAGAAAGCTCAGTCTCCTCTCTGCAGGAAACAGCTGCAACGCGCCAAGGCAACTTCAGTATTAAAAAGGATGAAGAAAACAAAAGCAGAGTAAAAAGACACTTATTCAAATGCAGTTATTCTCACCAGACCACTCTTGCTTGCTTGTGGCCCTGGCCACACAGCAATGCCAGCATTTGCTTTCTCATTCGGGTTGGAAGCTTTGCGATCGCTGCAGCCATGGCAGGGGCTCTGAGAGCCGAGGCCAAGGAACAGCCGGGAGCGGAGAGAGCTCAGCGTGCCCCTCTCGGGGTTTCTTGTGGGCAAGATGACCCCAAGATGTGTAAAAAGTCTCTGTTCTCCAGCCCAGCTGTCCAAGAACCAGTCTGGAGTCTTTGGCTCTCGGTTTCAAGGTTGTTTATTGTTGGTTATCAGAAAACATTTCCAGCCTGGCCTGTGGAGCTCTGTTCAGCAGAGCAGACCAAGGCACTCTGCCCTCCCCGGGGCTGGTGATCTCTTTTATACTATAAACCACATATAATTTATTTATAGTTCCTTTCCAACAGCTATCACCTATGTCAGACTGTGTCCTTTCACCTCACACCAATGCCAAAGTGCCACCAGCACCCAAGAGATGGAGGCTGGGAAGAAGAAGGAAGGAGGACAGGACAAGGCCCAGCTCCCTCCATCTTGCCTCCCAGCTCANCTGCCCAGCACACAGCTCCTCCGGCACTGCCAAGCTGAAAATGATCCCAGGGATTGCTGCAGTGAGGGAGTTTGAAGTGCAAGTTGTTGGGAGGATCAAGTGTTGACTTCCCAGAGGTGTGGAAGATGCACTTAAGCGCTCTGCAAGCAATAATCCATGACAAATGCACTCATTTGTTACCGCCTCCCCCTCTCTCCAAGCTGGAAACACAACATCACACGGTGCCTTTGACACCAATCATTTCAAGGACTGGGCCTTGTAGTGAAAATGTCAAGCAACACCCAAGATCAAAGACACATTACTGAACACGTTTACCTTACCAGGATTTAAGTCCCTGAGTTAATCAGAATAAAATGTGTACATGAGGAAACAAGAAAATCTGCTCCTTTCTGAAATTCAGGGGTTTATTCACATTTTTTCCCCTGTTTCCAATCTTATTTTTATGGGTGTATTCTCTCTGGGGAAAAAAGCCTGTCCAGAGCATTTCAGCAAAAATTCTTCCTCTTGATTTACACCCCATGAGACATCACAAGCAGCTCCATTTCAAGAGATCACATCACAAATGTTTCATAAAGATCCATGGGACATGAACAACTCTACTTCAACCTGCTGTGTCTCCACTGAGCTACACATTTCCACAGGTTCATTAAACTAAATGGACCTATTTGAATTTTATAATTGAAAACTGTTGTCTTAAAGACAAGTCCCAGATGGGGTGATCTACAGCTTCCAGCACTATTTTACCTCAAAGTGTATAATATAATCTGATAATTCTTCTTTTGAAACCTCTCCAGAGGCTCATGGAAACCACTGTAGAAGTTGGGTCCTTATAAAATGAAGCCAGACAGAAAGGGAAAAAAAACTCCAAAAGGTATTTAACAATTTAACTTGGCAGCAACACATTGAATGTTTTCTCATTATTTTCACAGGTTAATGGATTATTCCTGTGAAATTCTGAATTTGAGGAAATTAATTAAAGCATTCAGGAAAGAGATTTCTTCAGGGAGTCCATGAGGTGCTGGAAAGCAGGTAGTCAAAAAACTGTAGTGTCCGAGTCAATGGGCTTGGAAAATGAGGTATTCTGGGAACTGATTGAACAATTATAAATAATAAATTAAAAAATAAGTGAAATCCTGGAGCTGGCATGCTCCACCCTCACCAAGGGGAACACACAAGGTACTCAGCCAGCCTCTCCCTTGTGCAAAGAAATAACTCACTAGAAGAACAGCAGCACCAAGTCTGTTCACAATCCTGTTAAGCACCCAGAGCAAACAGAGTTTTAAAACATTTTCCTCCTCTACTTACATTCCATTAATCTTTCATGCTGTTTACACAGTTGGTTAGAGCATTTTCAACAGAAGCTGGTGATCTTTTTATCATTGAGGACTTGCAGATGGGTACAGGAGAGATGCAGCAGAAAAGCTGAGCAGCCTCCAGCCATCTAAATAAATACCAGCAGGGAATTCTTTATTTTGCTAAATTAACCAACCTTTAATCAAATTTCCTCACACCAATACAAAATGATGCCAGGGGAGAGAGTGATCAGCTGGTTTCTGAAACAAAGACTGGACCACAGTGGCTTCAACAGAATTCCCCTCCTTCAGATGGCTCCAAGAGCAGCACAGGAAGAGTTTCAATCCCACACACAGGAAAGCCCCAGGGACACCAAGCAGCTGCACAAATTCCATGCAGGAACAGGGCTGGAGGCAGCAGCCAGCCCCAGGAGATGCCACTTACACCTCCAGGCACAAGCAGAGGGACTCAGCTCCCACCCCACTGTGTGAGATCCTGTCCAGGACTGCCTCCACGTACAGGAAACCACAGGGACCAGCTCTTCTTTTAGCAATTAATTTTAGATCCAAAAATTAAATCAACCATTCCATGTATTACCACATTCCCAGGAGAAAGTCAAAGCCCTAAAGTTTGGTATTTCCAGATTTGCAAGAGCAGAGGCTGGACAATGCTACTCAGACTTGTCACCTGGATAATTAAAGCATAAAGAATATTTTGGGAGCCACTCCTTGGTATCACACCTGCAGCCCTGCAGGAACCAGCAGGAGCCTTGGGGAATTTCATCATTCACCTGAAGGTTTCAAAACTGCACCAGAACCAAGAGCTGTTGAAGGCAACACCTTTGAAAGAGTTAAAAGCAAAATCATTTCCTAACGAAACCCAGTATTTCCACTTCCTAGTTTTGCCAGGGTGGGTTCAACTCCAGCTCTGCACAGGCTAAAGCTAAAATAAGAGCTGAAAAATGAAGTACTTGGAGCTTTTAACTTGGCACAGTCCCACCTCCTGTCCTTTTCCATGTGGTTGTGTATTCATATGTGCTCCTTTACCCATTTTTAAATGCAACCAAGGGTCTGTATCAAGCTACAACCCAACACTTGCCAAATACCTAAACATTTTATACAAGTGCCTGGAGATCATTTCAAGGAAATTTATTGTTTACAACCACACATTGCCATATACAATTTATTTTCAGGAAATTTCTGAAGTACTTTTCTCGTAGAAGAACTGCTACCTTTATAACACTGGAGAACACCATTTGCAATAAAAGTGGTTTTAAGAGATCATTACAGATCAGAATAACTCGAGTTTATTCCTTGTAGCAGCTATTTCTCAAGTGCAACGAGGAGGGCAGCAGCTCCACATCCCTGTTCCTCACTCTCCATCACAAACAGGGATCTCAGCTCTACTGTTTTAGACACAAAGAGAAGACCAAATGCCAGATCATTAGCAAAAATCCATTCAAGCAAGTTCACTTCTAATGGAATAATGGCCACAAGCATTAAAGAAAAAGAATCCCACTTGTGAAAAATAAGTTATGTCCAAGGTTTTTTACCTGCAGTCTCAACTTCTGCAGAGATCTGTTGGGTGCATTTGCTTTCTGTGAAAGCTCAGCACAAAGATTTCACTGAGGTCTTATGGAGTCGCTGCTAAAGTTTATTCTCCTCCAATTAAAGCAGTGATTAAAGGCCAGTTTTAAAAAATAGCAAGCTTTAATTGGGAAGAAAAACGCCCAACAGTAAATAAAAGGCAGACACATTCACCAATTAAAAATCTGACAAGATATCTCTCTCCTTTAACAAAAAAAAAAAGAAAAGCATTTGCTAAATGCCAGGTTGCTTGTTTCAGAATACAAAAGCTGCTTCCACCAGCTACCAACAAAACAAAAGGTTAAGAAAAATCAATATACAAACACGTGTTTGTCCTCTGAGCTATAAAAGAAAATATTCCCCAACTTGCCCTCCAGCAGGTGAGCCAAATTTGCTCCGTTCTCTGCATGGTTTTTAAAAAGACATTGCCAAAGCCCCTGGGATCAGCAGGATCAAAAGCCTCTGGTCTCCTGTGACAGCATCTTGACCTTACAAAGTACCTTTTATTTAAGGAACTTGAGGGATCTTTCTCATCTCTGAAGGAATGAGCAGGTTTTGGAGGTGGGTGTGCTGAGGAATGAGCACAAGTGCAGCAGCACAGGGGTAGAAGCTGTAAAAGCCCTGGTATCCAATATCCACTCTGGGCTGTGTTCTGGTAGCAAATAATGCTCATTTCTTCTCACCACTCTTAGGACAAGAACAAATTGAAGATACTCCCAATAGCTGTAAAGGCACAGGGAAAAGAAGGGAAGCTCCCTGGAGCTGCAGCAAAAGTGGGAATTTAAGGGCAGACTTTGCAAACACTCATTAAACTTCCCAGACACTCCCTTTATTTCTCCTTTGGGAGAAACAAGAGGGGAACTGGCCAAGAACTCAGTGTGACCCCAGCAGTGCTGGGGGTGGAACTTCATCTTTCTATATTTGGGAATTCCCTGGGAGTTCCCAGCTCTTTTGGGATGGATCAGTCCCGTGCTGGGACAGCTGCACATCCCTCACTCCTGACAGCACCCATGGAACGTTCTTCCAAATAAATCCATCTTTGAGGCTGCCTTTTCTCTATTCTTGGCAACAACTGAAAAACCAAAGTGAATTCTGAGAGTGCATGGATCCTCCTAGAGGAAACAACTCCCAAAGAACAAATGTGCTCCCTGACACAACAGGAAGCAGTGGCACTTCACAGGGACAGAAAGGAATCACAAGTGGGAAATTCTTTCCTGTTGGGTTTTCCTTCATCTCAGAGCATTCTGTATTCAGAGCTGCTGAAAAGCAGCACCACAGAGAGCAGGGATAACTTAAAATTCCCAAACCTTAGACCCCATAAAATTCCATTTCTGACTGGATTTCAGTGCTGCTATGCAAGTTAAACTTTGACACTCTCCGTGGAAGTGAGACGCTTTCTCCTGGGAAAACCAGTCACAAAACTAGAAGAATCCCTAAATCCAGGATCACAGAAAAGTGAATTATTCGGTCTCTTTTGAGAGCTGCTGAGCTCAAGTAAATATCAGAAATTATCCCTTCATTAATAAAATAATTTCTATTTACAGAAGACCCTTCAGCTTCACCCTTCAAAGCATTTCACAGACAATATGAAGAGATTTTGCAGACCTAAACAATGTTTTTTGGAAAACATCCCTGTCTTTGCTATAACCAAGTAAAACATCAATACTTCAAGAAGCTCCTCTGGTTTTGTTTGCTCACAGCAGAAAAATGCAGTCAAAGTTTTGCTGTTTTTCATCCACTGTTCCCTTTATGGACCTTTCACACAGCAACAAGGGAAAAATAAACAGCCTAAATAAACAGGGACATGGAAGTGTAAAACCACAAGGATTTGCAGAAGTCTCTATTATGCATAAATGTTTTGGAAATAAAGCCATCAATAAAAGGAAACTCAGTCACATTTCAAACCAACAGCTCGCTGTTAAGATTTGTAATATTTTTCTGAAGCTGAGTAAAATTACATTTAAGCCACCCAGGTTTCAATTTGTCTGCAGTGGTATTTTGTGACCATACAAACCACTAAAAAATTCACCTGTTGCTTGGCAAGTTCATCCTCAGCTGATTTCCTACACAAAAACAACATATGGAGCAAAGTGATTTAAATTCCTTTTCATACCATTTGCTTTCTGTGCTTGGCTAAGCCTAAGAAACATCAGTATTATCACCACACTTTTTCCTTCCTCTGCAATCAGTTCTACCCTTAGGTTTCCATGGTCTGGCTCAACCTGACATGTCAAGCTCTGCAGAAAATCTCTACATCCAAACCAAGTTCTAATTAAATTCTGGAAGTTTAGTTATCAGGCTGTTCTGTTGAATAACTTTAATTTCATAAAGTCAATAACTCAATGTTGTGTCTAAACACTGGGCCTAAACTAGCCAAGGCATCAGTGCCTGGAAACCAAAGATTATGAGACTAATATTTCTTTTTATTTGGAGAGCAGAGCACTGTGAGATCACTCTTCTGTTTTTAATAAATTTAATAAGCTTGGATTATTAAAATAGAGATACAAAAGGAAGACCTTAAAATACTCTTGGAAGTTACAGGAAACATGGAAAAAATATGATGACAATCAGTGCATATTTATTATTCTTCCACAGACAGTGGCACCAGCTGGTTTTTTTAACAGAACCAACATCTCCCTCAAGTTTTGCAAGATTTTAAAGGCCAGAGTGATGAAAAACAGTGGAATTTTATCCTAAACATTATCATTCACAGAGGGTATTTAAATCATTACATGCCCAAGATACAGAACTAGTGCCACAATAACTTCTCCAAAGTAACAGAATTGACTGCAGTTTCTCTCTAAAACACAGGAGAAGGACCCAAAAATTTGGGAGCTCATTACAGCTAATGGTATCCTGCTGTCCACACGTGCTGTGTAAGAACATTCAAAACATGTAACAACATTTAAACTGTGGGCAATCAACTGCCAATCCACTGGTTTTAAGCAGCACAGAAAAGATTTACAAGAAGTTAAAGAAAGTACTGGGGGGAGGAAACAGCAAATTCATATCCAAGTCTATCACAAAATCATCCTCCAGCAGAGCCAAGCTCAGGAATATGGGCAGACAAAAATCAGCGTCTAAATGTGACTGGACACAACTTCTCAATCCCCACAAGACAGACTTGGAAGCAGCAGCACTTTGCCCACTCTGGCATTCCCACACAGGATGGAGTTTGCTCACTGGACTTCCTGCTCCTCCAGATTTCCAGCCAGAGGAACTGCACTCAGTGCTGCTGTCACTTATGGACTCCACAGCAATAACATGGCAGTGCCTCAACCTTCGTGAATGGCATTAAGCTGGTACAACCTGCAGGGTTTATTCACAGCATCACCGAGTTTGGAAATGAGCTCCAAGACCACTGAGTCCAACCTGTGACAGATCCCCACCCTGTCACCCACACCAGAGCACTGAATGCCAGGTCCAATCTTTTCTTCAGGACCTCCAGGGATGGGGACTCCACCACTGCCCCTGGAGTGATGGGGTCCCTACAGTGCTTGAAGACCCTTCTCATGTAGAAATTCCTCCTAATATCCACCCTGAGGCTGTTCCCTCTCCTCTGTCCCTGCTCCCTGGGAGCAGAGCCCGACACCCCACCCCCGGCTGTCCCCTCCTGACAGGAGTTGTGCAGAGCCAGAAATTCCCCTGATCCCCCTTTTCTCCAGGCTGAGCCCCTTTCCCAGCTCCCTCAGCCTCTCCTGGGGCTCCAGCCCCTTCCCCAGCTCCATTTCCTGGACATGCTCCATCCCTTCAAGGTCCTTCCTGAGTTGAGGAGCCCAGAACTGGACACAGCACCCGAGGCACAGCCTCATCGGTGCCCAGTACAGGGGTAAATAACTTCCTCGGTCTGTGGCCACACTGTTTTTGACACAGACCAGATGCCACCGTCCTTGCCCACCTGGGCTCGTGTTCAGCCGATGTCAAGCAGCACCCCAGGTGCTGTTCTGCTACGCAAATTCCCAGCCCCTATGCCCCAGCTCGGAGCAGTGCAGGTTATTAAACACAGGACACTCGGCCTCGATCCAGCCTGTCCAGGCCCCTCTGACCCCAGGATGAAGCAAAGCACTGGGAGCAGGAGGAAGTGAGCCGGGCAAGGCGGTGGGACAGCAGGACAGCCCTCAGGACGGGGTTTTTCTCCAACACTGCAGCCTCCCCAGCGCTCTAGAGCCAGCAGGGCCCCAAGCCTAGGGTCAACCAATGCCCAGGAGCGACCCCGTATCCCAGAGGCCCGACATGGGCAGGCCTCCTCAGCACAGCAGGGCCCGTACCCGGCCCTGGGTCACCCTCAGTGGCCCGGAGGATGCGGAGCGGAGCCGCTCCTACCTGATAACCGAGATGAGCAGCCCCGAGGGGTCCTTGCTCCTGCCCACTGTGCCGCGGTACCTCCCAACCGCGTCGCCCGCCGCCATCTTGCACGCCCTCCCACGGCGCAGGCACGCGCGTTGGTGCGCCGCAGCCAATCACAGTCGAGGAGGGAGGGCTGCCACCCAATAGAAGACGAGGAAGGCGGGTCACGTGGCATCAAGGTGGGGGTGCGGCGCCGCGGAGCCTTCTGGGAGTTGTAGTTTTTCTGTCGGCGACGTGACAGATTCCCACGCGAACCTTCAACAGATAGCTAAAAATCAGTAAAAGGTTAAAAAATTATCGACCTGACAAGATACACCTGCAAAGATATCAGCGCCCGAAAGCCGTCATTCACTCTTGGAGCGGCAGGAAACGGGGTGGGGGTATGAGGGACCAAAGCATCCCGTCAGAGCCCTCATGGAGCAGGGTTGGTTGAACAGCGAGGGATTTAAATGCTAATAGAGTTAAAAGTGGGTAAAGTGCATTAAGTATTTAAATTAACGTGTTCGATGAATTGGTAATGCTAAATATTCACAGCATGTCACAGCTTCAAGGAGTCTGATCACAAATACACCCACAAGAGTTGCTGAGCTTCCCTTAATTTAATGTCTTTAAGCTACAATATGACTAAGAATAATTTTCCCTGGTTTTCCATGGGATGGCAGTGAGGTGACCAACCCAGGGGGTCCTTGAAGTGAACTCTAAAACCAAACCTAAGGATTTGGCACAGGAATTGTGGATTTGGAGCAGATGGAGGTGGTGGATTGGAATCTGCTCGCAACCTCAAAGCTGAGTCTTTTTCAATGCAGGATATTCCACTGTGATATATGGATGTGATTCGTGCTGACTGAATCGTAATTGTATCAATATTTTGGGAAAATAATTGAAAAAGTGTATGTGATTAGTGTTATGAAGCAGATGGATTTATTTGTAAATGATGTATGTGAGAAACAGGATGCTGGAATTGGACTTGGCCTGGGGATGGACAAAGTCAGGAAACCTCCCAAACCAGAACAGACATCAAGATAGAACTGGGACATCTCCCAGAGCAGGACAGACCTTGAGAAGGAGGAAGTTGGGGCAACTCCAGATGGAGAGTCTAAAATAGTGGACTTATCTATGTAATAATTAAGGTTTAATTGGAACATAGCACTTACTTAATAGCACCAAGCTTACTGCACATGTGCCACCTGCCAGGTGGTCCGGAGGACAGCTGAAAAAACCTCAGCCTTCATCCAAAGGACCCCAAAAAGTACAGAAAGCCCCCAAAAAGTACAGAAGAGCCCTTAGCAACAGCAAGAGCATGCACTGTATAGTATAGTGACGTAGATATTAGGAATTTAAACTAGGAGGAGATTTATAAAACAATATTGATGAATATGTATTAAGAGTATGTAAGTGTCTGGAATCCTTAGTTTGTGGTACATGAGGTAGGGGAAAATCCCACCCACCTACCCCGGTTAGTTTTGCTTATGCTTTATCCAAACCACCATCAAATTATTTACTCTATTATATTGGATTGTAACCTTTTACATAAAATAATTTTGTATCTATTTTATATTAGACTGTACTTAATTAAAAATTGTTTTTAAATTTTAAATTTGTGATTTATTGAATTAGACAAATGGGACTTCATTTATCACACCATGATCCTACAATGCTGTGATTCCATCATTCTCAACACCAACCTCCTTGCCCACAGTCCTTGCTTTACCATGGGCACGCTCCATCCCTTGCTACAGGATCACCTTTGGAATAAGGAAAGGTGGATGTCACCCTGTCCAGGTTTGGAAATCCAAAGCTTGTTTTTCACCAAGCAAACCTCTCCCAAGAGCTGCCTCACTTCCCCTTCTCTAGGTGAGGGATAAGGACACTTTTCCAGTCACGTCCTTGGAGAGCTTGTGTTAAAAAACACCATGCAGACCCCAGGACTGTTGTTGCAGAGGCAGAGCTCTTTAGGAAATGCAGGAAGAGCCATCATTTGCATCACTTGGAACTGCTGAGTGTTTTCTAAGCCAGGTCCACTCCATCATGTCAAACACGCTGCTCTTCCAGAGGTGTTTTTTTCTGCCCAAAGCTGCACCTTAATGATTTCATTGCATGGAAATTGCTGAAATCTGTAGGTGAGTCAAGAGTACCCGTTCATACGAGCTCTATTTGAAACACGAGGTAATTGGAAGCATGATAATTCCTTATTTACAAGGGAAAGAATTCCACCGTAGCTGTTGAGGAAGAGCCTCTATTTATTATAATCAACAGCTGTATCTATGATCATTAGCAGAAGGGCAGAGTAAGAGCACGGGCACTTTAATTCTGAAATAAAAGATACTTTAATCCTGAATAAGCAATGTGTTTGCAGAACAGAATAATTACTCCAAAGTAAAGTGATTTTTATCTCCAGGTAGGGCGTGCACTTCAGGGTGTTCCTGTGTAGCTCTTCTGCTACATTTCCCCTGTGCAGACAAGCTCTCAGCTCCACAATTTCCTATTCAGCTATGCAAAAATAAAAATCCCATTTTCCTCGTTTTTCTGAGCAAGTTTGTCAATGCCTTTGCCCAAGGAGGGTGATTTGAATGGCAAGAGGTTCGTGCACCAGCTGGAGGGAGTTTTTCCTCAAACTGCCGACTTGCCAATATTGTTTTTGTTAATTGGCAATTCCCATTGACTGCTCTGTAACAGCAGGGCCTGGAGCCTGCAGAGGGGGTGAGATCGATGGGTCCCACCTTTTCATTCCTGACAGCTGCAATAATCACCTCATTGAGGAGGAACTTCATCAGGACAAATCTCCCTCAGAACTGTGACCTGGCTGGCTTTCAATCCTGGGCTCTAATTGCTAAACCATTGCCCGGTTTCATTGACCAGCCCTTTCCCTTCATTCCTCATCCCAGCAAAGCCACAGGTGGGAATTTATGTTCTCTTTAAATGAAAGGGGAGAAGTCAACAGAGGCCTGGCTGATGCAGCACGTGAACGCTGAGATCTTAATTAATAATGTATGATACAAATGAGGCTGAAGGGTCATGAGAACATCATTTTCCCTTACACAATTTACAAGAAAGGATCTCAATCTGAAAACTGATGGAAGGGAAAAGAGGAGAAAGATTTATATTTTTCTTTTTCACATCCCTCTCTCATAGTACTTTAGTACTCTGAGGTGTAGCTGGTAAATGGGTGGCTCCTGGATTACTCAGACCAAAGGAAGTCCAAACTTTCAAACCAAAGTCCAAAGAAAGACAAACAAAAATGTTCATGATGATGAATGAATCCATGTCACAGCTTGTCAACAGAGATCAGATTGGCTCAGTAGAGGGTCCCTCCATTCAGAAGGGACTGGGAATCCCAGATGGTTTCACTCCTGATCCCCATCCTCCCTTCAATAATAAAAAAGGAGAGGAGGGGTGAGCTTGTACTGAGCTGTTCCTCATCAGCTGGGGCAGTTTCCCAAGGGAATGCCACATAGTGCAGAGTTCTGCCAAGGACAATTCTGAAGAGGCACAGGCAGAGCAGTTCTTTGGGAAATGTGGTTTATTCCCCTGGGAAGTGTTTTACAAACTCCACTGGCAAGAGTTCAGCTCCCCATATGACTTGTGTGACGCTAAGGGATTACTTCCCTCCTTTCCTGAGGTAATTTTACCTACAATCCCTTTCCACAGTTTATCCCCTGATATTTTCTAAGTATTTCCTGGGAATTCCTGGGAATTACAAAACCTAAGAGTTTTAGGGCTGATGTTCACACAGGGTCTCTCAACCACAGCTTTAACTTTTGAAAAAAATACCACAAGTACTTCATTATTTCGTTTCAAACATTAGTGAAAATGTCAGGCCTAAGGGTTCAGTTCACACCAACTCCTTACAGGTGTAATTGCCTTGTGTGCAGTGCCTTTATGTTGGTTATAATGAAATCCCCTTTGACTTCCAGCAGGGTAGATGGGACCAGAGGGAAGGCCAGAATTTCCATCTAAGCTGTAGGACCAGTTCTGCCTGTAGAAGGTGAGCCTAAATCCTGTGGGCATCTCTCAGTCAGTTTAATAAAATCTATTTTACCCTTCTTACAGAGCTGGTAACCCCCACACCAGCTGCATTAAGCTGAAATTGGTGCATGGGTAAGGAATCATGTTCCAGCCACACTCTTCTTACAAATAATTCTGGTTTTCTTAAGAAGCTTTACCAAGATTTGCCAAAATGCCTGAGTGAAGAATTGAGTAAAAGTGTGCTGAAACATCAGGATTTGGCTCTAGGATTAGTCACAAGTCTGGATGATCTCATTATTCCCATTTACCATTAAATAAGTGTGAACTAAAGCTGGTTTATGTTGTTTTTTGGATTCTCTACACAGCAACAATCAGTTTCTCTTCCCAGCATGGAGTATGCCATCTTCTTGTCTCTGTGAATTAGAAGAAACTCCTGGGGCAGGAGAAGAAGTTGCCTGGCTCAGAGCTGAGAATCGAGGCAGAGATATAATTCAAATGTCTCCTTACTGTTTTTTGCCTCCTGACATTTCCCACGTTGCTCTGTGTTCTGCTGCTGCAGAAAAATAATAGCTAAGATTAAGTTAAGTGGAAAAATACTGCTGCTTTTCCAATGTCAAAGCCACAGAACCTCTGGTAATGCAGTCCCTGAAGGAAAGCAGAGCGGGTGTGAGGTGTTGCTCTTCGAGGCAGGTAAAATGCTGTAAGAGAGGATGTTCTTCTTCTCTTAACCATTTTAAAAAAAAAATCCAGTTATTTGCTTTATTTTCCCCCCTTTGTTTTACTTATCCTCACTAAAGGAGTGCTGCTTTTACAATTGTCCACAGGCATTTCCCAAGTCCTCAGGTGAATGGGTGCAGGCTGCTTGTTCGCTTCTTGAAATTAAAATCCTTACGTGTTAATCTTCCTTTGGAACCATGGAAAACCTCAGGTATATGAGAAACATAAAAAACAAACACTCCCATTCCAACTGTTCCATGTTTAATTATGACTTTTTGCCCCCTTCTGTAAAGAAGTTTTTAGGTCCCACTCACAAAATTCTTATTTTAACCCAGCTCCATTAAGTTCCTCATGTTTTGACTTCTTGGGCATCAGCTGTTGCCTCAGGTGACAGCCAAGCCTAAATTCCTACAGTTTGGGGGAACACAGGTGGCTGGGTAGAAAAGAAAATCCCAGAAGTCCTGCTGGCACTGGGTGGGGAGTTGGAACCACTTGATTCTATCCCAGCAAATCCATTTAGGAGGAAGAATTTATGGATGTCTCAACCTCAGGAAAAAACCCTCAGATCAGAACTCCACCTTATTAAACCACAGGCAGCTGAGCATGACAAATGCTGAAGACTTCAGAAATTCACAGAAATATTTCATCCTGCTGAATGCAGCTTTGGATATTTTCTGGTTTGTGAAACCAGAGTAGAAGCAGAAGCTGCAGGCAAGAGAAACAACAAGAACTTGAACTGAAGTGAGTAAAACTCCTGGTACCAACAATGCGCTCTCGTATTTCCAAGGGAAGCAGTGCCGGTATCAATCCTCCTGAAATGAGACATCAGCCAGCCAATTTCAAGGCTTGTCGTGCAGAAAATGGGGCACAAGATTCAGCAGCTGAACAGTCCTGCTGGCCTCAAATTTAATTTGCTCCCAGGTGATATAAGAGCAGGATAATACGGAGGCTGTTGTACTTCTGGAGCTCTTGTGACAAAATAAATCTGTCACTGACAGGCACCACCACCCCCGTTCCACAGGAGGAACTGGGACCCCTGGATGCTAAAACCAAGCACACAACAACAATCCCCACCTACCTGACAATCTCAGGGATTTGCTGCCAAGAGGAGAAGAAACTGCAATGATCAGTGCTCGGTCTGCAGCTCAGCACAGGGACTTTGAAGGATATTGGAAGGACCAGTTGCCTGGTTTGCAGGGAACAAGAAATAGAGAGGAGAGGAAAGGGCCTCAAGCTGCACCAGGGAACGTTCAGTTTGGACATCAGGAGGAATTTTTTCATGGAAAGGGTCGTCAAGTGTTGGAATGAGTGCTCAGGGAGGAGGTGGAGTCCCCACCCCTGGAGGTGTCCAAGGAAGGCCTGGAGGTGGCACTCAGTGCTCTGGGCTGGGGACAAGGTGGGGATTGGTCTCTTGATGGTCTTGGAGGTCTTTCCCAACCCAAATGATTCTGTGATTTTGCAGAGAGTGAGAGGTGCCTTTGAAAGGGTTTCCCACACTGCTGTTAGAAATCTGAGCCTGCCACTGTTTGACCAGCACCTTCTCAGCCTTCATTTTCACTAAAAAAATGGAAATCCGGGAGAAAAAGGATTTCTTTGGAGAATTTCTTTAAGAAACCTTACAGACCTTCTGCACTGTAATATCCCACTCCAAGCTTCAATGATCCTGTGTCTGTCACATGTGGCTGATGGTTTTTGGCTGTGTTGCCTTTGATGGTGCTGGTTAAAATCACCCTGACCACTGCTGTGATCCCTCCCCCCTACCCATGCCTGGGATATGAGGTCAGGACGAGAGGAAACAGCCTCAAGTTGTGCCAGGGGAGGTTTATATTGGATATTAGAACTTTTTTTTTTGTGGAAAAGGTGGTAAAGAATTAGAGCAGGCTGCCCAGGGCAGTGGTGGGGTGACCATCCCTGGAAGTGTTCAAAAAATGTGAGGATGGGGCACTTGAGGGCACGGTTTAATGGGGAACATGGTGGGGCTGGGTGGACAGCTGGATTTGATGGTCTTAGAGGTCTTTTCCAACCTGAACATTTCCATGATTTTATGTGCCCAGACTCAGCTCCACAGCTTAGGTGATGGAGAAAGGTTTGACTTTCCCCTTGCCCAAAAACTTTACAATGCAATGGAATTATCCCAGTTTGGTGGGGAAGATGAACCCTGAAGTCCCTGCCCTGAC
The DNA here is from genome assembly GCA_013399455.1 of Anthoscopus minutus. Classification (NCBI taxonomy): domain Eukaryota; kingdom Metazoa; phylum Chordata; class Aves; order Passeriformes; family Paridae; genus Anthoscopus; species Anthoscopus minutus. Next base: position 37,889 of record VWYI01044260.1, read on the forward strand.
TCTCGGGCTGGGCAAATCTAAAATTTCTGGCCATCAGGCAGCCTCAGAGTTCCAACTGGAACCTGCTGTGCAGCAGCCAATCTGCAAGAGGTCAGTGATGGTAATTCCCAAATATTTGGTGCTGTGAAGGGTTTATGGGCAGAGTGAGGATGCCCAGAGAGCTGCAGGCTTTGAAAGCCTTGTGATAAAGGGCCAAGGGAAGCACCAGATCTACAGGAACAGACTTAAATCAACTTTATTGCACAGCAGTGTTCTGTGGACACTGAATAAGGCTGAAGACTGATGTCTCCAATTTTTTTCTGTTGTTGTCAGCAAGGACAAAATCAGCAAGACAGATCTTTGCAGATAAACCCCGCGACTCCTCCACCACCACTGAGGGGTTGGAGACACATCAGGGTGGGAGATTTTGGGCTGTTTCACCCATAATCTTTCAGTCACCAAAAGATCTGACAGCACTTTAAAAGATGTCAGTGGAGCAGAGGTGACCTTTGAGGTCCACATGACCTTTGGAACACAGGAAAGATGAGTCTCTTGCGAGATTCACTTGGAATTGCAGGAATTTAAGCTGTCAGTGCACCTGAAAAGTTCCTAGAGGTGGTGGTGTGTCCAAATGATTCAGCAGAGGTTTTGTGATTCCCATTGAAAATCTGGTCAGGCAATATTAAATGCTCAGCAAGAAAATGAAGTGTAACCTGCTGCACATCTATAAAATGAAAGGTAATGGGATAAAATGAACTAAAAGGTCTCCTCATCTCTGCGTTAAAAACGGCATTGGTGAGACTGCTGCTGCTGCTGCTGTGTAACAATTCCCCTTCAGGAAAGGCAAGTCCTACAATGTAATATCATTTTTTTTCTCATGATCTTTATGGGTTTTGGGGAAGAAAAACATTTCAAGGAGTACCCAGCTCCAGGGGTCCGGAGAAAAATTAGATCAGCACAAGTAACAGGCATTTCCCACAAACTAAGAGGTGTCTGTAGAGCAGGTGCTGGAGATGACTGGGCACTGAAGGCCATTCAGCTGCTCCTTTTGCTGTCTTCCATCACCCCTTCACTGCCACCCTCCATTCCCCATCCTTCCCCAAAACATCTCCTGCTTCCCACTGTGTCCCCTCTTCCTTCATCTTCACATTTTCCTAAGGTCTTCCACCGAAAGCCACCGATATTTTTAAAATTGTAGCGATGCGACCTAAATTTACAAATCATTGTGCTGCTGGTTCCTCTGTTAGATCTTTTCTCCTTAACTCATGTACCTCATCTGTTTGAATTAGGAACTCATTGGGGCAGAGGCCACATTTTAACTGTAGCATAGTGGAGATTTATGTAGCATAATTAAGCAGGATAATAAAATACACCTTATTGAAGGCTGAAATGTAAATTGTGGAACCCACATTGCTTTCATTGCTCCTAAAGTGAACATGTGATGACTTTTTCTTACTTCTTTCATAATTTAGATGAGGGGACTTGATGCAGTGAGTCCTGCAGGAAATCGTCACTGAGAAAGATCTGCTGATGCTCCATCTTACCCTGTCCCAAGAGGAATTCTTCTTCCTACTGAAATTGTGTCCCAGGGGTCCTGTTTTACCTTCCCCAGGCCTTCTGCCATTTCCTGGACCTGCAAGAAGACTGGAGAGAGGCTTTGGGCTGGGGGATGGAGTGTTGGAACAAGGGAGAATGGATTTAAATTGCCAGAGGGCAGGGATGGGTGGGATATTGGGAAGGAATTCCTGGCTGGGAGGATGGGGAGGCCCTGGCACAGGGTGCCCAGAGCAGCTGTGGCTGCCCTTGGATCCCTGGATCCCAAGGCCAGGCTGGACAGGGCTTGGAGCAGCCTGGGAGAGTGGGAGGTGTCTCTGGCCATGGCAGGGGGTGGGACTGGATGATTTTAAGGTCCCTTCCAACCATTCCATGACTCTGTGATTTGATGTCACCATGGCAGAAGATCTCCAGACCTCTCCACCTTCTTCTGTCCCTGTGCTTGTGACACCCTCATGAAACTGAGGTCAACATCTTTCTTGTGTTGGGAGCTACAGAACCTGGATATGTGATAACCACAAATGTCCATGCTGGATTTGTGTTCTCCTGAAATTCCCTGTCCTGGTAGCAAGATTCCCTCATGGATCAGTGCCCCAGGGAGCAGAGTGGCCCCACCCAACCAGGCTGAGGGATTACACAGGGCAGCCAGGGATTTAGGCAGACAAGAAGAGTTGAAAAGTGCAGAACAGTGAACAGCCTTTGCCCTGTGCTTTTCACACTGAGGTAGAAAGGAACTAGGGGAGATAAACACAGCCTCACTTTCATTTTTCCAAGGGAAGGAGCAATAAGTTTGTAGCCTTAGGTTATGAACCTCTTGGTCTCTCCATCACAGTCTGGGTCATTATGAGTTCAGTAAATTTTGGAACCTTTGGAAAATGCTGCATCCTCTTCAGCAAGAAGCTGTTTGTCTGAAATGGGTTTAGTTCAGTGGACACAGAAGTTGCTGGAATGTGATGGCAGGAAAAGCCAAGGGGGTAGAGATATTCCTCAGTTTATTTCTTACAAAGTTAATACCCCCCTGCGTCCACTTAACAAGAAAGGGCTGGAATATCTATGAGAAATTTATTCCCACCACAGCTGGAAATATAAATCAACATGCTGCAGAAGGAAAACAAAAATCCAAATATTTTTTTTTTCCCTTGTTTGGGTTCCTTCTTTCCACGGTGTCCCCACGTGCTCAGTTCTCCCTGAGCTTGGAAAGGGCAGAGAATACAGAGAGGAGCCTGGAGCCACCAAGGATCACAGCAAATGGAGCAGCTGGGCTGGCACACACCTGGAACCTCTGAGTCCAGCTCTCTCCTCTGGGAGGTGTCACTGTGGGATTCAGGCAAGATAATGGATCTTGGGAATGCAGCAAAATTATTATTTTGAAATCCCTGCAGGCTCTCTAAGTGCCAACATTTTCACCAGTACATTGTTTGAGATGGAAATCTTTCATTCTGCACTTCAAAAGCCTCTTTCCCCCAGCAGAGCTGCTCAGTGCCCTTGTTGCCAGCCAGAATGAGGCAAGTCCTGCCTCCCACTTAAAAAAATCTGGTGTTGTCACCCTTTCTCCATCCAATACAGCCTGAGATGCACAGAGCTCACTGTGTGAACCCCTGTCACAGGAACCAGTGGCCTCCTGTGGTGGCAGCACAGGGATCAGAACATTCACCCAACCTTGAGCAGTTCCTCTCACTCCTCCCCTCCTGGGGACCACACAACCCCACAATGAAATCAGTAAGGCTCCTTCAGTCCCAGGCTGAAGTTCTTCAAACTGTAAAACCCACCCAAAATGTAAAAATGAGACAAGAGAAGAGAGAAGAGAGAAGAGAGAAGAGAGAAGAGAGAAGAGAGGAGAAGAGAGAAGAGAGAAGAGAGAAGAGAGGAGAAGAGAGAAGAGAGAAGAGAGGAGAAGAGAGAAGAGAGAAGAGAGAAGAGAGGAGAAGAGAGAAGAGAGAAGAGAGGAGAAGAGAGAAGAGAGAAGAGAGAAGAGAGGAGAAGAGAGAAGAGAGAAGAGAGGAGAAGAGAGAAGAGAGAAGAGAGAAGAGAGGAGAAGAGAGAAGAGAGAAGAGAGGAGAAGAGAGAAGAGAGAAGAGAGAAGAGAGGAGAAGAGAGAAGAGAGAAGAGAGGAGAAGAGAGAAGAGAGAAGAGAGAAGAGAGGAGAAGAGAGAAGAGAGAAGAGAGGAGAAGAGAGAAGAGAGAAGAGAGAAGAGAGGAGAAGAGAGAAGAGAGAAGAGAGGAGAAGAGAGAAGAGAGAAGAGAGAAGAGAGGAGAAGAGAGAAGAGAGAAGAGANGAGAAGAGAAGAGAAGAGAAGAGAAGAGAAGAGAAGAGAAGAGAAGAGAAGAGAAGAGAAGAGAAGAGAAGAGAAGAGAAGAGAAGAGAAAAGAAAGAAAAAAGGAAAAAGGAAAAAAAAAAGAATCAAGATCTGGCATTAAGTCAGGTAAAATTCAAGTGTTCCAAACTCATGCAGGTGTCAAAGGAATAGGGAAAACAATTCAGGCTGAGAATGAGGGATGCAGAAAGCCCTTGTTCGCAAAGTGGCACTGGGGGCCTGATGAAGGAATGAGAGGGGACATCTTGGAGTTAAATATCTAAGTACAGACAGGTGAGATGGAACCCAAGCATGGAATAATGCTCTGCTGGGAATTGTTCTGCTGTGCTTCGAGGAGCAAATTTCCCATTGTCTCTGCTTGAAAATCCTCTGTGCAAAGAAAATCCTTTGGCAACTGGGATCTGGATTTGGCATTGCAAAACATTAATCCCCAGCAATTACAAAGTGTTTTCAGGCTGACCTTCTCCTGCCACATGGAAGCTGGGTAGGAGGAAGAGCCAGAGGTTTGGAATGTGTCTCCAAGGCTTGGATGATAATGAAAACATTTCAGCTACAGTCAGAGAGTGGCTGCAGACCACGTGGATGTGCCTTGGAGAGCTTTGAAAGCTGTCTGGGGATGCAGAGAGAGGGGCAGCATGCACAGTGTGATGCTCAGAGCCAGCTGCAAGCCCTGCCTGAGGCATGGCAGAAACACTGCAGTGTCTAGCTCGGTGCCCCTCTAATTAGTGCTGCTGGTAATTGGCAGCTGGGGTTCTTTGAAGGTCCAGGTGACCCCAAAAATCAGCAGGCAGAGAACAGTGGGGTCCTTAGCTGGAGTACCCATGTGTGGTTGTACTTCCCAGGGTACACTGGCCCCATGTGGGGCCTTGGAGCTGCCTCAAGCTGCCCATGGAGAGGGAACCTTCGGAGGAGAGATGGATCCACAGAAAAGCTGGGATCAGGAAGTTGAGACAAGGGCTTGGCTGAGTTTGTAAGGAAGGAAGGAGATTGGGATGTGAGGGAAACTCAGCCTGGGTTCTGGAAGTGCTCCATGGGTTGTTCCCTGCTGTGATGAGGGAAAGAGCCCCCAGCCATTCCAGGAGACCCAACCCTCCTCTTTTAGGACTTGGCTCAGCCTTCCTGCCAGCGCCTGGGCAAATGTCAATGGCTCTGTGGGTGATGCCTTGGGCTTTTGGGTTTTCTGTTCTGCACTGGTGTGTGGTTTTTGTTCAGAGTGCTGAGATCCTTTCACAGGGTGATGAAGACACAACAATCCTGCTCTGATTGGAACTCAAGGACACCTTTCCCAAACTTCAGGCTGGAAGTGAAACAACATAGAAAGAAGAGGGCAAATGAAGCTCCTGTGTGCAAATGGACCCAAAAATATAAAAAGAGTGGGATCTTGGGACTGGCTCCCCTCCCTTTGCCTCCATCTTTGGAGCCATCCAGACAGAGCCTGATTTGTAGCACTGGTGCTGTCTGGGGGTGACCTCTCAATAAATCTTTATTCCCCTGACTCTGTCCAGCCTCTGTTCCAGCTCTTCCAGGCATCGTGGGGCAGGAGGCCACGTGGCAGAGTGAGATTTCTTAGGGCAGTTTGAGTTATTAAGGAGCATCTCCAACACTGGTCAAGTGGCTGTGCTCCTTTCCCACCTTCCTTCCCACTTCCAGATCATTCCCTGACAGTTCAAGGAATTCCTGTATTTTCCTCATTGTCAGCCCTGGGTGCTGACAGTTTTCTGGAGCATTTGCCCAGCTATTCACAGCACTCAGATCCCAAAATGACTTGGACCAACAGAGAGAATTCAGGATTTTAATGAGCTGTCAGATCCTGAGGTTGTAGCAGAACTACACCTGCAGCAAATCCTATTTGCTGTCCCACTCCATGGTCCCTGCTCGAGAGTACTGACACACTGCTCACTTCTGCTGGAGGAGAAAAGGATTTTTGTGCTGAGAATAATGAATGACCTGAGCCAAAGCGTGGCCAGATGGTCCCAATCAGCAGTTGTTTATACCCAGACCTGGGAGAACAGGTCAGGCAAACCCCCTGACCCTAATGCTGTCTGTAGGAAAATAATCGATTTACAAGGCCAGGCAGAGTGACCTGTGAGCCCTGTTTGTTGATCCAAGACATAATGGCTCAATAGCTTTAATTATTAAAGCCAGAACAGACAACCATTGATCCTCCCACTTAGTGCCATCTCTGCAGCCTCAGGGCCAGGGATGGAGAGCAGGGGAATTTGCAGGGAAAGAGAGAGAACCAACTTTGAAAGGCTGATCCGCTGGATCACCAAAAATTTGGACCCTGATTGAAATCTGGCTCCCACCTGTCCGTCCTTTCCAGCAGCTCAGAGCAATGAAGTGATGACCCTTCCCTGAGAACACAGGTTCCTACTTTTCAGCTTAACAAGGCATTGAAAAAGTCATTTATAGAGTTGACCCAGATCATCTTTTCTCTCCAACAGTTCACAAAGCAATCGGTGTAAGGGACATTAATCAAGTTGGCGCCAAGAGGTAATTGAAGACAGTAATTACTCAGTTTTTATAGAGCTGGAAATGTAATAAGGATTTTAAGAAAGTAATAAGTGAAGCTTTCTGCTGAGAGATCCCCTGGTGCACGCAGTTTAGCCAAGGGCCCATCTTTTTGAAAATACATTTTCGTGTAGTTATTACATCACTGTCTTGCTGGGACATCTCTCCTGAGCTTTTGTAAATGTAATGGGTTTTGCTGAATCTGACTCCACCATCTCTGCATCCCGAATTTCCGTGGCAGATTGACACCTCTAATGCAGCAATAATGCAGGAAACAGCAAACACACATTTTTTGTGCTTTACCTTCTCCCAGCTCTTGCCTTCCCTGCTCCAACCTGGAAGATTTCTGTCAGGCACCCAATTTTTCCTTCTGCTTTGGAAGCCATGACAAAAAGGATCTGATTAAATTTCCCAAAGGCACATTCAGCTCTTGCAGCAGCTCTGAGGCTTTTTGTGGTCAAAAGTGGAAGCAAATTTCACCCCCCAGGCTCAAAGGCCATTTCATACACTTCAATCACAAGATTCAGAAAGAAAACTTGGTTGAAACAGCAAATTTACCTTCACTCAAACCTGATGAAAACTCCTAAAAGCTCCTTGTTTATGCAGAATACCCTGAGTTCAGTGACCTGCTGGTCCAACCATTCCCTGATTCCTCGGTCATTTTGGGGATCCATCCCACATTGCCTCACGTGCAGGACTCCTCTGATACATCTCCTTTATTCTTTGGAAATGGAATTCCTGCTTGCTGGGCACCTCTTCTGTCCAGACTTGTCCCTTGAGCTGCTGATGGGGACTGGAAACTCTTCAAGGCAAGCAGCAAATTTGTACATTTGCAAATTGCTTTGCACAAGGTGGTGGCACAAGCAGGTGCTGCTGGAAAAACAAGCCTCAGTCTCGGCTGAAAGGGTTAATTAGGGGGAGGTGACAAAAAGCTGAGATGTCCCAGACCCACACACTCACCCTCAGCATTTCTACCACATTTGATATTAAGGCTTTGCATGACCTTGCTTCTTTTAAAATTGTTTTAACATAAGTTCTAGCTACGTGTGCATTCAAGCATTCTGGGCTGGGAGCGCACGTTCCATCAGCAGGTAGCTGCAAGAGGAAGCTCAAGCTGAAGAATTATTTGGGATATGTCTGGTTCTGGCTCTCCTCCAAGGGCAGACAGCTCATCACTAGCAAAGCACTTCTGTCCTACAGGGTTTTGTGGCTTTCTGGCTCCGATCTTTGATGAAATTTCGTTTCATGACAGGTCTGTTCACAACATCTCCTCCCTAACAAGGACCACTCCCTCTGGAGGGAGAAATCTTCCACGCTCTTGGCTGGGATGGGATCCACCTGGACTGCTTCTTAAATGGCTCTGCTTCAACCTCTTCCCTGCCTTGCAGCCAGCAAAGTCCTCTGAAGCTCCAGGAGGAGAAAACTGGGCTTCAGCAATCACCCCTGGTTCTAGATGCATTTGCTGCAGTCACTTGCTGGTCTCGTTAGGTTTGATTACAATTTGGTAGGGGATTCTAGGACTTTTCCAATGACCTGTTGTGGTGTATGCTGGAAATTTATTCAGGTCAATCAGACATCTGCCACGTTCAGCCTCAAAGGCCGTGACATATGTTTGCTCAACAGGGGATGGCAACAAGGAGAAATTGAATTTGCATCCCGAACAAGGTGCCACGATGGTGTATCAATATCGGTTTTTAATGAGATGTGCTGGCTTTCACAGGCAGCAAAAAGTGTAAATTTATGCTAAAAGTGTCAACAAATGCCAGTCAAAGGAATCTCTGTGTGGTGCCTGAATGCAAAAGACACAGAGGGATAGGAGGAGTTTTGGATTCTTGGACTCCAAGAATTGAATCCACTTGCATTTATTTGGCTGCACTTGCGCACGGGAAAAATCCCCTTCCAGCTGAGGCACCTCAAAAGCTGGGGGCTGTTCTGGGACCCTCGTGACAAGAAAGCCACTGGGGGCTGGAGCGTGTCCAGGGGATGGAGCTGGGAAGGGGCTGGAGCACCAGGAGAGGCTCAGGGAGCTGGGAAAGGGGCTCAGCCTGGGGAAAAGGGGGATCAGAGGGAATTTCCTGACAGGAGGGGACAACCAGGGGGGTCGGGCTCTGCTCCCAGGAACAGGGACAGGAGGAGAGGGAACAGCCTCAGGCTGGGCCAGGGAAGGTTTTGATTCTGATGTCAGGAAATATTTCTTCCCTGGAAGGGCTCTTCCAGCCCTGGCACAGCTGCCCAGGGCAGTGGTGGAGTCCTCATCCCTGAAGTGTTAAAAAACCAGAAGTGGCACTTTGTGACATGGTTTAGTGGGCATTCAGTTGAAGGTTGGACTTGAAGGTCTTTTCCAGCCTTACTAATTCTATTTTCTATGACTCTCCCAAGCCAGGGAGGGAATCCAGAATTCCTGAGTGCCCAACGACACCAGAATAACAGGGACCCTCCCATTTGCTCCCATGTGTAAAGTGAGTGCAAACACAGCCTGTAGCCAGGCTTGTTAAAATGTAAAAATATATCATGTATTAACACAGCTCCCTCAAAAACACATGGCCTGTTCACTCAAAGAATCCCAGAATATTTTGGGGTGGAAGAGACCCTAAAGTTCATTTCATTCCAACCCCCTGACACGGGCAGGGACACCTTTCATCAGACCAGGCTGCTGAAATACTGAATTTTGGACACTCAGGATACTGAGCAGAGGCCACTGATTGATTTGAACGTTTCCTTTATTTCTAATTTCTTTGGTGTAAAAAGTAACTTCTTCCCCAGTTCAGCTGAGTAGCTGTTCTGCCAGTTGTCCCAAATGGAGAGTATTGTACACATCTTCCATAATAAGCTAATTTAACCAGCTAATTTAACATTAATAGCAAATCTGTGAGTTGAACACCAGCACATGAACTCATTAAAGAGAAAAGGACTAGAGCTTTCTCCTTTCTTGTTCTCTTTTTTTTTTTTTTTGCTCCCTCTAGTTTTGCACTTTTAGCAAGATGCTCTGGGGAAATCAGGATTTCAGGGAAATTTGGATGATCAAATAAATAGGGTTTTATTGATGAATTAAAAAGGATTCATCAGAATGTCAAAAAGCTTTTTGAGGAAGATGCCAGCATTGTCTGTCCTGTTTAGGAGGGACCCAAGGCTAGAGGACCCCACATGGACTTTTTAAAATTTATTCTTCTCAGCCTCCTCAAGTGCTCCCAGAGCAACCCCCTCCAGCCCTGGGGCTTGCTGTGAACACTGATTATTTCAGAGGTAAGTCTGAGGACTTTAGAGCACATTTTTGTGACTTGCACATTATTGTGGCTCAGGACACAGGGATTTTATTGTCTGCTCACCCAAGGGCTCCCACTGATCCTTCACTACTTCAGATATTGCAGCTGGACCAGGTGACATCCAGAGGTCTCTTCCCACCTCAATCATTCTGTTTCCATCTTTTTCCCTGGGGTCTGTCTGTAAAATGTTGGTGATAATACAGTGTTACAATACTCAAGTAGCCCAGCCATAGAGTGTGAAAATTCTGTTATCTCCAGACACCTGTGGATACCTCTGTGTGATCTCCAGGTACCAGCTCTGCTCCTGATCCGTGCCTGGGCAGACTCTGCAGCTGGGCTCAGGTGCAGATGTGTTTTTTCCTCAGGGTCTAAGGCACACCAGAAAGTGCTTTGGGTGAGAAAGAATGTGGGAGGTTTAGGGATCAGGAGAAGTTTAGGATGGACATTGGGAAAAATTTCTTCACCAAAGCGTGATCAAGCATGGAACTGGCTGCCCACAGCAGTAATGGAGTCACCAGGGAACCAGAATCATGGAATGGTTTGGGTTGGAAGGAACCTTAAAGCTCATTTCATTCCACCCCCTGCCAGGGGCAGGGACAACTCCCACTATCCCAGGCTGCTCCAAGCCCTGTCCAGCCTGGCCTTGGACACTTCCAGGGATCCAGGGGCAGCCACAGCTGCTCTGGGTACTCTCTGCCAGGGCCTCCCCACCCTCACAGACAGGAATCTTTTCCTAATATCCAATCTAAAGCTACTCTCTTTCTGTCTGAGGCCATTCCCCCTTGTGCTGTCTCCCCATCCCTTGTAAAGAATCCTTCTCCCTCTTGCCCCTCCTCCAGGTCTTGCAAGGCCACAAAGCCAAAGCTTCTCTTGGCCAGGCTGAACAATCCCAGCCTTTCCTCCTAGCAGAGCTGCTCCATCCCTCTGCTCATTCTGGAGCCTCCTCTGGACTCTCTCCAGCATCTCGAGGTCCTTCCTGTGCTGGGAGCAGAGCTGGAGGCAGCTCAGCTGAGTGGGCAAAGGGATCCCCCTGGGAGGGCTTAGAAGCCATGTGGATGTGGCACTTGGGGACATGGATTAGGGGTGGGCATGGCAGTGCTGGAGGAATGGTTGGATTCTATGATCTTGGAGAGTTTTTCCAACCTCAGCGGTTCCATGGTTCCATGATGGCAGGAGGAGACTTTGGACAGGAGAGGGCAGCTGCTCCTCAGGGTTAACAAGGTTCAGTCACACCCAGCTTCCAGAAAAACTGTTCAAGGAATTGTTCCAGGAAGAACTGGACGTGCTGTGGTGTGGCTGACAAGGTGGGGATCAAAGGCTGGACTCGATCTTGGAGATCTTTTCCCCCCTCAGTGATCTTGGGACTCATCCCAGTGGGATGCAGCACCTGGAAGTGATGTCAGCCCTGCTCCTCTCAAAAGCTGACTCACCTCCCAGCCCATTCCTTCAGCTGGAGATTCCACTCTAGTCTTGGACAGTCTGGAACATCCTTGCACAACTTTGAAGCCCCATCAATCCTCCCTTCAGAGTGTGTGTGTATGAATAATAGATTTCCCGTGCTAAAACTATCAAAGCTCCTGCAGCAGCTGCTCAGCTCCCTTGGGCAGATATCCTGGGAAGGAGCTGCAGCAGCAGAGCAGATTTGCATGTTTGATGCATTGCTGTGTCTCAGTTTCAAAGCAGACAATCTGTTGGCTCTCAGCTCCTTGCACACCTGTTGAAGCCGAGGTGCTGGACTGCAGCACAGTAGAAAGTGAGGATTTTTAAAAAAAATTTTTTTTGAGACACAGAAAAACTCCTCCCCTTCCAGGAGTGCAATTTATATCTTGATTAATCTAAAAGTTTGGGGCTTTTACGCTGAGGGGTACAAGGGGGTTTTTTTTGGGAAGTGTGGGTAAGGGTAAAGGGGAGAGGAAGGCGTGTGTGGAATTGCTTTTATCCTGGACACTCAGCTATGCTGGAGGCAAATGCTGTGCCTCAGTGGAGCAGAGACACTTTCAGGTAATTAATGTTCTTCCTTTAGCAGCACTGGGAAATCCAGGGACTTTAGTGGGAGATTTATACAACTTCACGTCAAGGCTTAGAGCAGCTGTGGAGAGGCGCTGATTCAGAAGGGAAGGTTCAGAATCTGCACACAGGAGCTCAGCCCTGAGTCAAGGATGCTGGCTTGGAGCTGAGGAGGTTTAAGTCACTTTCTTCCAAAGCCAGTGAGTTTTTCTAGCCAGCTTTTTTCTTACCCTGACTCAGGCGTTCCCAAAAATAACCCACACTTGGCAAACAGAGGTGGTAAATCCCTCACACCCCCAAAGAGTAGGGAAGAAAACCCCACAAACACAAACCTTCCCTCACTTACAGCAGTGCAAAAAGAGATTTTTAGCATCTCAATGGACAGCTTGACCAGCCAAAAAAGTTTCATTTTGGAGTTTAGAAAGTACGAACTGCCAAAAATCAAGCTGATAGAAAACCACTCATGGGCATGAACACTAATATCAAAAAGTCCCCATGAAGAAGCTTTGCTGGGGCATAAGGATGAGGATTTAGATTGAAGATTAGCAAGATTTTGATCACAAAATCTTCTTTCAACCAGCCTGGCCCACCACAGCCCACTGTGGGAGTTTGCATCTGATTTCATTTCAGAATAGCCCACCCAGACACAGCTTCCAGTCCATGGTGAGGATTTGGCTCTGCTCAAGTATGGGATGGAGTCATCCTTGAACTCTTCTCCCATGTGCAAAGTCTTTGGCCTTCAAAGTCCTTGGATCTACAAAGAATCCTCCAGAAATATCCTGCTAGAAGAGCAGAAAAAGGCAGAAAAAAATAAACACCGTGGTTTCTACACCTTCCCAGGTTCTAATACAAACAAGTTAATTCCCAGACTCTAATATAAAGAATTTAATTCCTGTCTTCCACCTTTTAATGTGTTGTCTGTCCTACATTTGATGATGTGGGATTAGAGCGAGAAGATATTATCTTTATCCTTAACAAGAGGAGAAAAGGAAAATATTTACTTTTGTGGCTCATGTATCATTAGCTGGATGACAGCACCTGTGAAGGTGCCTGTTGCTATTCAGAGGTGACTCCTGTACTCTTAAAGCAGCCCTGACTGTGAGAAACCTCTTCCTCCAGGCTGTAGCTCCACTCCCAAGTTGCCTGACCTTTGGATTTGCATTTCTGCGAGTTAAATCAGTGTCACACTGTCACAACAGGGAGTCGTGAGGGTGCCCTCTCACAGAGAGACTTTCACCCCTGGCTTTCATGCCTGAAGATCTCACTGCTCCCCTAAAAAGCAATTTGCACTCCCTTCCCCGGCAGCACCTCGGGGCACCAGGGAGGGTTTGGCTCTCCAGGGGCACGGGAGATGGTTTTGTACGGGGTGAAATCCTGCAGGCAGCAGAAGGATGAACCAAGACACGAGGCAGAGATTCCTTCTCCCCTTTACCACCTGCAATTTGCAAAGCCATTGCTGGGGGAAGCTAACAAAGCCCAAACAAATCCCAAGTGCCTCCCAAACAAAAGGCTAATTTAATTTCCAATTGATTTGCGCTCTCGGTACAAGAGGCTTGATTTTGTGCCGCTCAGCAGCAGCACAAAAATAAAAAGAGCATCTAACACTGATTAACATCTGAGTCATGGCTTGCTGGGTGTGTCACAGCAGCTGAATTCCACCGCTCCTCGGCTGGCACAGGAACTTCCCGACACCATTAAACTTTCCTGGCGGAATTCGCCAGCCCTCCTTCATTTGTGCATTTGCTCAGCACACGGTCCCCAAGCTCGCAGGCTGATTTTGCCATCTATAAAAGGCACGCTGACTTCCCATCAATAAGATGCACGTTGCTGTTTGACAAGAACAATGTGCTCCAGGAACGGGCTCACAATAGCTCCTATCAATCAAGTGCTCTGTGGAAAATCAAAGATGACAATGAAACCCACAGCATTAAATACCCCACGGTGCTGGAAATTAATCAGGAATCCTGGGTGCCTGAAAAACAAATGTGTTTTTAATAAATTGGATTTGAGCATCACTTAGAAGCCCTGGATTACCAGCTGAGTGGAGACTGGTTTGATTTGCACTGATAAACTCCAGGGGAGCTGGTTCCTCTCTATATCCAAGCCATTGATGTCACCCCGAGCCTGCTGGGCTTGGTGACATTTAAGCAATGTGGACACAATTCTTTTTAATACATACAGAATAGGTTTTATAAAAAAAAAGACACCCAACCCAGGGTTCTGATTCTGCTCTCAACCATCCCCAAACAGCCCAGGGGTTAACAAGAATCTCTGAGCAGAATTTCAGTAACAGTTCCCCCCTTGATGAAAGAGAATGAGGAGTGTGTGATATAAATTGGAGAGGGACTGGGGACAAGGCCTGGAGGGACAGGAGCCAGGGAATGGCTGCCAGTGCCAGAGGGCAGGGCTGGATGGGATCTTGGCAACTGGGAATTCCTGGCTGGGCTGGAATTGCCAGAGCAGCTGGGGCTGCCCTGGATCCCGGGAATGTCCCAGGCCAGGTTGGCCCTTGGGGCTGGGAGCAGCCTGGGACAGTGGGAGGTGTCCCTGCCATGGCAGGGGTGGCACTGGATGATCCTGAAGGTCCCTTCCAACCCAAAGCATTCCATGACTCCACAATTCTATAAATCAGTGATGTCACTGTCTGAGTGGGAGAAACTTGGCTGTGACATGAAAAGGGAGGGATAAACCTCTCCAGAAGCAGCACCAGAGGTAAACGACACCAGGATTTTTAAGTGCTCACTACACCTACTATTAACTCAGCCTGAGCAAGGGGAGAATGAGTTACCTCTCTTTTCATTGCTTCTCCTTCTTGCCTCAACATTTCCAAAGTGCAAAAAGCAGAAAAGGCCCTTCCATTATTTTCCAAAAGACTCTTTCACTCCTTTCCTCCACCCTTTCATTCCAAGAAAACCAGAGTATCTGAGAGAGTCCCTTGCTTACCAGACTATGGACTGAATCCCCTCTCCCATATTCTTGGTCAAACAAAACTCTCCAAGGTCAGGGAAACACTGAATAGAATTCCTGCATTTGGTTTTTGAAATTAACACCTAAAAGAATTTCATCCACCAAGGACTAGTTTTTAATCGCACAGAACATAGGAATTTAGCCTGGAATTTGGGGAAGACGAGTTCCTTATCTGTTTCACTGAGTGATGTCTCATCTTAGGTGACTGAAAATGCAGAAGACTGTACCTCAGAATTTTAATTATTTAATTGACAGAAATATGCAGGAAAATAAGAAATTTATGAACAGCAGAGTGAGACTTCCCATTCTGTTCTATCCTGAGAACAGTGAGACAAAGCTGAGAGGTGACAAATTCAAAGTTAATGTAAAAAAGGTATTTTATCAAAGATTGCTTAATTAATCTGCAAATCTCACAGTCTCAAAATAGCGCTGAGGCTTGGAAAATGGAAGGACTGAAAGCAAAAGTGTGGATGCTATTTTACCAAATTCAAACAGGCAGCTGAAACAAATGCACTTTTTCAAAAGAGCTCAGAGCAGACAAAATCCTGCCAGGCTTCAAGGTATAAATCACACCCTGACTCTCAGAGGCCAGGAACAAATTCCTCTCAGCAGGGAAGAGCTGAGCCACCTGGGAGTCAAATGGCACCGGCTGCTCTCAAAAACAGCCCCAGGAATTCCACAGCCAGTGCTCTGGTCAGCCATGGACATCCCCACGTGCCTATCAAAGCCTTTCCATCTGAACAGGGAGCTCCTTCTTTGCCAGGACAAGCATCTCCAGCATCATTAGATGCAAAAATGGGAACATTGTCTGAGTTGGTTTCATCTGTAACCAAATTCCCGTTGATTTCAGTGGGAACTGTAACTCTAATCCACACAGGATTAGCAGACTTCAAAAAAGATTTAAAAGCACGAAGCTTGAGTGTT
Source organism: Anthoscopus minutus (assembly GCA_013399455.1). NCBI lineage: Eukaryota > Metazoa > Chordata > Aves > Passeriformes > Paridae > Anthoscopus > Anthoscopus minutus. Next base: position 53,409 of record VWYI01044260.1, read on the forward strand.
TAAATCCCACTGATCTCAGCTGGAGCTGGGAGCAGATCCAAGGAGAAAGTGCTGAACCCCTCACTTGTGTGGTTTCTTGTCCAGCCCAGCCAATCTCATCCGTCTTGGACTCTTCCCTGCAATTAGGCTGATAATTAAGAAATAACAGCATAACATAAATGGAGAGTTGCTGGCTAGCACGGTTAACATCAGGGATAAATTGAGCAGTAATCTGCAAAGGATGTTATTGCCATTATAAAAATAAAGATCTGTCTCCCCAGCCAATCAATTCAGCAGATATATACCAACAATCAAATTGATAAAAATGACTTCTATAAATTACCCAGTCTTCCATCTAATGGAGCCAGGAACATCTGTGAGACAATTCAGAGCTGCCACAACCATACGTCGGGAGCGCTTTTTCATCCTGCTGCCTCCCCGTTCTCTTCAGAGCTGCTGTTCTGTGGCAGGCAGCTTTGTTTAACACACCCATGTGAAAACAGCCTGGATTTCACACCATGGGTTAGCAGAGTCATTCTGGCAGAAATGCTACAGAATGTATGCATTTAATATAGGTGGAATAATTCAATTTCCTCAGTATTATTTCAGCTATGCAGTTACAATCTCCTTAATTCTTCGTTAAACCCTCTGGGCTTGGGGGATGTTGCTGGGGTTTTATGAGCTGCCGTGGTTCTTTGGAATGAATGTGGAAAGACACACAGAGGAGCGTGATCTGATCATGTATTTTTTTTCTTTTTGTCAGATGTAGTGGGGATTTCAGATAAATCTGAGCCATTTAGCACCTTGCTTTGGCCAGAGGAGCCCTGGGTGGGGCCCAGGTAATGGCTCTGAGCACCTGGCCCATGGCAGGAGCTTGGAATGAAATGATTTTTAAGGTCCCTTCCAACCCAAACCATCCTATGATTCTGTGGTTCTATGGCTGCTGCCACGTGGGCTTCATCTCAGAAAGAACAAAGGGATTTAAAGGTGGAATTCTCTTCCATTTGCAGCTTCATCCTGGCCGTGCCTCAGCCCAGCCCTCTCCAGCTGGAAGCCACCAAGTGGCACCACTGGAA
>VWYI01044261.1:0-275210 GCA_013399455.1 Anthoscopus minutus
AAACCTCAGTTGCTTATTTCTGGTAACTACTGAGTAGAGACATGCATAGATAGACAGACAAATAACAGCATTTTTCTTAATATTATTTTGCAGCAGATCTCATAGATCATTGTCTGAGAAAGCAATGAAGACCATTAAGTAAATCATGTGCAAACATGCAGAGCTTGACTCAAGAGCAACATTCTGCAGGGAAACACTCCTGTGCTCTGTGCACATGCTCATGATTTCCACTCGATGGTACCAAGAAGATACTGCCTCTCTTTCACCCTCCAGCAGGTTCCCACATGATCTCACCTGCACTGACACAACACTGCTCATCGAGGAGCAGCAGGTGTGCTGCAGCCACCTGTGCTGTGCTCCTGTCAAGCAATAACACACAGGATCTCTCCTCAAGCTCCCAAAGACATCTTCTGATCTCTGTACACCCAGGTCAGGTTCTGGCCAGGGAAAAAAAGGCAAAGGTAATCCAATTTCCATTGAGAGTAGCAAATTAATACCTGCAACTCCTTAAGAGCATGATCTCATGATTTCTTATTAATCAGGCAAGTCTGAATCTGGATGATGGAATGGCCTCAAAGGGAAACCCAGATGCTGTAATGATCTAGTAATTAATACAAGATGGTCTTGCTTGTTATTCTGTGCTGAATTAGTGCCCAACACATAGCTGTCTTTTGGGTAAGATATAAAATCAAAATCCTGATAACCCATCTTTTTGTTTTGGTTTGGTTTTTTGGGGTTTTGTTTGTTTGTTTGTTTTGTTTTTGCAAGCACAAAACTTTCAAAATCCAAGATTCCGGACAAATTCCAGTTAAGAAGACTACATTCTGTCTACAAAAAATACTACCATTGTTTCTCGCTTTACCTGTTAACAAATTTTATGTAGTTCTTGATGGAGTAGAGCAGTTGCTGTGTTCCACCCCAGAAGTATTGCAATTCAGCAGGGAGTGAGCAATCTCTTTGTATGCTGTGAGAAAAGCCCTCCGGGATTCTTTCAAATGAAAGGAGTTAAATAAATCTCAGTTATTGCTATTATGACTTTTTCCAGCATTTATCCACAGAATAAATGGATAGGTAAGTTGATTTTCAAGCTGCTCTTCATTATTTCCTGAGCAGAACTACCTGAAAGTGGTTCACTATTACTTATAACAAATTTAATTTGGTGACTAATAGACCCAGGCAACTAAAGCAGGCAGAACTCTATAATCAGCATAAGGAGACTTGTATTTATTAGGTGGTGACTGGTGAATCCCAGGGACACAAAGGTTCTGTGAACTTTCCAAATTGCACACTGGGCTTTTGTAAGGTTCCCAGGACTTATTTGAATTCACGGAACTTTTCTTCTTCTGTAACACATTCACAGAACTGGATCCTAGTCCTTACTTTGGCTGCTTTGAAATACAAGGAGGAAAACACAGTAAGAAATCCACTGCTGGCTTCTCTCCTACCTGTCTGCCCACTCTCACATCTTTCCCACTGGGAAAAAAGCCTGAAGATATAGCTCATGTGGCCTGGATGTCTTTACGGCCTCTGTTGCTTAGCTACCAGAAAGGTCCTACATGGTTACTGAGCTGGCACAAATATGAGCAGCTTGACACTGTTTTTCTTTACACTGGGAACTTGCTGGATCCATTCTTCATCCTGCTGGTGTTTTATTTATATTTTACTGGGCTTACTCCTATCCCTGGCTCTATTACTCAAATGAAAGCCAGTACAAAATGAAAGCACAAATAGCCCAGGTCTAACTGCAGAAGTTTTGATCTTTGAGATCATCCAGAGGCAAATGAACATAATCCTCCTGCTTAATACTTCAGGAGAGGATCTGAGAGCAGCACAACTCAAGGAAGAGTCATGTTCACACTATTTCTCACACTCTGTCCTAGAAAACTCTTCTATAGGAACATTCTAAAACCAGAACAATAAGGATTTTACATAGCAGAATCAGATTATTGGAGATTCAACACTGGCCTACTGCCAGACCAGGGGTAGTCATCTTCCCAGACTCTTTCAAATCCCCACTATACTCCTTCCACTGAAGCAGCAGGATGCAGCTGACTACAATAATAGGGAAATTGGATTCTTCCAGGCAGGAAGAAGTATATTCTAACCCAATGGGAAAGGGTGCTCAGAGCAGCTGATCAGGAGACATGCTCCCACGTCAGAGTATCTGCAGCACAATCACAAGGTGAACCTCTAAGGAAAAGAATGTTACTAAATGATAATTCATTAAATACATTCCTAATTCCTGAAGAAAAATCCTTGCTGATTGATGCTGGCTCTGCAGATACTTATTCTAGCATCTTTTAGTAATCCAGAGGTCCCCAGAAAGTGCATGTTAATAATCTATGGACAACCTGCCCTTGTGTATTAGACGCTCAGGTTACCTGGCATGGGGATGGATGAAGGTACACAGATGCCTAAAGGGCAGCCCTTGTGTATTCATTACAAACACATTTTGGACCACTGAAATGCCAGAATGATTCTCAAAGGCCTGGTAGCCTCCTGCACTATAAAGGCTTATACTGTCTCAGATAAATCCTTGCCATGGAAGCAGCACACTCATATTACAGCTCTTACTCTGCAGTCTGCCTGCAGCTCAGTTACTGATCCAGCTCAGGTAGTTAGCTATATTGATTAAAGAGTCTGTGCAAGTTCACTGATTAATTTTCATAATTAGCTGCTACCTTTTAAAAGTTTAACTTTATGGCTATGCATCTCCCTAAACAGATAATAGGGGGGTGGAGGTATCAAGCTTCTATGGAACAATGCAACTTTTAAAGCCTTATCTGGACTAACCAGGTGGAAACAGACTGTAAAAGACCCATGTAAGACTTCCTCTTAAGTGTGGTGATAAATTATTTGCTGCTTAAAGTTCTTTTGTCATAGAGTCAACCATAATTCTTTGTATAACTAAATTTTTGAAGATATCTTCTCCTAGGACTGAGAGGTTGGAAGTGCCCAATGCATCCCTCATCCCTGTAGGATTTGATATCAAGCTGTTCAAGAGAAATGAGGACTTGTGCTGCCAGGGTCAGTTAGAGATCTAGATCCAGACACAAGAGTAAATGGGCCAAAAGAGGAAGAGGTGGGAGCCTTGGCACAGGGATCCACCATGACTTCGTGGTGGGTGGGCAGCTGAGCCCAGAGGGGTGATGTACACAGAGAGGAGCTTCCTCTGTGTGTACTGAGCCAGGCAGAGGGAAAAAATCACACAATATGAACTATTAATCTACTGCTCAAAACTGAAATGGAGAAGTCTGTGCATTTAATGACTAGACACCAGCTCCTATCACAGGTACTAAAATGACAGCCAGTAGATGGAAGAGGTCACAGTTTAATCAATTCTCCCTCTTTTTGTTTTACATAACTGAGGGTGATAGGCAGCTAATACATTTCACAGCCATGTGATAAATTGCACTGTCACCTGCACTTTGCCTGGTACTCCTTCTTTGTCAAGGCTATTTCCACCATCCCTACTCCCACTACGACACAACTGCACTAAAAGTCACAAGTGTGTCAACTTTTCCTCTGACAAGTCGATTTTTTGCATCAGTCTTTCTAGTGCACAAGATCTAGGATGGGGAACTTGTAGGGTTAAACTACAGCAGTAGAGAACTTTCATGGCCCCAATCAGAAGCTCTATGTTACTGCATGAAGACATATCTCAACTTTGCCATGTGGCTAATTCTGTTTCTTGTTGCAGAAGGGACAAAGAAGCACAGTTTACAGTCATGACATTTTCTAGTGAAAATAAAAATATTTATGTCTTTTCAGTGGTTATTTTCTCATTTCCAAAATCTTGTCTAAGCCAAAATAATTTATTTTTACAGGCTACGTGACAAAAGAGCTCCCTGGCACTTGGAAGGATGACTTTCCACGCTCATTCATGTCTTTGCCATGCACTATAAAGCAGCTATCCCAAAAGCAGAACTAAAATAATTTCAGATTATTGATACTCTCCTTTAAGCCCTAACAGTATAAGTTGTAGGGAGCTGCATGGCTGGTGCATTGCATGTAGTCCATCCATCACTTCTCAGGGACATGGCTCCTTTCTGGCCATTACTCATGGATTTATGGAAACAAAAGACTGTGGTACATGCAAGCACTGAACTGGTACATTGCCAGGGTCCTGAAATTTAGACATATCCATATACAGCAGGATGCAAACAGGACCAAATTCTCATTCCACAAAGGGCAATATTCTGCTTATGTACTTGGCCAAATCATTACCTTTGACATTGAAGCAATAAATCTCAACTGCCTCCATAAAATAAAATTCCCAGGCACTGAATTGAGCTTGGTTCAAATTGCGGATGAGTGCTGCACTATTTTTCTGCTCTCTGGATTCAGCCATCCTGAGTAAATATAGCAGCAGCATGATTGGAAAATTGCCCTCAAAAGTGATAAAATACAGGAATCATCAGATTTTGATATGTCCCTGAAAATGGATAGTTGTCCTTTCTCACTTGACAGCCTGGTAGAATCAGAACTTGGAAAAACACTGCAGGAAGGAGAATGTATTCCTGGAAGGGCCAGACTTCACCCCTACTTGTCCACAGCCATCCTTCTCTGATTCCCTGTCCATCCCTTTGCTTCTCTGATGTGATGCTTTCCTTTTTTTCCTTTAGCTTCTCCTAAGAGGACTCCAAAGGAGGTGTTTTGCATTGCAGCTTGGATCTATTTAGCAGCCAAGGTCCCATGACCTCATCTCACATCAAAATGTTCAGAGTGAGAGCAAAATGCAGAGCCAGAGAAGGTCTCCATCAGTGTAGGGCAATGCTGTGCAGGATGAAGCCAAGCAGCTCCTATGTCTTTGCTTCTGTTTTCACAGTTTTATTATCTCAGAGCAGCAAATCCCTTCCCCCTTCACCTTCACTGGAAAATAATGGCAGTAAGAAAAAAAAAAAAAGGCTTTTTATTCTATTTGGATTTTACTTTAGTGAAGTTCCATGTGGGGAGACCAAGAAAGTTCTAGCATGGGTGACTAGAAGATGTCAAGGGCTTTCCACTTCAAAGAGGTATTCAGATTATCTTTAAAAAATTATTTCCCTTCACAGTCTTTTCCTAGAAAAATACACATTTTTAATGCTTCTGGATCTGACTCTGCTGGAAGAAGAGACATTAACAAATATGATGGCAGATGGATGTAGGGGAAGCTCCCTTCTCATTAGTCTGCTTCTCTCAATTGCACTAATCTTTCACCTGTGAAGATCAGGCTGGAAACATTCCTGATCTCAATTCATCCCAGCCCATCTGCACACGAGAGGATGTCCCTCCCCAGCATTCTGCAAGGGAGATGTTGAGTCCAGCTATGAACTGAGTCTGTTGCCCAGAATGTGCAGAGTTATTTCAGTGCACTTGCATGTGCAAGCACTCTATTGGACTAAAGTCTGATTTAGCTAAACTGGGGAATCAATAAATTAGCTAATTTGGTTTGCATCACTGCTTTTGAAGAAACCAAATTGTGCCAAAATCCCCATGTTTTTTTCCTTGTTTTTAAAAATTTCTGACTTAGGGCAGGGACATAGTTTTATAAAGGTATAACTAAACTTTATGACAGGTTAAGATAAAATTAAATAGCACTTTCAGAACCTCAGGAAAGGAAGAAAATCATAGTTTCATTTGTGACTCACAATCAGGGACAATGCATTACTACACCACTTCTCAGGATATTGGGCACAGGCTGTTATCAAGTCCCATCACCATTCGACACTTAAATCATCCCTTCTGAAACAATTATTTCTATACCTAGAAAAATTACAATGAGTAAGTTTATTTTGCAACATTTGCCTCTCTTCCATTTGTGAAAATCTAGACATAAGACTTTGATTTTTCTCCACTGTTTTGCCATATTCACTGAAGTAATGGACTGTGTTTCTGTTTTGTTGCTGGAAAAGCTCAGCTTTCAAATCAACAACACACAAACACATACCACTGCAAACTCTGTGTGTCCTCTCCATGACTGTTTTATAATCTGTTCTTCCACCTCCCCTTGTCCTAGATCACCCCTAGCCCCAGCATGCTGGCAGAAAGCAGCACAGAAGGAATGCAACTGTGATCAAAACAATCACAAAACTTCACATTTGTTGGAGACATTTTGTATTATTTAGCTGTCTTTTCTCTCACAACACAAAGCCCTGGACATTGGGAAGATAAATACTAGGCATGATGAGATTAACAGCATCGAAATAGTGGAGAAATTTTCTTTGATTGTAGTTCTTTACACCAAAAGCTCCAAGGCATATTCTGTTTCCTTTGTGTCATGCAGTACAGAAGAAGGAAAAAGCTAATTAGACATTGAATTTTGTTGGAGCTATCACAATACTGTTATATAAGTAAAACAGCTCACAAAAACAGACAATTCTGCTTAGAGATTTTTGTTTCCATGTTCTCTGTCAGTGCAGCAGCTAAGAAGGCAGCCAGTTTGTCTGAGAGATCTCAGGTAGTACATCTGGTGCCAGTGTGCTCATGTGACAGGGGTGGGGAGAAAATATCCTTTGGTTGGAGTTGGACATCATTGACAGAGATTGAATATGACACCCACAAGCCACTCTTTGCTGCCACTTCTCTGAATTATAACTGCATTTCAAGGCTGGAGTAAAAGGGAAGCAGAAGTCAATGGAATAACCAGGACTCCAAAGAGCTCAGAACTGTTCTGGCTTTGTCTCAGGCTTATCTGAGGGAGCCAGGTACTATTTTCTAGTCTCATTTTGAAACTAATCTCCTCTTGGATATGTGTTACAAATGCAGATTAGAAAGCCTTGGCTTCATATAATGTGGCTGGAACAGAGAGAAAAGGAAAGGCCAAAACCATAAAGGAAGAAACCATTAGAAATAGGAAGTTGTTTATACAGGATAAGGAAAGCAAAAGAAAACAGAAACAAATGGTCTAGGAACTTCAAAGTCACGTTCTCCAGGGTTTTAAAAGAAATTCGTTTCAGAGTTTTTCGAAGTTGTCATCATTCAAAAATACATGTGCTGGGCAAAGGCAAGTTCTCATGTGCACAGTAATTCAGCACAACAATTAAGGCCTTGTTTCTCAGCACTGTTGGATTTATTCTTTGGTTTATAGCAGTCTACTCACAAATATGTCTCATGTAAAGAATTAACATGTAAAGAATAAGAACCCAAGACATTTTTTTGTCTTTTTTTTCCCTGCTATCTTTTCTTTCCTCTTAACATTCAGCTAAAAGGCTGCATATCAGGAATAATTATTATTCTCCAGAGTACAGGCAGGACATCAGAGGACCCTTTGCTCAAAAAACAAAACCAAAACAAAGCAAAACAACACCAAAACATCATTAGAAACAAATGTGCTGAAAAAAGAAATGAAAGTATTGCAACTTTCTTTCAGACTGCATTCTCTCACACACTGTGCACTTGGGGTGTAATTCAAAGCTCACTGAATTCAATAGAAGAACTCATACTATATGTATGGAGCTCTTTCACCTCATGTCCACCTCAGACTAAGGCCGTATTCAGAGAACAGTTTTCACTTCTTCAGAAGCACAACAGCATTAGAAATTATGTTAGCTCATATTTTTGTTCTTTCCACTACTGCAGATGAGGTTCAGTTCCATTGAACACAGGTAAACTCGCCTGGAATGGACAATTCCCTGAGTGACAACACTCCATACCCTCTAAATGAAGATTATTTAGCAAGCAGCTGGTCCTTTAATCTCTCCTTTGAAAACCTCTAGTCTAGAAGACCAAAAGACTTTAGAGCAAAGGGAAATAGGTAGAGTCAACATATATTGTCACATTTCCTTTTCTTTCCAATTTCTCCCTTTGGTTCCTCAGTATTTTTTCCAGCTCAGATAAAGTTGGTCTTCATTTTTCATTGGTATCTGTCCTGCCATATAAAACTGCACATCATGCTTTCTATCCTATGGGATACATGCTTTTCAGCAAGCTATAAATCAGGATGAGCTAGAAGACATTGCAATTAGAGGAGACACAAACCCAACAGAGTGCAGCTACAGATTTCAATCTTCAGATAATAAGCACTGGGGAAAATTGATAATACACTCCAAAACACAGAGGGAAGCACATTCCAGCACCTAAACCCTCACACCCCTGTGTGTACACTCAGAAATGTTGTCTGTTCTATCCCAGTAAGCCTACAGCTTTTGTAAAAGAAGTTGTAAAAGTTTAATATTCTGGAGTGCTCTTTGAAACAGAGGATTATTACAGGGAGCCAAGAAGTCTTCACTGGAGAGAACAAACCTGCTTCATGAATATGAAAACTCTTGTATCAAAACAGGATGAGATAGTTGGGGCTGTTCAGCCTGGAGAGGAAAAGGCTTCATGGGAACTTCATTGCGGCCTTCCAGAAACCTCACTCCAGCACAAAGTAGGGGATGGCCAGTAACAAATGAAATAGAGAATTACATACATTTAAGTCAGAAGGAAAAAAAAAAAAGTAAAGATTGCTGACCCTGACCAGTGTCAAGGCTATTCAACTTACTGGATTTCCCCTCATTCCACAAGGTAGGCCAAGGATACCCAGCAAGAGAGCTGGAAGCAAATCTCCCTGGTTTTACGTTCATCAGGCACCCAACCAGTATAATCAGATGATTTGTAGGCCAGTTCTGGGCTATTACAGAGCATCACCCAGACTAAAGGAGTAGCAACACACTGGAGTCTAACTCCAATCTACTTTTAACACCTTCAATCGATCAAAAACTCCTGACAATCCCTTCAAAGAATGAAGAGACTTTGGGAAACAGAACTTGCAGAATAAGAGATAAAGCCAAGGTCTTTAGATAAAATGAGCGGAGGTTTTGCGCGTTCCTTTGCAACAACAAATGTGTGGTGAGATTTGCAATCTTCGTTTGAGCTACACTTTAACAGAATAATGTGGGTTTGTTCAACTTGTAACTTTGTCTGACTGTGAATATGATTTCCAGGCAAAGGTGACTCTGAGCACAGTTTCCTTCACAAGCAATGAACACTGATATTGAGCAGATTTTCTCACTTTTAAAGACCTTGTCAATCCAGCATAAAACATGAAGTTCTCTAGCATTAAAGCACAAACACATTTTCTTTGCAAGCACTGCCATGAGAGAAAGACAACAAAAGCCCCAGAACCATGAAAGGTGCTTCCATGAAAGAACTCCACCAAAGCTTAGTGAAAGAGTAAGATCAAGCAGCTAGGGTTTTATGTAAATCTTTCACAGCCAAGAATTCAATGGAAGTGGGTAGATGCATGGGGGAGGATCCTTAAGAATTTTCTTTCTATAATAGACTAAAGAAACCCTATACATTCATGAGAAAAATTACAAAGTTGTGCTATTTTACTACAAAAAAAAAGGTAGCCAGACCAGCTTGGTCATACCAAAAGGTCTTCAAATATATGACTTCAAATATATGGTAAAAGTACAAAGGAAGTTAAAAAAAATAGAATACCCTAATGAGTGCAAACGTACAAAAAGAACAGCTAAGAAAAGCATGAAAAATGAAAGTACAAACTGAGGTGAGACTAGCAAAAATATCACAGAGCAAAGGATATCATTCTTTAAGTTTATTACTAGTAAAATGCAGCATAATTTGTTAGTCCACATTTCATGGAAGGAAAACTTATTGACAAAAAGGCTGAGAAGAGTGATTTTTACATCACAGTTTTCATAAAAGATCAACTGTGGTGAATTAACTTTGTTAAGAAGGAGGCCCAGAAGACAAAAGGGATTGGTTAGAGAAGTTAAATTGTTCAGCTTTTTCAAATGATCTGAATTTACTGTATTCCTTTTGCAGCTCTGAGGAACTGTCTCCATCAAGCTCAAAGCTGTTAATGATTACTCTTTTTGAACTTAGGAACGACTGGTGATGAACCAGATAAATGACACAATAGAGTAACTGTCTTTTGAAGACAGGAGAAAGGAGAAGACAGCAAACTACAGACCTGTCAGGTTAGCTCCAGTTCCTCAGAGCAAAGAAACAATTTGGAAGCACTTAGGAGAAAAGAAGTGGGAATCAGTCAACACAGCTTTGTCAGGAACAAATTATGATGGCCCATTCTAATTTGCTTCCCTGAGAAGGTACCAGGGGAATACCCCACGGACAAGATGTCACACAGTAAAGATTTTTGAAACCATTTCAAGTTCTTGCAGCAAATAAGCAGCAGGGTCTAGGTGAACCACAGCAGAGTAATTATATAAACTGTTTAAAAAATTGTACTCATGGCATTTCTCAGCATTTCATTGTCAGAATGAATGTGTTGGATGAGCTTCTGCAATACTCGGACATGGATTTGGTACAATTCAATATTTTCATTAAAGATTTAAATTAAATGCAAAGTATGTTCAATTTGTAGATGAAACCAAAGTAAGACAAAAATTGCATTAAAATTCAAAATAATTTTGACAAACAGGAGATGTAACCTGAAAAAAAAGGTTGCTATTCAATAGGGTCAAGTACAAGTTACTTCAATTAGACAGAAATAATCAATGGTACAAGCACAGAAAATGAGGAGCAATGACAAGGTAATATTTCTACTGGGAAAAAATACTTATATGCCTTATTGAAAACTATAAGCTGAACATAAGCCACTCATTTCTTTCTTTTACAAAAATGCAAACAGAATACTGTGTGACTGGAAAGAATTTAGGCTGACATACAAATTAATCTGTTCTTTCTTGATCCAGCACTACTAAGATCTCTGCTACAGATCTGTTTCCAGCATGGGCAAAGCAATTGAGGGAGGATTTGGTTCAGCTGAAAACGGTGCAGAAGACACACTGAAATAATTAATTCTTTATGTCTAGGTCGGATAGGTAAGAAAATGGCTGTCCAGGACTTCCTGTAGGCTCAAGCTAGACACCTGGAAAATAGGGGGGTAAGGGGCTAAAATAGATTATTTGGAGAAAGTCTGATAATTCCATTATTAAAGCTCTCCTAGAAAAGATTAAATTAGCATAGCAAGAGTGGTACAGGTAAAGCTGATCCTCACTGCAGGAAGCTGATGACTGGTGGAGATCCCTGCCAACCCTTAACTCCTCAAATTTTATGCAAACACAAATGTAGTTGAAAGTTCATCCCCCACAATGATAACATAGGAGGAATAATTTCAATAGCAGCTGTCAGAGCAGAGCAAAGGAGCAGCAGGGCTGTAAGAGCTGAGGCTGGCCAGAGCACTGCAGGGTGACTGCCATCCTTTTCCTCCAGCCATGGCAGGAATTGTTGCATATCAGAAATGGAAGGCAGGGAAAAGACTGCAAGTGGCTCCCAAACCAGGAAAATCAGTCTCTGCTGGAGACAACAGTATTAAAAGCCAATCACCGTAAGGTCAAAAGACAGGAAGATGAGGAGGTACAAGTCTATATTAACATGCCCTGATTAAACTGTGTGGTGTTAAAGGAAAGCTTGAATAAAACTTGTTCAAGCAACACCAAGAGAACATCACAGGTCACTCCTCTTGCAAACTCACTCCTGCTCCTCAGAAGTCCATAGAAGCAGATCAGAAGCAGATCAGAAGGAAGGGAATTAGAAGGAGCTTTCATTGATGAGCTGCTGGGCACAAACAGATTAATGAAAGCTGTGTACAATACATCAGCAGCAACCAAGCCTTGCAGGGCTGTTATCGCTGGGTATTAGTTTACAGCAGCAGAGATGAAGGAGAGAGGCCACCCTGGGCAGAGCTGCCAAGTGAATCATGAGCAAAGGGCTTCCCTTCAGAAGACAGCTGGGAACATGGCACTGGGAATTCTTTTTCTTACAAATTTCATCTAATCTCTCTAAACCCTTTTTCTTTTCTAGGCTTTGTTCCTCTGGAGCCACTTCCAACATTCCTTTGTTGTGACTGAAGGAAGGAAACCAAAGAAGCAGCAAAGCATTTCGCTGTATTAAAAGCACAAAGAAATATTTTGCTCCCTGAATGTGTACTCTCCATTCTTAACTGTCCTGTTCCAAAGCACAGAGAAATCTTCAACTGCCTTGTGTCACATCCACAGAGAAAGCTGATATTTTATCAGCCTGGTGTGGATTACACAGGACTGAAATGATCACAATGTAAACTCTGGATTGAATTCTGTATAATTGTATAATCCATGGACCTCATATTTATTTTCCCATCTGCATTTTACCAAGGGCTGCCAGAGTGTGTTTTTAGATTGTGTCTGAGAAGATGCATTTCCAGCCTTCACATTCTGATATGAAGAGGTTTAGACTCCAAAACAGAAAGGAGAAGAGATTTTAGCCTTAGACTATGCCTTCTCCTTTTTTATTTTTTCCCTCTCCTGCTGGTGAGACAGCATTCCCCAGTTAGTTACCCTGCTACTAGTGGAACCTATGAAAGATGTATAAGACAGATGGGATGAATTGCTCTCAATGACTGCAAAGAAAGTGTTTGAAAACTGGCATTGCCAGATATAAAACTTTTAGAGGGTTAATAAAGTTGGTGAATCTATTTGGCCTGCCTGAAGGACTTAGGTATTGTTTTTCTTTGTGTATATGTATTTGTCTCTCTTCCATCAATTCCTGTACTAAGTGGAATAACCTTTACATGTTGGCAAGGTACATGTTGGCAAAAAAACCCAAAACCCTTCTCCTCATATTTTCTAAAATTGAATTCGTTTTGGTGCTATAAAATCTCTTGTCATGTTGATTTCAAAGGCAAACTCCTATAACAGTTTAGACACTGTTGCTGCTGGGAGATTTATTCACATCACAACCAAAGTACTTCACATGTCCAGGAAGACTAAGTCCTTTGGCTTTTACCTCTTGTGACACTCTCAGTGCATTAGTTTTCCCATCCACGGGCCAGAGTATATTATGGATTAATACGGCTCAGCAACTCAAAACACACAGATTGTCAGTCTCAGTAATCAGCCTGAAGAGTTTTGAGGACAGTTGTTATTTACAGAAGGTGAGAAGAGACCCAGCAGAACACTTAGCTCAAAATAAACAATGTGGAAACTTCACTACCCAGGAAGTCCTAAGTGGCAAATAGGCAGCTCAGATGTTCCCGAGTGCGGTTTGATTGCGTTCCTGCTGAGACTCAGTGAAAGCAGGAGATGGGAAGGGGTAGGTGAGAAAGCAGTGAATCCATATTCACTCCCATTTCAACCAGTGTTTAGCTCTGGTTTGTTAGTTCATTAAGAATGTGCTACATAAGCCAATCTCACCACACTAACCCCAGCTCTGCTGCAGCAGCGTGGCCTCTGCTCCAGCCCAGCCCAGGGACAGGGACCTTGTGGCATCTGGCAGCAGCAGGTCTCAGCACAAAGGCTGGGAAGGGACCTGGCAGGACTTTGCAGCTCAGAGCAGAGAGTAACAGCAGAGTTCTTTTCCTTTCTCCTACACTCCCCTCACCAGAGTATCTGTACGTGGCAACACGAAAGGAGATTTTCACCTGCACAGCAAGCAGGCTCGTGCTAAAGTGCAGTGAGCAAGACAGGCAGCATAAATCTTGATTCAACAAGAAGAGGGTTGTGTGGGTCCTAAATTAACCCTGAGTTCAAGCTACAGCCTAAGAAAGATTCATGGAGAGCAGCTTCCCATTAGAACAGCGAGGAGACTCCAGCCAAGCCCCATCTACTTGGAAACACGCAGGAATTTATCTCCATCCTACCCTGCCACTGAGAACTGGAACAAAGAGGGTGTGCTGGGGGTCCTGAGAAGTGCCACATGGAGGATGGTGTTTTAGCACTTTACCTCACTTAAATCTGCATGTGGTTTCTGCTCACCCTCCTGCTGGAAAAAAACCTCACCAGCAAGCAGCTGCTATTCACTGGAGGATTTGCAATCAAGCTCTAAATTTAGCAAGGTGCCATAACAGAGAGGGCTCCCACACTGCTGTTAACACCAGGAACCAGAGTTTAGTGATGTGAACGGGCTGATAAAAGCTTCTGTCCTCACACTTTGTGGTTAGATGATGCCAGCTGCTGAATGCCTTCCTGCAGCTTTTCTGATATACCATTATAACCAGCCAAATGCTGGGCTAAAATAAAACCTTGGCAGAGTTCTGATATAAAATTGTGCTTACCCCAAGAACAACTTCTGCTGAACTTTGAACTCAGTTGTTATCCTGAAGAAAACCCCTTTCTGAATTTTGGTATGAACCCAATTAATGAGTTAATTCCCTTATAATCAGTTCTCTTCTTTGTGCCTGTTTCATGATTAATTTAGTTCCAGTGAATTTCCTTTACTGACTGCAGAGTAGAAATAAATTTCCTGTCTTATTAATTTCGACTTTTGACCCATCATCAGGGACTAAATAAGAGCATATGTCCCCATGTCTTAACCTTCTTAATTGTTACAGAGCACAGGGAAGTTCTAGAAAAGCAAGGTACAAACAAGGGAAATTCTCCAACTTTTGCTACTACCATAGAGAAGATGGATGTAGGCTGGACACTCAGAAGGTGTAAAGGCAGTGAAGTAATTGAAAACTCTGCCTGATTACATTACCCACAGATCTAGCTGAGAGAATGGTCCTGCAAGGCTGCAGAGTGCACAGGAACATTATTCCCTCCTCATCCCCCCCCGAACTAAACAAAAAAAACCCCAAACCAAAATAATAAAAAAGCCCACCAGAAATTACAGGGGCAGAAAGGTCACCTTCTTGGGATCACAGCCCTACCCTCACAGCTGTCATATGCCCTTTGGGGAAACTCTAAAAAATAATAATAATAAAAAAAAAGTAGCAAAACCAAGCCAGCCTCCCACTCTCAAAATTAAAACAAAATGTACTAGGGCTTTCTGTGTAACATCCATGGTAGAACAATGCTGCCAGCAATTAGCATCACAAGCCTTCCTACTGATGCCACAGCGTGTCAAGGACGTTTTTAATGACAGATCAAGGGCACTGCTCTCTGTGAGGTGTTTGAGCTGTGTTAACAGCAGCCTTCTTGGCACACAAATCCAGTGTCCCACGAGGGAGGCAGTAAAGGCAGGAAGGCATCACAAGGCAGGAGAGATCTCTGTGCAAACAGGTAAGCTGCTTTCATGGCTGCTCCTGTCATAGCTGCAGGGCAGCAGCTCTGAAGTTTCACTGAACATCTTTCTCTTGCTTCTTTCCCAATAGCTGATTGCTATTAGAGTCTCTCTGTGAGTGGATGGAAATTCCAGAAACGAGACATGAGGACAAATATACTGAAAAGGGCAAAGACCTCAAGTGTTCCTATCCATTACCCCTTCTCAGATAAATTCCAGCCTTTATGCCAGAGCATTCAGTTCCTAAGAAAATTCAGGAAATTAGTAGATGCTGTGTTACAGAAGAGCCTTACAGACAACCTGACACTGGTGAGGGCAAACTCCTGATGGACTGTGGCTCCAGAGGGAGCAGGGCTGGCAAAGGGAGCAAGGATCCAAAGTCAGGGAAGGACCTGGGGTACAGGTACCCTGCTCCTCTCCACTGCATCAGGGAGTGCTGGGTCATGCATGACTAGAGTTCCCAAACAGACTGGGATACAGCCAGCTGCACTGCAGGCTTAGCCTTCAGGCCTCGCTCTCCAGGGACTTTCTCTGCTCTGAGATAAGGCTTTGATCATGAGCAGCACATTTGCACAATAAGAATTTGGATATGATTTTAAAACGTGAGAGAGGAAAGTGAACAAAAGCCATGTTTCTGCATCTCATGTCTCCAATCTGTTTCTCCTTGAAAGGGGCAAAGACACCTCAGAGACACTGTCAAAGTGCCCAAACCAATTTTTCAGCCTAATCCATTATTTATATTTCCACTCAACCCTTTTTTTAATCCTGAGCTCCTGAAATTAGGTTCTGTAATATTGAGAATCACTCCCAGGAGCTGAGGGGAAGGCAGGGAGAAGGCTTAAGTCTTGTCCTGCCCTTACCCTTCCAAATCCACCTCTGACAGGAACTGTCCATCTTTTTCTCGGTTCTGTACCTCTCACAAACTACCAGCATAACATCCTCCTCCACTTGTTTCTCTATTTTCTGCTCAGTCCTTGCTGGGACATGTAGGTAAGAATAAGCACTATCATCAGGCCAGACACATTAACACTGAAATCTAAAAGGTCTAAAAAAAGGCATCACTTTTTATGGGCATGCACATGAGAGACTCTGATGTCCTTCACCAACCCCATTTGTGGCCAGTAATCCTCCAAGAAAACTGCTTAAAGGTAAAAGGATTTCTCCAACACAGTTCATCAAACCAAGTGAGGATAGAGCTGATTAATCCAGGAAAACACCATCCCTCTTGAAAATAATAAACCTCAATGGCAAGGCCACAGACAACAGTAAAAATACTACAGAACTGTTACTTTAAAAAATGCTACACTTTCCCTAGAAAACCCATTCTGAATTTTTGGTTTCCTATATCTTAAATATACCTCATAAATAAGCAGGGTCTAAGGTAGGTGATAAAAAGTAGTTACAGGCATAAGATTTTTTTTAAATTATCCTCTTTCATGACTAGATGTGTGAGAAGGGAGGTGATAGTTGTTTACAAAATGCCTGGCAATTTAGGCACTCCCAATTATTCTGTTACAGTGGAGGATAAAGGTGCATTTGCAAAGGTGAAAGAGCAGCAGATAAAAGGAAATATTTTCTTTCCTCGCAACATGCAGTTAATCTATAAAATTCACAAGATAGCAGGGTGCTGTGAGGAGCAATGCAAAATTCAAAAAGCATTAGTAACTTCCACAGAAAATGAGAGCACTGAAACATTTCATTAGATAAAATTATTGTTATTACAATTATTCAGAAATGTTAAAAATTCTTGTGTTCCCAGGTATAAATAAATCACTGTCTGAAGACAGAAAATCATTCCCCCAGGGGATAGGGGCATTCTGTAGTTGTCCACCATGGCAAGTGGTTGCATCCCACTTTGAAATCTCGAACACTGAACACTGTCAGGAAGGACACTTGACTGCATTAAAGTACTACAGTGCATCCTCTCTTATGATTCACTTTTTCATAGATGAAAACAGAAGTTGTGTACTAGAACACAAAATAGTTATTAATTCCAGGAAAAGCCTGACAAGATAAATCCGGGTAGCAACACTTTACCCAAATTCTTGGCTGCCCCCTGCAGTTCAATGGAAGATGAGGCACAGCCTTATTACTTGGAATGGGTATTTGCTTCAGCTTTGAATTGCATGGGACTTTTATCTTTTAATGAGATGCTGGTGCTTTTTGGAGGCTGCTATAAAATGGCAGCTTCAGAAAAAAAATTCTCAAGTACAGGGTGTGATGTAAAAATATGTTGGATAGACTAAACAGAAAAAACAGATTAGACAGAGAAATAGAGAACAGATGCATTCTATTCTTTCCCTTATTCCTAATTTCTGATCATACTGGCCTGATAGCAGAATCTTGTTCTGGCATTCAACTTCTTTTATTGCTTATTCTTCTTTACAAGTTCAAATCCTCAAATTCATGTTTAAATAAGGATTTAAGGTAATAAGTTACTGTCAATGCTTAAAAGGAAGCCCTTATAGATTAAATGGTGAATAATGGGCCATAGATAAAGCTGCTGATTAAGTATTTTTAAATGGTTAGGGGTATATTTGAAAGTCTAACCAGAATGCAAGCTACTGTTACTTTAAAAATGAATCTGACCTTCCAGAAATTTAAATTTTCTTCCAGTTAAAAACAAGTTTTAACAGGAACAAATAGAAATAGGAATGGGAGCTGGCCTGGGGGCTGGAAACAGAGACAATACCCCCAGAGACAAAGGGAATGTTTTTTCTCTCCTCTCACACTGTTCTGAGTCAGTCTTTCCCTGCTGCTCTGACAGCAGCCCTTGCCCTGGCATGATGAATTCCTTTAGCAGCTATGGTCCAGGCAGCAGCAGCCTCCACCCTCAGCACCTTCCCAGAGAAACAAGAGCAGAAGGAAGTGACAGTCTTTCCCACAGAAAGAAAAGTTCACAAGAAATAGGTGTGGTTTTCCATTTGTTTTGGCCATTGTATCCCAATCCAATTCTTGCAGAGTCACAATTTTCCATAGAGTTCTGCCGATGAATCGTGGCTTCCATTCCCACTATCCCCATTCCTATGTGCACATTGAGCCCTTCCAGCACTTCACACTGTTCCAGCCTGGAATCAGCCCCACACCTCTCACATTGCACTGTGACATCAGTAAGGAAGTGGCACTGCTCTGTCCTGGACTTGTGGAGAAGATCCCTTCAACTGGGCTGCACTGCTAAGTGCTGCAGGGTGACCTGGGCCAGAGACAGATGAGGCTCCATGCTGTACTTGAAAGAGAATTTTCCCTACATTCATAAGAGCAGGATCTGGGATGTTAAGCTTGAGTACATTTCTGCTCTGCAGACCAAAAAAAAAGGCTAAGTATTAATTTCATGGGCATCATCCCCCTCACATCCTTCTACTCTCAACTCCAGTCTATTTCTTGTAAGTTCTTTTTACCAACTTCATGTTAAACATAGATATCCTAATAAATCCATGTGGTTTCTGAGAGAATACAATGAATTATCAGGGGCTAGAGGGATTGGCTTTCACATTTGTACCTCTGTGCATAAACACTCATCCACTCTGGTGCACGTGTGTGCTGGGGCCTGGAACAACCTGCACCGCTTTATCTCCTGTCTCACACAATGCCTCTGCCTGTCTTCTGCACATATCTAGTGAGGCAGCAAGAGGCAGGGTCTGTGTGTGAGTCACAGCCACAATACACTGAACAGCCAGAGCCCCTGACAGAATATACAGTGCAGCTGAGATGTCAGTGGAGGTGGCTTTGGAATGCTTTAAAACGCTGTTCAAGTGCCAGCTTTCACCTGCAAATATGACACTTTGCTCGCCCACCCACTTCCCTTCCAGGCTATGTGCTCCTTTTACTGCAACTTGACAGCTTTAATTACGAATTTCTCTGCCTTCCCTATCTCCTTAACCATTTAGTCTCATTTGTCTTGCTAAGTTTTTGATATGCTCCTAGATAGCAGCTGTACACTGTCACCACAGTAGAGGAGATCTGGTCACACTCTCATTTGCAGGCTGGGCACCAGACCAAAAGGACTTGCAACACGGCATTTACCTCGAAAGCAGAAATCTCTGCTCCTATTTTCTCTTTGCAGAGAAAGGAGGCAGCAATGGGGACACAATGAGACTATGAGCATTGTTAAACCAAATCCATTTGGGACTCCTTAGCTCTTATTGTCTGAATAATTTATACAGGTACAAACTTCTACTGAAAAACTGGATCCCACTTGTGGTTATACAGGGGATTTGGCTCCTTCTAGCCCTGTATTTCACCCATGACAGGAAAATCTGCTTTACACAGTGGCAATACATGCATTGCTACTCTCAGCACACATCCTGCTCTGCAGGACTGGAGCCTCTGATGCTTCTGGTGGGTGGGGAGACATTCTGCTTTACAGAAGCTCACAGACCACTGGCATTCAATCTGGTTTGCCTCTAAGTTCTGTGATGCTTGGACATCTGAGCCACTGTGTTGAATTCAAGGGGCGAGAACACCACATGGTGAAGCCTTTGATCCAGATAATCCAGATCTAAGTCTCTTGTTCCTGTGTTCTATGCCACATGATTAACTCTCCAACACATGGGATAGAAAAGTCTATTTTGATCCTCAGCCAGTCTAATTTTCACCTACATGACTGTGTTCCTCAAAAAGCTCTGGTGGGAGCTATGGACAGATTAAGTAGAGGTCAGCTGAAGTGACAATTGCAATGAAGAGAAGAAAAACACACAACTTCCAAAAAAACGTGCTTACTTCTAAAGAGCTAGAAAGGCATTTCATCTGACTACCATCCCACTCACTCCTTCCCTTGCTTTGCCTGCCTGAAAGAAGCTACTGTAGCATGTACTGGTATGAAAAATCTGACTGTTCCCTGGTTTTCACAAGTCTCAAGTTATTTTGGGACTCTGGGAACACCATTTGGAAAAGTTCCACAAGGAAATGCTAAATAACCAAGATCCTTGAAACAACCTTAATTTAAATTTAATCTAAACGTTCATTTAAGTTTTAATTTAAACACCACAGTGTTTATCTATGTTCCCCACCACATGAAGACACCAGGACTCCCAATACAGTTATGCCTTGTGCATCCACATCCTCTGAATAATGTCAAACAGATGACAACAAAGGACAGAGATCACCAGCAGAGTTGCACTGACAAAGTTTTCTCCTCCTGACCTTGTTCCAGAGTGCTAAATCTAATGCAACCAAATCTAATGCAACTTCAGCTGCTGCTGCAGTATAGATATAGTCTATATAAAGGCTACATATAACTGCTCTGAACCTGCCTCTTCAGCATTAGACCTGTGACATGTTCAATCTGAAATCCCACCTCTGCCTGCATTCAGCATGATCAATAGTCTAAACAGACTGATCCTCCCATTATCCTTTGCAACCCTTTAGGAAAAAAACCAAACCATCTGTTCTGTTCTGGTGTCTGCAGTGTCCTGGTCTGTATAAAGGCCACCTCAGAGAAAAGAGTGCAGCCCTCACAATGCATTGCTTTGGGGAACACTCCATAAATGGGAACTTCTGAGCCCCTGGTAGCTCTCTGGTTTATTTTTCTGTCTCAGCATTACCCATCCCAGTGGCTTTCATATTTGAAGGTAGATCTTAAGGGAGAAGGACTGCAGCACAGAAATACAGATGCTCCTAATCAATACCAAAATGTCTAATGCCAGACAGCACCATAGCAATATGCCTCACAGAAAGGGCACTGCAGAGCCCATTTGTTCTGCTGGATATATACAAGTTCATTATCTGTAGTCCAGTCAGATCTGTGTGAGTATGGTAATTTGAATAACCTCAGACTGATACAATAGCAAGCAATGCTTCTGTGCATGTTTGAAGTTCCTTCTATGATCTCTTTCTCTTCCCATTTGCTCTTTTCCTCTCCTTCTTTTCTGCATCTATTTATATTGCTATTATTAGCTAAAAAAGGATAAATTAATTACCTCTGAAATGAGCATGAATACTTATACCCAGCCTGGCATAACTGGAGCTGGCATTTGATAACAGTCAACAGAAGCTGAGCAGATTGCAAGGCATTTCAGAATAATAATAATAAAAATCAATAGGAGGGAAATAGAGACAGCTCTAGAAAGTGTTAATGAAAAGTTGTTGAATTCCAGCGGCTCACCTGTGAACAGCTACATGAAAGCCTTCTGAATACCAAATATATTCATTATAGGTTGCATTGCTTGGCTGAGCCTCCAAAGAATTCTTTGGGCTCGTATTCTTTCAATAACAAAGAAGAGGCACAGAAGAGAGCAGGATAAGAAGGATGAAGGGGTGGACAAAAGAAGTTTCACATTTTTATTTTGAAAACAAGATTATTGAGGCATATAAAAACAATAAAATCTAAAATCTGTAATAGATCCAAACTTCAAATCTGAGGTATTTTTCCTCTCAATAGCAGAGGCAATAAATCTTTAGGTCAGACCCTGGGAGTGCAAGGAGTGTAAGGACTCTTTTGCAACATCCATGTGAAAGATTGCTGGACACTGTTATAAAACAGCCAGGAGTTAAAGCATTTCCTGAACTGATCCTGAATGGTTACAGCAACATAAGACTGCTCTGAAGCCAAAGCCCAGCTTCAGCCACCCTCATGCCTGTCACACTGAATTAATGTTAGAGTGTACTCTCACAAGTGTCTTATGAAATGCATTATAGAAACCCCTCCTGCCCCATGTTCTGCACCAAAGTGACAAAGTAGTTTGGCTTACTTAGGTAAATGCATTCCCACAGCACTTTTCTTTCTAGCATCCAACTACAAGAAATACCTCATCCAGAGATGCTCATATAACAGTAGAATTTTCAAATTCCTTTACCAGCAATAAAATCTGTGACTAAGCGAAAAATAGAATCAATAAACACCCTCCTCTTCTGAAAACTGGCACAAGGCATTTCATGGCTACAGATGATCAAGGTTAAAAATGTACCAAATCTTCACTTACAGAAAAATGGAACTCCAGTCAAATAAAAACCTGAATCAAGTCTGGTCAAATAATTTCTGCTGTGGTTAGATTTTCTAAGTGATGAAGGAGCACTTTCATCTTCAGCCACATGTCAGAGGGCTGCCCAGAGTCCAGCTGTCCTGTCTGGACCCTGAGACTGCTGCTACACCCAAGCTGGGAAGGGATAGGGTTCTGTGCAGGGTGAAGCTCAAATAAATGTGTAGTAAATTCAGATCAGTGACATTTTCATGCAACTACCTAAATCATTAGGTATAGATTCAGGTCTTCCACCTAAACCCTTGAGCTGCAATTTTTTTCAGTATGTATAACTAAAACAATATAGCACTTGCACCCACAATCACCTGTAAGGATAAGAAGACCCATCCCACCAGGCAGGGGAACTGTTTTCCATCACTGCCTGTGGGTATAACAGAGCATTTCTGCTATTCAAAGGCTCACTAAGGATGCCCCAAATGAAGTGAGCATGCTTTGCTCCAGCTGCACTTTTTGCTGTTTGAACTTTCCCTTTTTTTGTTTGCTTCATTTCCACAAAATCGCTTTCATTTAGTCTGAATCACCTTTTGGCTACACAGTTTAAAGGATGAGTGAAATTGCTTGCACAGCTATAATCAGGGGAAGGTGCATTATAGTGAAAAGATGGGAGATTCAACAGTTCAATACCATCCAGGATCATGATGGTGCATCAATGTATAGAAGAAGATCACACACATTTCCAAATGATTTGCAAATCCCCATTGTCAATTCCTGTCTTTGCCATCTGTACACTGACCAGTCTAACTCTCACTGTATGGAAGATGAAGAGATTGCATCTGGACAAAGAAACAGAGCAATGATTAAGCCTTCTGGTTTTGATTAATAGCACAGCTAGACATATTTACCATCTAGGTTGGAAAGAGATTTGGCTTTGCTCAAGAAAGGTAGGAAATGATGAAGAGACACGGGAGATAAATAATGTCTGAGTCAGCAGAAAATGACTTCACAAAAGTCTGTCTCAACCCCGGAGATGTCTCATGAACAAATGCCTGCAATTGCTGCAGTGTATGCAAAACATTTCCTAGCACAACCTGGAGGGCTAGGAAAAAAAGAAAATTAAGGAATTTGCCATCAGTTTAAATGACAAGGAAGAAGGGGAGGATGCTGGAGAGTGAGGGGATTGTTCCTTGTCTCTCTCAAACCTGCTTTATGTCAACAGTCACTTCCCATCCTCATTGTGGTTATGACAAATGTGAAGCTACCTGGACAGCAGTGACTTAATTACTTTTACAGGAAATGAGGCATGAAAACTATTATCAAAAAACATGATGTCCGAAGCACAAGCCACATTTCACTTTCCCCCACAGAAAGCTTCTGAATGCCAGAATTGACTGTAAGGCATGGTTGGATGCTAGAAACATCAGTAATTCTTCCTAGGGCATGGCAGTACAAAATGTCTTATGAGGCCAAGTTTGAGAAAGAGCAGAATAAATTGCTTGTATGAGCACCTGACACATGGCTTTGTTTGTTGAAAGTTGTTGCAAAGCCCAGAAAATTCTCCACATGTTTGGCCTTTGATCTTGGCAGAGTGGTCCATAAGATCGAACCTATTCAGTGCTGGTTGGCAAAAAGGCTGTTTATTCAATACAGAAAACAACCCAAATATTAGTGAAAAGAAAAGCCATAACAACTAAGCCCCTACAGAGGTCTTGTGTAACATGAGGGCGATAGTGCCTGAATATGAGAGTCAATACAATGTGTTCCAGAAGCACAGGTTGATAATTAAAAGACCAATTAATGCCTGGAGCATTTTAACCTTCCTTCCTCACCATCACACATTGTAGCTCTAATGCATCTTCTGTGCTGCATCTTGTACTTTCTCCATTTTTGGCACGCCCCTGGGACAGCTGCCACGTGTTGAAAACAGTGACACAGCTGTTGAGTCAACTTCATGGTATCTTGAGACATCATGTGTTTAGGGGAAATACTCTTCTGTCCCATTAACCACACCACTGGTGGAAGTCCTCTTGCTTATTCTCAGAGGTGGCACTGCCTCTGCTGTGAACTTATTCCAAGTGTTCCCCCACTCATGCTTGTGAAGGATTCCTTTTCCAGTTGACAGTTTAGGGGAAAGATAGACTATGAAGTGGGGACAGGAAGAAATTCTTGTTGTTGCACCAAACTGTGCTTATTTAGGTCTGCTAAAGGTTTCTTTCACCTTTCTTTGGCTCATTAGAGACAGCACAGATTGAACACAATGGACTGGATCCGGGGTGAGAAATCCCCCAGTCTCCCAGGGTGCCTCCATCAGAGCAGGCACTTCCCTGACAGCTATTACCTCGCTCCAATTTACTGACCACTGGCTCTGACAGAGCTCTATAAAGTGCACAGCAAATAGTTTATTCCAGGGAAGCAGGGTCTAGCCTGCTCCTTTATCCCACTCACAGCAGTAGTGAGAGAATAAGGCTGCAGCACACCCAGAGCACAGAGAGCCAGAAGAGGAAAATTAAAGGACACAAAGAGTTATGAACCTTGACAGGTGAAAATGTTTGCTGTCGGAGGGAGATGCTGAGATGCCAAGTCAGTGCCACGCACACCAGACACCAGGGCAAAGAGAGACAAATGCACGACATGAACTGCAGGGGTTTCACAACAGAAGAGATCTCTGGCTCCACAGCTTTTGATCTCTGTGCCTTTGCAATGAGACATTTCATCTGGGAGTCAGCTTTATCCAGTGCTGGATTAACTTCTTGTTCCACAGCTTGACCTGTCACCCAGAGTATTACAGAGATGGGCACTCAGAAACCCATGTACAGAAAACACATTAGATTGAGATAGATGTACTTAACATCAGCACTGTGCAATACTTCACACTGCTCACAGCTTAATTTCAGCTTGATTTCCACAAAACAAAACCGTAACAACTGAGAAAAGCTCACGTTTTCATCCAGGCTGAAAATACTAATCTTTTCTTTTGATATTGGTGAATACTGCTATGGAAAGCCTCACTCATATTTGTATCTTTTTCAAGACACATTAGCAGGACAGTCTTTGGGACACATTTTCCTTTGCCAGAAAACATTAGCTACAGTAAAAGCTATTGCCTCCCACTTAAATATCTGTCATGCATATAATTTCCTGAGACCAGGACACTGCAGATTTCTGGAACAGGGATAGTTTGTAAGTTGTTCAAAAGACACTGCTGTTCACTATTTAAAGAATTTAAGAAAAATATTTCACCAAGTAACCACCCAGAACTTTTCCAATGCTACACCTGAATGATCCCCAAATCTGATTTTGCTTTGGCAAAGGTACACAGAAATGTATTTTTATTCACACCCACTCACACTTTCTGAGGCAAAGTATAGAAAGCATGTAAGGATACTGTGCATTTTTCTGGTAACTGTATAGGAAAACACAGCTAATTTTAAACTACAAACATTTCATTCAAACCCAAAAAGGTGAGTCTATCCTAGGAAGCAGAAGAGTATAATTTCCATTGATGTCGTGATATACCAGCAGTAAAACTGCAAGGTTTTGGTGCTACCTCACAGAACTAGATTAGATTTAATATTTACAGATTAATATTAGTCTGTCACCCCTCAGCTTCCTCCAGAGAAATGTTTTGATCAAGAATATTTTTTTCTTCAAAATCTGTGAGGAGAGAGAGGGATATAGAAATAGTTGCCCTCCTGTCTGTATCAGTGAGCCCTCTGTATTCTGTATTCTTCCACTGGTTCCAATATTCCCACTAGAACCAAACCATGGAATTCTCCTGACTAGGCCCAGCATAACATGGGAGGAAAGTATTAATTTTCTGAATCAGACCTAATATGCTGCACAATCATTTTCCATGATTTATTTATTCTTAAAGATAAGATGCTAGCAAATACTTGGGCCCCAGCATCTCCCTTCACCTAGCCTTTTGCAACCAGCTCCTGCAGTGTGACACCTCTGGGTGAGATTATCAATTCTGCTGCTTACCTGGTCTGCAAATGGTAACCAATTACATCCAAGCTAGTAAAATTTCATAAACCTGCAATTACACCCAGTGGAGTGAAAATTAACAATCTATCAATTGCCTTTCAGCAATGACATTCATTCCTGATGCCACGGATGCTCACTACTGCTGGGCAAACTTGAAGAGGTAGAAGACTTTGCTTTCAGCTACTGAGGACACATGGGAGATTTAAAAAGTAAGAGAACTTCTATTTTTTGTTAACTTTCTTAAAAATATTTGTCACTAGAGATCTTCCTTCTGTACTGATCAACTGCCACACAGTATCAGACAAATAGAATGAATTCCCATTAATATAAAGTCAGCAAAAGGAAAAAGTAACAGAAGGCTGCAAAGATCAGAGAAAATGCTCGCTGAGTTACTGTGACCAGATGGCTTTTTGTCAATGTCCAGGGGAAGTCAGGGTTTGATGTTTTTCTTCCCGTACATTATTTTCATGCAAAGGCCCTCCTAGCTCCAGTTCAAAAGTGAGAGTTTGATTTATATCCCAAAACCATCCACCTCGCCAGGCTCCAGCAGCTCTCTCTAATGATATAGCAATGATTTTTTGGATGGCTGTCCACAATGTGGATGGTGTTTAGCATCCACCTTGACTGCTGCATTTATATTTTCACACTACAAGTGAGCACAGCTAATCCAAAGGAATGTCTCTACATTTTATCCCTCTTTTGAAACCGTTCCTCATAAACATTTAAAACTGTGAACAAGCTTGCAAGAATGGGTTTTGGCATGAGGAACAGGTGGTGCTAATGTTGGGTAAATGTTCCTGCAGGGGAGAGACTGTAAGTCTGCTATAAATTACAGGGGTATTTCTGCAACTGAAAAACTTGATGTTCATTGATGAAGCTGAGAGAACTCTTTGATGGCAAAGCCATAGGGGAGCTTCAAATCATGTCACATCACTACGTCTTCTTTTTCCATTTGTCTTGGAAAAACATTCTTGCAAACATATGTGATGCACATAGTACTAACAAGTCATGATGGCCTAGAGAAATTATGTGTTTCTGCTTCATCACAAATTCAAGCTGAACAATCTCATACTCAGACACTTTTCCAGGTCAAATTCCTCTTATATTGATAATGGGGCAAATTCACTTAGATACCCCCCACACTGAACATTGGAAGCAAATAAATACATTTTGCAATTTGGAAAAACATGTCCTAAATAAGAAGTGAGATCAAAACTTATTTCTGTCCACCAAAAAATCATAAATCTATGCTCTAAATGACTAAAGGACTCCATGCAGTGAAGAGAAGAATTTATGGGAATATACATGCCCACAATTTCAAAATCATGCTATCAGTGTCCTTTTACATTCTTCAATACTTGTTCCCTACAGTGCAGCACTTAGATAATGCCCTTCTTATAAGAGATCCTCACCATGGAGGATCTGAGCTGGACAGAATCCCATGTTATAGCGAGCAGGAAAATGTTTCCTGCTGATGGATTTGTCTGGGGAATTACCATCCTCATGTTCCAGTAAGCAGTTTTGACAGGAAAATGGAAGATAACTGGAAAACAGAGAACAGGAACTTCTCCTTCTCCTTTTTTCTCCACATGGATAGCTGCAGGGCATGGACCCACTCTTTCAGTAGTTTCTTTGGGAATCAATTACATCTCAATTCCAGTTACTCTCCATTCACTGCAGTTCCAAGATGCAAATCTCAGCCACAGAGAGTACATTCCTGCAGATTTATACCTAAAACATTCACCCACCTACTCAGTTCCCACAGCAGAGCCCTCTGGATGTGGCAGCCACTGACCTTTGGGTCCGGTCTGTGATCTCCTCCTCCAGATCCAGCAGGAGTGCTGCCTGAGCCATCAGCTCCTTGCTGCAGGGCAGGGATTTGAGGTGCAGAATCAGCAAACCAAGGCAAAACTTGCTTCCCATCTCCTCCAGCTCCTGCGTTCCCAGCTGCAGGCCCTGATGGAGAGAGGCACAAGGTTTCATGATTCCAACACATGGAAGTTTCCCCTACAGAATCATCTGTAAATTAATTAACAGCACGTGGTCTACAGAAGCTATCCTAAAATAGCCTCTGTTTTACAGCAGGGTAAACAGAGGCAAATAGTTTAAATGTCTCAAATAAATTTTCATTGTAAGAATCAGACTCGGACCCCAGGAGAATCTGACTGGAAATCCACTTTTACAAATCATCCGGTTTTTCCTTCTGTAGAGGAGCTGTCTACCTAAGTAATGGAGAAAAAAAGTCTTATGATTATAAACATTAGGTAGTGACAAAGATGGAAGAGGGAACTGTACAAGGGGAGAAAAGAGAGGAAGAGATCTTTAACAAGTTATGAATTATTTTTTAAGAAAATCAATTGCAAAGTAATTGCAAAATAACAAACACCTCTAAGGAATTTCTCAGTCTGTTAAAAGCTGGTGGCACAAACAGGTTTTGGACTACCAACATCATCTTTTAAGAGAGGAATTCTCCAAGCAGTGTATCCTTGCTGGTTGTGAATATTCTGTGTTTGGTTTTACACCAAGGGCCTGCATCAAAGTCAGTGTAATTGATGGCATTCATGCCTCTGGTGAGAGCAGGATGGGACACAAACAAGCTCAGATGTACCAAAAAGAAACTAAAACTGCAGAGTCCCTTATCCTTGGCACTTAGAGACCCCATCACCCACCAGGGGCTGGACCAGCTGCTGCCTCTGCCAATAACAGCCCTGTGTGGTTTTGGATCAAAAAACATCTCTGCAGCCAAGCTTCTGTGAGACTTCCAGCTCCTCTCCCAGGCTGTTTCCTTAGCAACTCTCAGGAGTCCAGAATAAGGCCTGGCCTTAAGCATGGTGTGAGCTCCACATCAGCACAGCCTGCACATCACTCTCCATTAGATATTTGTTAGTGAGCAGCTCATGGGTGCTGAACACATTATAATTTATATCATAAAATATTATGTGTTCAGTAATCCATGACAGGAGACAGGGCTCTGCTCTCTCCCTATATAAAGTTATATTTGGAAAATGCTTTGGGATCCTCGGGTCTGAGCCCTTCTGTAGAGCTGGATGATTTCTGAGCCAAAAACACACAGGTGGATGGAGGAAAGAAGAGATTCCACACAAAAATGTCTGCAGCTCTCCTGAGGAGTTTTTTGGTGCATTTTTGTTAGAGGACAGAAACTGTTGCACAACACCACCCAAACTTCCTCTCTAGCAGGTCCAGCATATGCAAATATCATCTGGCATAAAAAACATCTTTTCTGATCACAAGTACATTTTCCTATGGACAAGATATTGTAATTCAGTTTCTTTTCTGAGACCTTATGAGCAAAGCATGAATCCATAGTTATGATGAACATAATCCAGAACTCAAACGAAACAGCCTCAGTGCTAGGCAGGGTCTAGGGCTGCAGGAAAACTGACTTTTGCCTTCTGAACAGTCTCTTAATGTTTTTATCACAGTGGGAAAAGGTCTGACATCATTTCTTCTTTCCTCCTATTCACTTCTACTGCAAGCTTTGCCAAGCTTTGGTACAAAAAGGTGTAGCAATAATTTATAAGAACAACAAAAATGGAGGGAGAAGTTTATGGGAACTGAGGATCGTTAAAACAATGAGAATTCTCAGCATCTCTAAATAGATTCCTAAATGTTTTATTATTTTACTTTAAAAGACTTAAGGTATTTTAGTGTGGCAGAGTTACAACCAGCAGGCAGAAGTGGTGACATTTCAGAGAAAAAAGTTGTCATTTCCACAGCAAAAGAGTAATTTTCTCAGGGGCAAAAAATACAAAGAACATCTCAAGGCTTTCCCTAGGGTGCATCTCAGGGTCTTGCTTCCAAGATAAAGGCAACATACTAAACAGCTATCGAGGAGATGCAAACAGTGCCTGAGCTGAAACTCAGCCTGTGGCTTTATGACTCCCTAGAGCTTTACTCAGGATATGGAGAGGCTTTAAGAAACTATGAGCAAAAAATAAAAATAATAATATTAGCACTATAACACATCTCAGAAGCCTAAGACAGTAACTGCACATGCACTGAAGTCAGTTGCTGTACGATGGACCCATATTGCTTTGATATGAGACAGCTCAGGAGTAACAGCTAGAAACTCAGCAGAGGATTGCCTGTTAGCATACTTCATTCACCTCAAACATGGCCATTTATTTATTTTAACTCAGGCAATTTTCTCTCTCCTTCCTCCCTCCTCAGTTCTCAGCAGAGGGAGGAGCTGGGGGTGCAGAGCATGACTGCTGTTAAACTGAAGCTGAGGACAGGGCTGGCACGTTGAACTAATGTTATTGATGGCATCTGCCAGCAATGCCAGGACCTGGTCTAGTGGCTAATAATCACTCCCACCTGCTTTACTGCAAGGGAAGCCTGACCTCCAGGCATTTCCCTTGTAGCCACGAGGCTCAGCCAGCTGCAAAAATGTTGAGATTGTGCTTCCAACTCAGAGTTATGAAAATATCCTTGAAGATACAAAAGAAAGAAGGAAGGTAGAAGCGATGCACTCTGGTTTGGGTGAGAAGCTGGTAGGAGGCATGGCTCCATGGCAGGAAAGCTGTCTGGGTGCTACCAAGTGACAATACATGGTCTGTTTGTCACAGTGGTGCAGGGGGAAGCTGCTCTGCCTGCCAGCACCTCCCCTGCAGTGTCCTGCCAGCCTGGATTCTCAGTGACCCCATCTCCTTCTCTGGCACCAGGCTTTACAGCTCTGTGCCCTCCTCTGCTCATGTCTGTGTGAGCAGTGGAGCACAGTGCAAAGTCTCCCATGCCAAAAGGATCTGGGTGAATTGTGAAGGAGGAAGCAGCACCCCTGCACCAAGCTGCAGACATGCTCATCACTCTAATTAGTCCAGCCTCAGAAACATGCTAACTAAACCACTCTAATGTCCAGCTCAAGGCTCCACACAAGTTTTGCTCTCCATTTTATCTAAATGGTCCAGTCTGGACAAGCATCAGCTTGATGCATCACATTCCACTGCACAATGCAAATTGGTCCCTTGGGCCCTGTCATGCACTAATCTTCTGCAGACATCATGTTAAGGGAGAACAGGTTAATTGTTTCCTGGCTATTATAGAGAGTAATGGAGCTGAAAAACTTTTCTTAAACCCTTTTCACATTTTCATACTGCAACAGACAGAATAGGAGGAGGTGATGCCTAATCTCAGTCCAAGTTTGAGACATATTTATTTTCCACTGTAATACCAAACAGGGGAACAGGAATAAAAGAATTATTGTTTGGCCTCAACACTGTCAATACAAATTTTCCTAAACAAAATTGATCAAATTGTATTGGAAAAACAGTTCACTCATGCTTGACACTGATTCATCAAATGAATATCCACAACTAAATGTTTCCAATATCTTTCAGCTTGCCCTCAAAATACTTCCCAGGCTAAATGACAATGTAATGGAAAAACTTTATTATTCATTACTCATGTGCTTTAAATACTCCAGCAGGCAAAGACAGCAATAGTTTTGTAACACAGATATTGTTGAAGGAGGTGGAAAGACTCCAGGAGTTAAATTAGAGATTTCTCCACAAGGGTAATGAGAATTACAGTAAAATTAGAGCTGGGAGATACTAATAAATACAAGTGGGAGGAAAACTTCAATTTTTTCCTATAAGGGATTTTTGACATACAGCACAGCCACATCAGCAGCCTCTCCTGCTTTAGGTCACTGTTCAGTCCTTGGGGCTACAGCTTTTCTCTGCAAATTCACTTCCAGTCAACACAGATACACACACACTTACAGAATATTCCCTGCGTCTCAGCAGCTTTACACATGCACAATGGCTATGCCCTAAGGCCGGGTATAAATAAATTGACAGTCTGGTTTCTCACTAATTCCATCAGTGAGCTCTCCTTTGGAATACTAATCAAAACCATTTGGAAGCTCTAGAGGACAAATTTAGGGAGCTGAATGAAACATTTGGTGCCTGGTGTCTGCAGCCTTAATTTTAGCTTGAGCCAGCCCTTAAGGTTATTGTACTTTCAACCCCTGTGAATGAAAATACACAGACACCTGCTGGAGAACTGGCTATTTGAACAACTAGGACAGCAGAGAATGACCCAGGTTTTCTCATGCCCCAGAGATCCCTCAGCAGCAGGAATGGCAAAACAGACGAAGCGGAGGGGACGGGAATTTGGGCCAAAACATTTCAGGAGGATTGAGCGAATGGAAAAGGCTGAAGATGCAAGGAAAAGAAAAACAGGTTAGCAGGAATTTCTAGAAAGAAAGATGAGAGAGACTGGAGTTAAAGCCAGGAGATAAAAGGATGGGAGAGATAAAAGGATGAGAAAGAAGGAAGGGTTGTTGAGGTCAATGGATGCTGATACAGAGAAATGATAACAAGAAGAAATCTAATGGCAACCTTGACCACCTTGGCACCCCTGGGAAAGTGTGCCTTGCTCTGCACATCTGTCCTCATTACATCTGGTGCTCTGCCCACATGGTGAGGAGAAAAGGCCTGACTTGCTTTGAATCTCCTCACAAAACTTCTGCTGAGCTCAGCTTGTGTTTTGGCTGAGCAAACTTTAACAGCACAGAAGTAATTATTGCTTTAATCACTCAAATGGGTTCCTATTATTAAAAGGGGTGTATGTAACAGGCAGCACTGTTTGAGGAACAGACTGAAAGGGAAGATGAAATACCTTCTCCTTCCAATCTGCTGGAGAGAGTCCTGGACACACTGCTCATTGAAGAACTGGACATTTAACAAACAAAAACTTGTTGCCAATTTCTCTAGAAAAAACAGTTATTTAGGTTATGAATTCTCCAGTTATTTTGTGGGGAAAGGCTTCTTTCCACTGACTAGCTATTTGTCTGGCATTTCCATTTCCACACCTTTCCACTTTTCCTTTGCAGTATTTCCACAGCTGTTTCCCTCCCTACTTTTCTCCCTCCCAAATTTCTTCTCCTCTGTTCCTTCCTCAGCATCCGTTCTCCCATCCTTAATCATCTCCCATGAATGACTCAGTACATGTCAAGTTCATTGTGTGTTGAAAGAGCCAAATTTTATTAGTGTTTCACCTGAACTCTGTGTTTTCTTGGTCACGCTACCCCAACACTGCCACTGTTTTATGCCAACAATTTGCAAACTACACAGTATGGAGATGGGTGGATTTAACTTCTCACCTCCTCAAAGACTCCACACACACACTGAATTAGTAGTTGGGCAGCGAATAGCACAATAACTTTTTTTGGTTTAGAGATGGGGTGGTTTGGATGTTTGGGGGTTTTTTGTTTTATTCTTATGGGTTTTTTTCAGTTAAGTTTGATTTTTGGTTTTTTGTTTGTTTTTTATGTGGGCCATAATTGTGATGGGTGGTCATGTCAGGAACCAAAGGAGAATGACAAATGAGGATATTTTCCACCTATGGAGACTAACCATGTAGAAAGATGCCATTCTTTGCAGAGTTCTTCCTTTCCAATAAAATTGAGCAATACATCGGTTTTCTGTCTCATTCATTTCCTTGTGACATGCTGGGCACCTATTTTAGGCCCTGGATGAACCTGGACTAAGCTTATCCCTCTCTGCAGACACTGAACAACATTTCTCCTTGTCCCACAATGTCTTTTCAAACAGAACTGAAGAGGCTGAGTGAAGGCCGGGCCAGAACTGCACACTTCAGTGGAATCTGCAGTTTTACAGTAACAGGATCAGGAGTGCCTCAAGTTCCTATCTGAGGACTGCAGACAGTTTTGGGGAGGAGAAGCCTGCCTGTACCATCCAGTGAAGATGTGACAGTCCAGAGAACAATCTTTTGACAGCACACTTAACCAATACCATAGGCAAAGCCATTGTTTTAAATAATTTTTAAACAAATGAACAAGCAAAAAACAACAACAAAAAAACCAGCCAACCAACCAAACCTAAAAAAAACCCTAACACCCCAACATACTGATTTCTAAAGAACAAATACTTCTCCAGGATACTTAACCTGTCAACAAGTAGAACTAGGGAGTGTTCAGTCACATAGGAATTCTGAGGCAATGCAAGGAAATAAAGCAATTACCAGTTATTGGAGGCTATCAAGTGCTTTGTTCAAGAAAGTGCCTTTCTTCCCCATGCTCCCAGGATTTCCAACAGGCAAACCGGTATCTGATGATGGCTTGAAAATTTATCAGTAGTCTCACTATTACCACCTCTCATATATGTTGCTTTCCCTGCTATCTGAACTCTGTGGAACATGGAACAAGTCACAGACAAGTCATAGCCTGGGGTACCTGGAGATTGAGTGTGAGGTGGTTCTATGTCTCAGAATCTGTGTCAAATGAATTAGCTTTTAAAAGTAGTTTGGGAAAGCAAGAATTTGAAATTTTTCAAGTCCTAAATTGGCAGCATAATTCCTGGATGACTTTTCTTCCCCTCTTCTTCCACTTTGCCTCTATAAATAATTCTGATGTCCAGAAAAGTAAGCAGACTCTTGGCCCACCCAAGCCTTTTCATCAGCTATGAATTTACTCAGTTTGGCCATATTTCACCATGGTGTAAAATAATTTTCTAATCATGGCTGGTGATCATCACATGCCTTGGCAAAAATGATTTATGATACTTATTCTGGCTAATGTAAATGTAGATGCTACTCAAAGTGTCAAACCCACTTAAAAATTCTCAGTAAGGTATTTATCTTCATAATGCCATTCACAGTGGGGATCCCCAGGTTAATTATGTGTTATACAAAGAAACAATTTTTGCATCTTAATTTAATGGAATGGTGACACACTTTTTTTTTAAAATGTTACACAACACTGTTATTTTTCCACATTTTTTGAGCATTTAAATTAACAAGTACATTCTATTCTTCCCACCAGATGAAAATATTGACCAAAATGACACAGCTAGGTTAGTGTGCTTTAGCTCCCCATCCAAAATGAGACAGCAGGATCATGGAACCTTTCACTTTTGCACCGACACATGGACAGGGGCACAAGAAGAAATTTAGGGAAAGCCAACATGTGGGAATTCTTAACTGGTTTCTAACACGCCAGGCTGCTCATGGGATAAACAGTTCATTGTTGAGGTAGAAGATAGAAGAGCTCCATTTACACTGCCAGCCACAGCCTAAAACATGCTCAGAGATAGAGTGTAAAGATGGGGCTGAGCATGAGAGCATGGGGGATAGAGAAGTAGGTGATGAGGCAGTTAAGGGGATAAAGAGAGGGGCAAGAGGGAGGAGGCGAAAAGAGCGGGAGTTAGAGGGAAGAATTAAGAGAGGGAGAGGGAGGGAGGAATTAAGAGGGTAAGAGAGGGCCAAAGAAGGCCTGGAAAAGAGAGGAGAACTAAGAGAGCGAGGTTCTTGTTACAATACATTATATCTCTTTCTATAATGAATATTCTAGCTTACACTGACCAACCAAAACATGACATGAAATCCAAGGGGTTTTACACACAGCCTGTAGGAGTGACTCTATTATCACACTGTATTCACATTCCTCAGATTCTTCCTCATCTGGCCAGGCTTTCACCAATCAACACTGGTGACTTGTATCTCAAAACTGACTTTCATCTCTGTTTCTACCTTTGGATTCTCTGTCAGCAGAAGGGTATTGTTCAATCAAGAGGATTCTCCTTCAGCTGGCTAGGCCATTGTTCTTTGGTTATATAGTAACTAACGCAGTATCCTAAATCTCAAAGCCAGCTTTCATTTCTATTTCAATTATAGGTTTCATATTTTTGCTAAACAATCATAAGGTTTCTCTATTTTTGCTTCTCCAACACCAACACAGCATGACTCAGACAACACCCCAGCTGCTCCAGCACGACGCCCCACATTATCTCCATCCCTCTGCCGCCACACTAGATCGTCGTGGAGCCTAACAAACCACTGAAGCTGTGCCTTGGCCTGGCAGCAATGTCAGGCAGAGGAGAACTCTGTGAGGTGGGTTCTGCTCGCTGCTGTGCTGCCTCCAAGCACCCAGAGCTCTCAGTGCTGCATCCCCAGCCCGGCAGAACCTCCCCGAGCCCCGCGCCCGGTGCTGCTGCGCTGTGCTCTCTGCACTGCTGAGCTTTATTCCTTCCCTTTAAAACTCAGCAGCTCCAGGATCCCCAGTGCTTTCCCTGTATTGAAGCTGCCTTCCAGGCCACTGAACACTTTCATCTGCTCCCTCCAGCCCATGTATATCACTGCTTTGTCTCTTACAAAGAAATGACCCATAACACACACAGTGCTCCACGGGAGGTGTTACCACTCATGTCTACAGGGATATTAGAACATCTTCCAAGGCTCCCTGTTTCTTCACACACACAGGCATCTTACTCACTTTTTTTTTCTTTATTGCTGCTGCTGCACATGGCACAGACACCTTTATCAAGCTGTCCTTGTAATAGCTACTTATGTTTTCCTGAATGGTTAGAGCTAATTCAGGGCCCAGCCATGTGTCTGAATGCTTTAAACTATTCCTTCAAACACGCTGCACTGTGCCACTGCCTATGTTTCATCTTCCATTCTAGTACCCACAATCTTTCAGCCCTTCTTCCCACGGTATAATTTGCATCAGCTGCTAGCAGCAGATCTTATTATCTTATTATCTCCTTGCCTTCCAGTCATTCAAATTATAAATACTGACCAGCGCCCACTCACAGAGTGGTAACTGGATTCAACTTACATTTCTTTCCATCCCAGTGTTGCCTTTTCCTGCCCACCTTTCCCAGTCTTTTAACTAAGTTTTGACTACACAGAGATCATTTTATTTCTCACCCCATAACTCCCACAATTCCTTGATTATTTTTTTCTTTTTGCGAGAACTTCTTTCATCAGCCGTGGCTTTATCAGAGATGCCCATGATACCATACTGCATGAAAATTAGACTAGATTCACCCTTGAAAGCCCATGAATGAAACTTTATATAGTAATTTCTCATTTTTCCTCTAGCTCCTGTACTTCTTTAAAAAGATAAAAAAATCATATAATCAAGGCCCTATCAATTTTATTAATATTCTCAATCATTTGGTTTCTTATCCCAGTGTAAGTCCAGGTCCTGTGGTTGTGTTATTGGTGGTTCTCTCATGACATCAAATAAGTTATTAAACATAAGGTATCACAATTATGATTATTTCGCTTGTTGAACCTGGTTTAGACAGTCAGCTGCTGAGTCTGCTGGATAGTTCTAAAGATTTCTTTTTAACAGTTCAATTTCTTAATTTCCTTACAACTCCTACAGGAAAAAAACCTGGGCTTCACCTAATTCTGTGAGTTACAACCTTAATCAAAGACCAAATAACAGAGCAGACAATGTGCAAGCACTGATTTGTGTACAAAGCAGTCAGCACGGCCCCACAGCATCCTGCTCTGTTCCCATCCTGGCTGCCTACAAGCTCTGCCAGGGAACCTGTGGTTCCAGAATGCATCCAAATCTCAGCCTACACAAACTCTTATTATTCCAGTCCTTGGAGTCCCTTATTATTTTCCAAATCACACCTTGAAGCATAGAAGCTTACTTCTTTCTTCCAGGTCTAAGTCTGCTCTCCACAAAATGCCTCATGTCCTTCTGCCAATGGCCTCAGAGTGGAGCTTCCACCTGGGGGTGGCTTTTCTGGGCACATCAGATGGCACAAGGCAGCTCCCATGGAGGAATAATTGCATCCACATGTCCAGAAATTATCCTGAGGCCCTCTATGTGTTGGTTTCCTTAAAAACTTACTTTAAATAGGCCTTCACACAGACCCTCACAG
Organism: Anthoscopus minutus; assembly: GCA_013399455.1. Classification (NCBI taxonomy): domain Eukaryota; kingdom Metazoa; phylum Chordata; class Aves; order Passeriformes; family Paridae; genus Anthoscopus; species Anthoscopus minutus. Next base: position 37,493 of record VWYI01044261.1, read on the forward strand.
GTGAGAGGTAGGCACACAGACCAATCCACAGCTTTGCACCTTCCTCTCCCATTTCAGTTTTCATTACTGTTACCTTTCATGCCTTCTATATCCATCCTCTTATTCTGATACATGTCAAGAGCTATCTGAGACTTTTTTCTTAAATTATAAATGGCTCCCCCAGGCTAATTTCTTTTTTCCATATCACAAATTCTCTTTGGTCACCTTCAGCAAACACCATCAAAGCCAGCCTTCCACCTATCCCTCCCTACAACCTCGGCATCAGTGACAGGAAGCAACTATGATTCTACAATTTATTGTATTAGCACTTCTAAAACAACAAAGAAGGCATTGATTTTCCAAGCCAAAGGCACATGGGAAAGCACAAAAAGCATCTCTGCCCAGCTCAGATCAGAGGAAAGAGACACTGCAGAGGAGAGGGCTTCCCCCAGCCTGGTGCCTGCTCCCTTTGAAGAGGGAGGATGGAAGTACAAGCAAGGAGCTCGCTGGCTGTTCTCTTACAGGTGTCAGTGTAATCACTCTGACACAGGACCCTTCTTGCAGCTTGTCACATTTAACAGAGAAATGGACAATAACTGGGAAAATATGAACTTTTTTTCTTTCTTTCTTTTGAATACTCTATACTAGTCACCTGGAGAATGGCTGATAACACTGAGGGTAATTCAGGCAATAATACTACTGCAGGACCCTCTTTGATGTCTGCTCTGATTTAATATAGGTTCACAAAATGAACATGTAATACAATAACACCATAGAAACTTACAGAATACATAAGAAAGCTGTGTCAGAGGGAGATTTTACCAGACAGTCCAAGGGCAAGTTACTAATCATTACTTCTGAATTTCATTCAGAAGCTGGGTTAGGAAGGACATCCTGCAATGAGCCCAGGGATGTGATATCCACAGTCAGAAATCAAAGATCAAGAAGGTCCTTTCAGGTGAACCAACTGCCATTAACCACTACCAGGCCTGCAGAGCCCAAAGGTTCATTTCATCACAGCCCACATATCCAGTGGCACAAAATAAACAGAGCCATTGAGATACGGATGCTGGATATTTATACCTTAAATTTCATTGGAATAAATTATTACTAAAAGGAAAGCAAAAATGAGGATCCAAACAAAGTTTCTGCTTTATTACAGGAGATAGGAACTTGTGGTGCTTGTCCATGAGGAGCTGACCTGGAGCATGAAGGTATTTTAGACATTTGGATATATTTACCAAGGAGAACATCAGTCAGAATTGGCAGCTGAATGAAAACTTGCAAACCACCTGTCAGTATTTTCCCTTCTCTAATACTACCAGCACAGGGTCAGTTTAATACCTGCACACTCTAAGTTTTAGGAGAGACAGAGACAAAGAAAGTCTTTGAAGACAGTGAGGAACAGACTGAAGAAAAGGAGACAAGTTCAGAGACACAGAGCTAGGGTGAGGAGAGGCAGCTCTCTCAAGTGGGGTAGCTGATGTGATCCACACAAATGCACACATTGCCCCTTGTTCTGCCACATTGACTTTTTCAGACATGGAGAAAGCAAATGGAGGGCAACTGGAAAATGTTCCAGCTAGAGAGAGCATCAGTTGGGAAGCACACAGGACTTGTAAAAACAAACTACAAGTTTCCAAGTCTTAGAAAATGTACTGACATTCACAGCAAAGCAGACAAACTTTTATCAGCAGAGGAGATGCTGACTCCAGATTACAGGCTTTCAGGATTTTTCATCTTGCAGTTGTACTACCTGAGAAAATTTGCATAAGAACATGCTGCCTTTTTCTTAGGAGTCCTTTTATGATTTCTACCAAATATGATAATCCTCTGTTTGTGATATTGCAATCATCTCTACTACAATCAAGTGTTCTGTCCAAAAGGAGGATTACTGCTTCAGTTTGGAAAGTGTATGGACTTTCAGAGGAACTAAGGAGCCAGTTCCCGAGGAAATAACCTTGGTAATAGAGAACAAAGAAGACAAAAATCTAAAAACAACACTACATATGATCAGAACTGCTTCTTCCAAGAGGCGTCTGAAGCCCTTTAAATTCACAAAAACTGATATTCCTACAGATGAGGAGATGGAGACAATGGAGACAAAAAAAGCGTCAAGGCATTCCTCTTTACTGTGCTATTCCATCATTCACTCAGATTTTTCCTTTGACAAGCTATTAATGTTTTAAAACTAAACATCACAGAGACATACAGAAAACCCAGAGCAGTTTTCAACTCCATCCTTTCAGCAGTATCCTGTGGGGAGGAGCATCACTGCACGTGGTGCTGAATGTCAAACAACTCGCTTAAACCTGTGCCTCTGGCAGCTGCTCAGAAATCCACAGAACAAACAGTTAAGAAAAGGGGAAAGAAAGAAAGCCTTTGTTTTCAAGCCTTTCTTTCCCCAAGAACATAATTTAGCACGACTTTTCACAGAACAATTTGCATGGGATTACCCACAATGCGCTGCATTATGGTAATACATTTCAACCTCTGATGCTTATTAGGCTGACAGTGCTAAGAATCTATTAAAGGAAAAATAAATGATACAGGATAAATGATGATGTAAGGCAGGACAGTAAACATTCAACACTTGTGTAATCTGCCAAAATTCAGTCTAAAACTGGCGTAAGAAAGAGAACAAGACTATTGTGCACTCAGAACAGCTTTAGGGAATGTTCCCAGCTCAAGCAGAAAACAATACCTGACTGAGACACGGATGTAATCACGAAGGAATGGAAAGTATAACAAACCAGAACTAAGATCTGAACAGAAGACAAGGAGAGATTTTCTTCATTTTGATTTCCCACTGGGTAGCACTGGAGGGAATATTCCTTCTTGCCCATCCAAGGATGGCTCGCTTCACTGCGCTTCGCACACACATTCACTCACTCTGCCTTCTGCTCCTCTCCAAGCCCTGCTGCATCTTCTGATGCTGGTAGCGATCCCTAATAGATCCTGGATGGACTCTGTGCTCAAAAACAGCTGTCCCAAAATGCTGAGCCTCAGGGCTATGGGGTCACAGAACCCAAACTGCTGACAGCTCCTTCCTGCACTCACCGATGGCAGCTCAGCCCTTCAGCTGGGGAGCAAACACTTCCTCCTAATGTTTTCCAGAACTGGTCTTGCACTTTCCCATAGGAAACAGCCATAGGGAAATAGAATCAAATATTAACTCTCCCCCTTCAATCAATTTCACACACTGTTTCCCTAGTAATCGAAGCAATCAGCTATCACTCCTCAAAACCTGAACTGAGGGATGTTTTTTGGTATGCCATGAAGAGCCATTTAACTGGCATGGGGACTTTCCTGCAAAGCCCTCAGACAAATAGGAGCAAAAGGTAACAAGGAGGGAACAAGTTATAGGACTGGTTGAGGGAAGGTATATGGTGAAAAGCAGGATTTTTCCATCAAGGTCTTTCCATTAGTTCTCTCAAAGCTAAGTCACAGAAAAATGAACAAAATAAGGATTGAGGCCAAATTATTATATTTGCTGAAGAGGAGTTATAGAGATTAGTGTATTAATTAATTGAGACAACGATGTCAGCAAGGGCCTGACCTTTATTCCTGCTCTAGTAACAGCTTTGTCCCTGGTGACTTTCAGCCTGCATACTAAAGCTATTTAGATACATCCCTCAATTAATGGCAGGATACCCTCTGGGAGGTAGGAGAGCAGCACTGCAAGCTTCAAGCTTCAAGCTGAATCGGAGGAGGAGTAACCTGGTCAAAGGCACCTTATCAAGGGCATTGGCAGAGCTAGGGAGAGAGCCCACAATTCTCTTTACCCCTTAAACTTCACCTCTCGTGGATAGGAACAAAGCTGTTTGAAGTATTAATATGGAATTCTGCCATGCTTTATTTAAAAAAAAAATTAAAAATCAGAGACTAACTAGAAATAAAAGTTAGGTTTCAAAAAAAGAAACCTTCACTGCAAAACCACAGTAAAGAGTCTTGTTTAAAAAGAACTTGTATCATTTATGTTCTGTAATCAAAAGCCAGCAATACACAAAACTTGGGCAAAATGACAGATACTACTGAGACCAGGACAGCAGGCAGGTCTTCAGTCACATCCTGCTTCTCCCCTTTTCACTGAGACCAAGTCCTCCCCTCAGGCAGGTGAACTGCCCATCCCCTGAGCACCAGCCACTCTGACAAAGGATCTCCAGAGTCCACAAGTGCAGCTGGATGGCAGGATAGCAGGTAGGATAAAGAGCTGGTGCTGTCCCACACAGCAGGGATGGGCAGGGGTGGAATCTGGACAGGCCCAAGAAGCCAATAAACGTCACAATTTTTCAGGGAAAATCAAGGGACCAAAAATCCATGAGCTGACAAGAGAGTGGTGATTCCCAAGGGTGGATGCAACATTGGAAGATGTCTGCTGCTATCACAGTAGATGTTATTACAGGGACTGGGAGCTTGAATTTGTTTTGCCTCCCAAGCAAAAGCAATAGACACATCAGCCCATTGATCCCACAGGCTGCATCAGTCCAGACTCCTGTCCACAGAATGAGTTCCTGGCTTCACTTGGGACTTCCCTGTCACTGCAGACCCACCAGTGATTCCTAGGCTGACCCCAGTCACCACCACTGGACCTGACCCTGATCCTGATTCACTGGTTTGCATTCCTGGCTTGACCTGGTTCTGCTTCATCACCACAGACCTGCTTAGTGACCTGGGCTCTGGGTTGAATCTGCCCATCCTTCACAGGCCTGCTCACCTTGCTCAGCTGCAGGCTTGGCTGGCAAGGAGAGACATCTGGAATTAACTCAATTTTTCCCATTGCTAGCGCTGCACTTAACTCTTCTCAATACAGGCTCCAAATTCTCTCCACTCCACATGAGCAATATTGCAGGAGCTGTAGCTTGGATGAGAAAAATCGTTTCCCTCAACATGTCTGTCCATCCCCAGCTGAGCTGAACCTACCTGTCCCTTTCACTTCAGCTCTACAGTCCTTCCCATTCAGTCCTGATGCTGAAGAAAGCACAGACAAGAAGATCTCTGGTGTGGATGGAACCTAGACTGGCACATACTCAGCTTTTCTCCACACTTCTCTATTTAGAGGTTACAACATCCCAAACCACAGCCAAACTTCACTGCATTACATTGCATTCACTTATCTGGCACCTTTTTGTCCATAAGAAGCCAACACCTGTCACCTCTCAACATTCATATTTGAATTTGGTCAAAAAAATTTTCCAGTACAAATAAGTCTTTAACTTTAGGCACCAAATTAATTTTCATTAAAGCCTGCAGGGTTACCTTATGTTGGAAACGAGCTACAAAAATGGATTTCGTTTTCTCTTCCCTAGCTATTGTTGGCAAACATTAGTAATAGTGAGAGAAGCTATTTTGGGACTTTTATTGGCAAGTCTTATGTTCAGGCACTAAAGGAAGTAATTGGCTGAGAGTGGGAAAAAAGTATTAGACATGGCTTTCAAGAAAATACCACTTTCTGCCAAGCTCTTTGTGCACAACTTCTCTGGGAAAAAAACCCAACACCAAACCCCAAAACAACAGAAAAGCAAAAGGCTTTATTAACTGCTACTAATAGAGGACACATCTGTGAGAAGGAGAGAAAAGAGCACATATGGAAAGTTCTGTCTCAGACTGACAACCACCAATGTTCAAGGACACAATTCTGAAACACAGGTACCAAAACAAACACACCCATTCTTAACTACACAATTAAAAAATAATGTTGACCATGTATAGACACAGCAGTGCACATATGCATACTTGGAAGTGTGAGAGAAAGTGTTTGTAACTAATTCACTCATTTATGTGCCCACATTCAGTCATAGTCTTCAGCAAAGAAGAGTTTGCACTCACAAATATTTTCTGCACACAAACACTCCACCAGTGCAAACACTCACCTCTTGTGAGTCAGGAAAGTATGGGCAGGAGCTAAATGGAAGCACACAGATTCATATCTATTTCTCTTGTAAATTGTGCACACAGTCTTCACTCATTTATTAACACCGTGCTAATAATTTCTAGTAATTAGTGTTAAAATGGGAAAACATGATAATGCAGATCTCGGTCCTTTACAAGTGAATTAATTACACTCAGCAATACCTGTCACCCCCAATGCATACAAAGGAGTAACACAGACTTGTTTTCCTATTTCCCAGGCATTTGCTTCAGTGTAACTAGGATTTATTCATCAATGAGCTAAGAAACAATACAATAGAATTCACTAAATGGAAACATAAAAATTAAGCCCTTTCCCACAAAGCCACGCTGAGCAGTAAAATTACCCAGACTCTTTCAGACTCCTAATGAAAATAAAAAATGATTGGCAAATGATATAGGAAAAATATAACCTGTTCTTTTTCACTTCTTTGTCTGGGTGCAGAGGCAGTACATTTGTCAGCAAGCAATGGCTGATGCATCTTACATCATACATAATCAGAAACTTGCGCTGTGTCTGGTGCCACTAACCTTGCTGTGCATCCAAAACCCGATTAGGATTACATGCAATCAGTGAAGACAGTCTTTATTCAGTCCCTAAGTGTTCTTGTACCAGGTTTGCAAGAGCTAACGGGGACTAATCACTCACTCACAGACAAATCAGCTCATTACATGGGTTACATGTGAAATTATTCTCCCTATGTACCCTACTACTGATTTTCCCTTCAAGTGGAAAGCAAATTCTCTACAATCCCTATATAGTGAGACTGAGTTCTGTATATATAACAAATAATTTTGTGCTGTTGCACAAAAAAGTGCCATGGGTAATGGAGTTAAAAATTCTTAAGGCTTTATTTTTTATTATTTTTTTTTCTCTTTTCCTTTTAAATTCAAGAACATATACATAAATGAGATCTATTTTGGGATTATGCCAAGGCTCAATAGTATTGACACAGAAATATGGCTAAAACATTTCTGGTTGTCTTGGGACCATTCTGGCTGTCTTAAAGGAGAAAGCCTTCAATACTGATTCTGCCTTTTTGGAAGCTCTTTAAGGTTTAGATTCTGGGTGAGGAGTTATGAGAGCTCACATTTAATTCAGTTTATCATAGCTGTACACTCTCAAATGAAATCAGTGGAACTGCCTGGAAAGAGAGGATATTTAATGAAGCACCTTGGGGCTTGAAATAGCTGTTATTCAGTCTTCATGAAATAAGCCTCTTTTCAGAATTTTACATTCCCTTATTTCAACCAGTCAGGATATCCAGCAAAACCAGTCTGACCTTAAATGCCATCTGGACTGTACTTATGTATTCCAAACACACCGAGAAGAGTCACATGCTTCTCATTCTTGGGCTATATGAGCACATAATAAGCCAAATCTGTACCACAATAATTTGGTTCCTTTTCAGGCTGTTTCTCTTTTAAGAACCTTTTCATGTGAATTCATAAATCTACCCAAGATTTTTCTTTCCCAGAAAACTTAGCAAAAGATTTTTCCAAAACAATATATGAGAAATCCTGATAAAATTTCTCCTTTCTAGCAATGGAGTCACAAAAGGTCCCATTCACACTCCACCAGTCGACAACACTGAGTCAACAGCGCATTCTCTAAACTCAGTATCCTGACAGCAAAGTCCAGTCTTGTAATTAGGATCAAGGACATGAACCAGTCACCATTTACACATCTGTGGGATGCTGAGCATCTCTGTATCAGCAGGCTGAGGGCACTTCTATAGGGTCTGACTCCACATCTCCATCTCCATCTGAAGTGGTCTTGCTTTGGCCTGTATTCCTCTGCCACTAAACCCATCCACGTAATTTTAAATCCCAGAATGTTTGTGCTGAGAAAGACATGCCTTAAAATCTGTAGAAGGCCCTAAAGAAATGTAAGGAGACTTAAGAAGATATGAAAGCTCCCTTTCACCTTTTAATAAACAGCATATGAGCAGTAAGGAGGAAATATTACAAGGGATAAGCTGTTCTCCCTTGCCCTACAAGCAGCAGGTAACAGCTCCAAGCAGCAGCTGTGACAGGCACTGCCCGTGCTGGTTTGCTTTCCACCACCCCTCACGTCAGTAAGGTGTCACTGAGCAGGATTGCTCAGTGTGAGGGGGCTGCCCCACCCTTCTGCTCCCATCCTGGCTGGAGGAAGGGATGGGACAGAACCTCACAAGGCATTCATCTCCTCCGTTGTCCTGTGGGCTCCCACAGGCAAGCAAAAAGTGCACAAATGTCAGTGTTGTGAGCGTGCTGTCCTTCAGAGGCTCTGCTGCAGCCCTGTGCACTGCACACCTCCACTCCAATTAGTTACAAATGGAAGGGAACTGAGAGACAGAATTTCCCCCAGCTTTGCATTTATTAAAAGGTCACTGAGGAAATGGGATTTTTTTTTTCTGTGAACAGAGATATCAGAAGCTAATGAAATCTGAACTCAGTCACTGCTGTGTGCATTTTCTTTTCTCTCTTCCTGTAGAACTGAGCTTCCTTTCCCTTTCACAGGCTACTACACACTCCCATATGTGCTGTGCAGGAAAGATTTAACAGAAAGGCTGAGGTTATGCCCCTCTGCCTTCCTCCCATCCTACCAGTGTCACCTGGCAGCAGAATGACACAGAGTGCATCAGCATTTTACTTACACCTTTCCTGGTATAGACCCACAGGGAACATCTATGTGCATCCCACATATCCACACCAGATACATGCATTCATGTAGTAGAGTCACAAAATCATTTAGGTTGGGGAAGAGCTCCAAGATCAAGTTCAATATTTGTGTAAGACTCAGGCAATGCTGATATCAATTACCTGTGTTTCATGTTCTGCCTCTAAGCAGAGATAAATGTACACTCACACACGTACACACAGCCTTGTGCACACCTCCTTCCAAGCACAATCTCTCACTTGCACACAGCCAGAATCCATGGGAAAATCATAATCATGTACTTCCTGTCACTCACCAATGCTAAAACCCCTACAAACCTGTAAGCCCTGTCCCCAAGCACACCCCTTCCCGACCTCCCTCTCTAGGAATGCAAGAGGTCTGGGAATCAATAACCATTTACAGACCTTCAATCCACCACTGTCAAGTTTGTTCTCCTCTGTTTACAGTGACAGACAAGCAGAGTAAAGACTCAGGCCATCAGTATGCAGAGGAGGAGAGGTGGGCACTGTGTCAGCATAAAAAGCAGGAAGACACTGCTGAATCCAGTTGAGGTTGTTCTTGCCTCCTGCAACCAACTGAGCAGAGCTGCCACTGTCCCAGAAATCTCCTGCTTTATTCCCAGGACATCAATGCAGAAAAGAACAGGGCAATAACCACAGGCCATTTTTCAGAAATAACATAACTGTACACAGGAAAATTCAGACAAAATCCCATTCACCTGTTTCCAAAGCCTAAGCAATGACCTTACCCACATAAAAATATGCTACATGACCAATATTATACCAAAAAGACTTGATGCCATATCCTACAGAGTAGACAGTGTGAAACTAAACACACTTCAGGCACAGCAGAACCTTTAGAACTCTCAGGGTGCTCTGCTGATGTTTTAAAGAGAATGAACATGCAAATGCAGTGCACCTGAAAGCACTCAATACCTCCACCAATGAATTCCAACCAACTTTGCAGCACTCAGAACAACCAAAAATCTGACAGATTCCCAGAGTTTGACATGAGCTCTAACCATGTATGTCTGTCACAGCCCACAGGCTCAGCTGCACAACAGCACCCAAACATTCCAGAGTTACTCAAGCTCAGCCCACTACATGGCTCAAAGCCCTGAGTTTACCGCTGTATCTATATTCAGAGATCTCAGTTCTGCACTACAAACAAATCCTATTATGCCAGGCTTGAATCTCTCTTGGGCAGAGACTGGCATTAATATAAATATAATTATGGTTGTTTAATAAACATACAATGTCTGCTGATCTATCTCATTAAATTAACCACAAGAGTGAATTTTGCATTAGTCCTGACAATGCCTGTTTTCAAAGCTGACATTTAATACCAGGCCCCAGTACAAATCATACTTCAGGGTACAAAAATCAATGGATTTGGTGAGAACTAAATGTGTGAAACTATACAAGCACTTTTGGTGGCTTGTTGCATGTACCCAGCCTGTGCAGCACCTTTATCTAAAGCTGATCAGCCAGATAAGAAATTCAAGGCATTTCTGTGTATGTGAAGGTTGGCAAGGTTGTTCCTGATCCAGAAAAGTCTTCAATGCCCTGACCCCTGGAAGTTCTTCCAACCACTGAACATAGTGGCTTGATCAGAAAAGCAAGCTTTCTGTTGCTCTTTCCAAGCCAGCTTGAGCACCACTTTCAGATCCCATTTATTTCTTTCTCCTTCACAGAAAGAGAGAGAAGGGCTGCTCTTAAAAGGTCATTACAAAACTGGTGTCCAGCTGCCTACTGCACATTCACAGTTTTCATCTTTGCTGGAATGGTTCTGTCTGGTAGCACAGGTGACAGGGTTGACTCCAGGTGCCAATTCACCTGGGCATAGGAGAGCTGAAGGTTGTGAACGAGTCACCCAAGTAACTCAGGCTTGTTTGCTCATGTTGTGTTCCAGGGCTGTCTCTCTTCCTCCCCATCACTGCCAGCCAACGAGGCATACATGCCCTGGGCCATCATGACGTGGTTATGCAGCCCTTCTCCTTAACTCATGCTACAGATCCAAGCCTATTCCTCCTCAAGGCTAGAAGGAAAAGTATGAGAAAGGCAGTAAAAATAGAATTGAAAGTATAATATAATGTTAAAAAAAAAAAAAAAGAGGGCTAAAGTAAACATAATCAGAAATGCTAGATTTATATTCCATTGTTTTCATGTAGAGATAGCAATTCAAACCAAATAATTTCACTCGACTTTCAATTATCTTGCAAGATAAAATCATTTTATCAACTACCACCTTCCCCTTCAAACCAGAACTAGTCTCTGCACAATCTGCTGAGCAGATTCTTTTAAACAAATGACCACTTTTAAAAACAGTACCTATGAGCAAATGCAAAACTGCCCTTACAGATACTGTGGCAAAAGAAAATCCATATATCTGTTCTAAATTATATTTTATCAAATAAGTTATCTCCAGCAAGTCTAAGCTACTGAAAACTGGACAAAATTTCTAGGCTTTTTTTAACCCTGGTAGTACACCGCTGTACTTCTCTCCCAAAATCATTTTACAGTATCTTCCTCAAACTCATTATAAAACATCTTTTTCATTGCTGCTTTGTATGAATCTCTGATTCAATTTCATTGTAGAATTCAATCATTACCTCCAGCATCCCCAAAGGAAACTTTCTGCTTTATTCATAAAGCTTAGAGGAGGTAGGAAACAGGAAGAGGTTTGGTGAGAAATGTTTTGAGAAAGATGCTTTGTCTAGGACAAAACTTCTTTGTGAGACTATGACAGGGTACAGGTGACCTTTCTCAGGAAGAGCTGCTCAGCTCTTGGGTGATGTTTTTGATCAGACCCCACAATAAAAATATCCTTGCAAGATGAGCTCCCTTTTTCCCTATGAGGGATGGGGGCTGTTTTATTTCAGGCGAGTACCATTGCTCCTGAGTTGTGCAATTAATTCTCTTGCTGGCTCAAGGAACTTCTCATTATTTACACAAAATATTATATCTCTTACATGAGAAGCAGGGACAAGTTCAACAAAAGACCTTCTAGCAATCTAAGTCTTTGCTTTGAAGCAGGCAGACTGGAATCTGAGTTTTCTTCAGCCAAAAGACTGTAGTGACCTGCTCTGGGATCAGCTGTTTTCAATTTTTGCAAGTTATTTTAAAAGGCTGTGTTTTCACCCTAGTGCAAAATGGGAACACTGGCTTGAAATATCAAAAGATTTCAAAGACAACACCTACTTTCCCCAACTACACATCAATATTTTTATCTTCTGTGGCAAAAGGTGCTGAGAAAGTGTTGACTGTGGTGATGATGACAATAGAAAATGAGGCAAAGCATCCTCAGAGGCATAAGTCCTAGCACCAGCCTAGTGAGTATTAGGTCTCTTTAAATCCAATCCCTAAAGCAGGAATGTTTTCCTGGGACTAAGTATACAGTCAACAGAGTAGAAGGTTTCCCATTGCTGGGTCAGAAGTAAAAAACGGAATAATTCTGTCTTATAGATGCCAATCCATGGCAGGTAGAAAAGGTTGTGAAAAGAAAGAGTTTGTTCCCTTTGCTCTTAGCCCAGTGACCTAATAAATCCTAGAGGAAAGAATGATAAGGGCAAAGATAATCAGCTTTTAATATCATCATTATTGAAAACACCCAGACAAGAGCCATAATCTTTGAAAAGATTAACATGGTAATGGGTAGAAGAAGAAACTGCTCTAACAAATTAAAGGCACTACTTTAATAAAGTCATCTGTTTAAAAATCTTATCCATGCAATAGTTTCTATAGCAGTGTTCCAGAACTTATTTTCTGATGATGGTTTCAAATACTTACTGTTCTAAGAACTGACTGTCATGAATTTTTACTCCTTATCTTCTTATATCCATTTCCAACATTACAATGGCTCGTGTCTATTTTCCCTATTTTCTTTGTTCAAGGACAATAAATTTATGCTATTATTCTTCACAAGATTATGTTCATGAGCCACATTTAGGGAAATGACCTCTACTGTTGTTTACTCATTACATTCAGAAATACTAGTAAACAATTAGTGCTAACAAACAAGAAACTGAGAATGAAATAACAGAAATCTGTCTCACTGTAATCAATCACATAGATTTTTCATCAGTATTATGAGTCACTGTCCTCTACACTAATTATTACTTTCTTTTTGCTACTCAACCAGCATCATTTTTAACCTAACATGTCCTCAGTCCTTGATTAAAGAATTGTGCCTTTTTGGATACGCAACAAAATCCTTTTTGGGAAAGGACTCAATTTCTATTCATAATGCTTCCATTGTTTTTTCTCCTCTTGTGGTCTGCTTTAACTCTAATATTTCTTCAGCTCTGAAAAATCACCCTTATTATGGAAAAAATATACAAGAAAACGTGTTAATAGGAACACTGTCCCCTGCCCACATTAGATGTAACTGGGTCATGATCACTGGTGTCTAGGTAACCATAAACTCCCACAACAAAGATTAATTCATCATTTCCTGTTACAAAGTAGTGCAAAATAGAATTGCAGTGGATACTACATCTTTTGTGTTACAAATTAGTCATCTGTAATGTTTGGAATCTTTAATAGTATTTACTGCTGCCACATGAAATATCAAGTAGATCTCACCCAAACCAAAACCCATGGCTACACATTTTCTGCATGGAATACAAGTGCTTCTGAGGCAGCTTATCCCATTTTCTGCTTTAATTCAGTGTGTCAAGGAGGATAATTTCCTAGCCTTTGTCATACCACCTGCAGTATGTAGACCTGAGTTACCAGTAAATGAAGATACAGCACACATGCTACTGCCTTTTCTGTCCTCCCCAACACAGGGAGCAGACCAGTAGCTGGAGGTGTTTAAATTCAGGAATTTCCAAAATTTTCCTAGCAGGTTCCAGTACAGCCAGTTAAATTACACTTTATCAACAGAGATGATCTTTCAATTAGTCTTGCTCACCATTCTTTAGCAGTAGTGTGGAGATATTTGAGAAATTATTGCATCTGCAGTTTTTCCTGCACTGGTTCAGTTTATTTATGACAAGATGTTTGACTTTGAACTGCATTGGTTTTCATAAGGCTTGTCCCTCTGCTACTTAATGAAAGGTTAGTTTTCCTCCTCCAAGATGCAAGGGACCCTTAGCTACTTTATCTCCCTGAGCACTAGAACATGGCTCACCTCCAAAAAGGTCTTCTTCTTATGCAACCAATAATCACCTCATTCCTCCCTTGATTTACACCTTTAAAAAACTCTCTGGTAAAAGCACCAAGTTTTTTGTGTTTCTTTTTCATCAAAAACCCTGAAGAATCCTGTCATATAGAACTCCACATATTTCTCTGCCATCTATTCCCAAAACACATCATCCAAACACGCCTCTGCATCTCATACTTCTAGTCTAGACAGACAATGCAGTGTCACATTATACTTGTGTTAACTCCCCTGTCCACTCTTGCTAAGTGAGGTTCATTTATGACAACTACTTGGTTGAAAATATCCCAGTGGTTGGTTGTTTTGCAGCAAAAGACATTCAGAGATATCTTTCTAATTTTCTAAAAAGAATCATCACACATCCTCAGCACTGAACACCTCTAAATTCTCTTTCTTCTCTGGTCTGTAAGTAACCAACATTTATTACTATTATTATTATTATTGTTGTTGTTTTTATTGTTATTGTTATTGTTATTATTATTATTTCTACTATCTTCAGCCTCATTGGGTCTGAGCCTTCCCTGCTTATGACAAGTATGCAAATGATTTCTGAATTGTCCCCAGTGTTCCATGCTGTGCCAAAATGTCTCTTTCTAGACCACATATCTTCACTTGTAGATCTCCCACCATCTGGCAGCACATGTATCCCTTAGACAAAAATTAGAATATAACACATCCAAGGCAGATCACAGCAGTTTTTTTGGGGTTTTATTTCGTCATCCATATGCAGTGTGCAATGCAGGGTCTTACCTAAAGATAAGCCATAAAACTTCAAATTCCACCCCAAACTCTCCTGCTCGGCTTACCAACTACTGTCTCAGAGTTCATCTGGCATAACCATACCCTCACATCACGAGTTTATCACACACAGAAGAGCATACTTCTGCTCTGGTATTCAAAATGAAAGTGTTTACAATTTAGTTTGGTTTAATTTACTTTAGAAATGAGTTAAGCTAAATTTAATTAAGGCCACCTTAATTCTGCTTCGGAGTGTTGACATGTAGCTTAATGTGGTTTAGCACAAGAATTTCCACTTGCTCTTTTAGCTAATTCAGAGGCATTTCCCTGCATGTTCTGATATAGACAAACTATTAAAGAATTAAGCATGTTTAATTAATTATCAAAAAAGATTGAAAGGTTGCTTAGGTTGCATTGTGTAAATACCTTCAATAGAACAAACTCTAAGTTACTGAAGGTCTCTCTAAACTAGCAGAGAAAAATAGCACAAATGCAGCTAAAACATCAGGCAGATGAATTCAAATGAGAGTAAGGCAATAATATTTAACAATTACTGACACCTAGAAAACACCAAGGGACCAGATAAATTTCCAATGCTGTGATATTCTCAAATCCAGCCTGGATATTTTTCTGTTTACACAAACACAAGTTAACAGGCTTTTTACAAAGCCACCTGGGTGAAGCCCAAAGGCTTATGATGTACAAGAGGTCAAACCAGAAGAACAGTCTCATCTAAGCATGAAAGCTTCATGAATTTGTTATTAAAATTCTATTTTCAGTGCTTAATACCTTTCTCAGCAACTGCAGCCTTCCCTGCTACAGGACAGGCTGCACCTGGACATGGCAGAGGAGGGCAGGAGCACAGAGCTCCTGTTGCTCTTGCTATGATTCTGGAGTATTTGTCAAGTCTTCAGTCCAGACTTGAGACAGAATTACAGAAAGGCAGAGAGGCTGTGGAGCTGTGCTGCACAGGGCACTGTTACCATACCCAAGCAGCTGCAGTAGGAGCAGAATTTCCAGAATTTCCATGCAATACCCACCTTCTCTGGCTGGCAGACCTGACTCTTACTCGAGGACAAGCCCACCACCCAGCACAGTTTGCAGACACACAGGTATTATTTGTGATTTTTAAAGAAACAGGCAAGGTCACATGCTCTGATTTAAGCAAAAAATACATCAGCAAGGAAGGAATTTAGTACTGTCAATGCAGAGAAGTAATAATCTGCTATACTGGGCAACTGGAAACCATTTTTGTGGTAGAAGAAAAATAGAGCAAAGGTAAAAATTAGGAAAAGCACACCTGAAAAATAAATAAATCTGAATTGGAAACAAAACAAGGAAATGAACCAAACAGACAAGAGGTGGGTGGAACCAGGATGTGTCTGCAGATTTGGAGACGAGAGAGAATTAACAGATCATCTAGTGTGATTTTAGGGGAGACCAGACCAGGGGACCTGGATAACACAGTAGATAACAGAGGCATGAGGATTCAGAGCTGACAGACAAGCAAACTGGGAACTACTGCAGCTGTGGGAAGCAAATTTTACAAGGATACAGAAACCAGCAAAAGGAAGATTAGATTTCAAAATATAGTTTATGCTTAATAACAGACAGCATTTACATATTATGGGCATCTGGTAGAATGCACTGCTGTGGGAAGCCCTATCTGATAAAAGACTACAAAAGAGAATGAAAAAGTGATGCAATTATTCATAGGGAACGTAGTTCATTATCCCAAGTTTTGAAAATGATAATCAGGGCTCAGTATGAAGCAGAGGAGAGGCAGGCCAGGCTGGTAGGATTATTTCCTTTCTGTGTCTTAGTGTAATTGAATCAGTTGCCTTACAGGCAGGTTTTGTTTTCTTCAGAGACCTGAGGAAACAGTGTCTGCATGAGGCAGGATACCTGATTATATGGACCAGTGATCTGATCCAGCATGGCAAACGTTATGATCCTAAGAGGAAAGAAATTCATCTTAAAATGAAAATCCTGTAATCAAAAACTTTGAACCTTAGATGCTTCTAAAAATCCATGCATAGTCAAAGGCAAACATGGCTCTTTTAGGCTGTGCCTTTTCCACCTACCCATTCTTATTTTCCATGCCTGAGGAGTTCATGATTAGACTAGGAGCTTCATCAAAGGGCAATTTTCAGCTGCCAAATAGATTTGTACAATAAATCCACATGGGGCCAGATTAACAAGCAAGAGAGACATCAGAAATCAAAAAGCTAGCTGCTGTAATTCCCCAGAAAACTTGAAAGGATGAAGTGCAATGATATTTGGGCTTTTAAAGGGGCACCACCGAAATGCTGCGGTTAGTTTTCATTAGGAATGTTGCTTTTCTATTCCTTATCCTTCCCAAGAGGTTTTTCTTTAGAAGACTGAGATCCCATGGACATTCAAGGTCATGCCATTTCAGATTTCTTAGAGGACTTCAGATAAAACAGTAAAATTTCATTAAGACAAATCACCTGCATGTGTGTGACTGCAAATGTCTGATTTGTGAGTATAATATTTTAAACAGAAAATGAAAAATTATCTTTAAACATCGAGTTTGCTTTATTTTTATAGCTTTTCTGTTTGCTGTAATCATTTGTACTGTGAATGTAGTTAAGGCTCTAACATCTGAAGCCAAATCAGGCCCTCAGCTATGCCCATAAACTGAATAAATACAATTCAGAGATTAGCCTGACCATAAATTGCCAGGCATTTTCAGCCCTCTGGCACTACAAAAGGCCATTTGACTTCTGAGTATGACAGCACTGATTTGAATACTAGGAGAGCTTGTTCCTCCTTACAGCACGTGGACAAACCTACTCCCTCAATCACAAGGTGACACATTTGTTGTTTTTATGTCTCCTCATGACTACACTGGTTTTGTTCATTTTAAAATGGGGACACAATAGCAGTCACTTGTCAGCAGGGTGAAAATACAGAGGTGAGCCATTGATTCACGTCTTGTTCCATCACAAAATGCAATTTCTTCTCCATGAAGCCCCAAGTGCAATAGCAAATAGCATTTTTTTTTTTGCTTCAAGTGCCTGGGCTGCCCAGATTGGTAATGTCAAAACCTGGGATTCTTCCATCTAGTCCTGCTCTCTCAAATTCTGGAAGATAGATATGAGAGGACACTTGCAGTTCTATGCAGTCTTGCTGTTCATCCACTTTTTAGAGAAACAGTTTGATAGCCCCTGTCAGTACCTATCAACTCCTCTCGGCAGTACAGCTTTGGAATTTGGATAGACTGGCTTGCAAGCAAGTATCCAGGGTAATGCAAAAGCAAAGGGGGAAAAAAATCACATAAACAAACTAGAAACATCAGTTGTTTAGAACACACTGGGGAGGAAAAAAGGGAAATATAAAGGAAGATCAACATTCAAGAAAAGCATTATTCAAGATGATGCCTGTTCTCCACTCTCCATCCCCATGGAGGTTGCTATGTCCATAGGTTTAACAAAAAGCTAACTACCAGCTAGGACACACCATTAATATTGCTAACATCATAAACAAGGGAAAGGAATGTAGGAGATTTTCAGGATTTGTTGGAATAAACTCTCCAAGGAGTCCCAAGCAGGAGGGGTAAACAGCAGAGCTAATACAACTGTGTGACAGTGGAAAAGGGTGGGCCAAAAAAGAAGTACATGACAGCTCTGCTTTTCTGTTCCACATGCCAGCGTGTCCACTGAATCTCAACAGGGCTGGACACCTCCCAGCTTTGCAGTCAAATCTATCATGAACTCACTTCTGTTGTCATATTTTACTGTGCTGTAATTTAACCCTATGGTATGGGATGTCTTCTCAAGGTCATAGCAAGTCAGGAATACAGCTGGCTCAACATCTCAGGAGAAAGAATTATCAAAATAAGATTTGAAAAATTAATTTAGTATCTTCATTCATGATCCAGTTAGCACCAGTGACCATCTTGTGTCATGTATACAAAAGGAAATTAATTCCAATACATCTTTCCTCAGGTGTTCAGCAGTAATGAGAAGGAATAAAATACTGATTCCCAGTGCCCCTGATAATTCTTGCATTGGGTTTTAGTGCTTCCTGGGTGCTTTGGGGACAGGGAGGCCAAAGAAATCTCTGTGCTGCTCTTCTCTAGCATCTTTCTCCCCTGTTTTGAGTAACAGGGTGAATTCAAGCACAATGGAACATTCCTGCATCCCCCAACACTCAGATCATGCAGCCCAGGAATAGCAAAGCAGATGGGCTGAGCAACAGCTGAAACCACTGCAGCAGGTGCTGGGAAGGACTTTTTCCAAAAAGTCTTTTAAGGCAGCTTCCATGGGACCAGTGCAGGCAGCCACCCCTGTCCTGACTTCTTGAAAGAGTTAAAGAATCATTCAGTCATGACAGGGAAACATTTGCTTGTACAGCAGCAAACTCTGCCTACAGGACTAAGGGCCTGTGGCTTTTTCCAGAGTCATTCACAAAACACTAACATTTGGCAAACGTGGAAAGAAGGGCTGAGTGTTGTCAGCAGAAACTTTAATACAGTTACACTAATGCCAGAACATGGGTTCTAACCCTATAGAGGGTTTGAAATCCCCCAAACTGATTCCCCTATCAAAAAAAACCCCAAAACAAACCCAAAACCCAAAAATAAACAAAAAACCCCAAATGAAAACAAAAAAAAAGACAAAAAAAACACCAAACCAAACCAAAAAACCCACAAAACAAACACAAAAAACCCCCAAACAACCCAGAAATAAGCATTCTTCAGATGTGATGATAAAAAAATGACCTTACTCAATGGCTAATCTTTTCCAAAACAGCAGGGTTAAACTGACTCTGGAATGGATCAGGGAATGGGAAAGCTGAGTATGGAGACCAGCATTACTTTCTTGCAAGGTTTACAGACTAATTTCAATGCATATAAATAGCCCTCCCATATGGTAACATTGAGCACCCTCAACAAAAATTAGCGGATGGCAAAAATATCCATGACTTTTGGAAACAGAGATGGTATTTACACCTCATGTAGTATTGGTCACACCTGCCTTAATACAACTGTCTTATTCCCCAAGAAGAAAGATTAGATCTGCTGCGTGGTCCTACAGGCAAGCTCTGGTATTTGTATAGACACAAGGACCAAAGGATCCCTACAATGGTCTGTAATTTGCTTTTCCAAAAAATCAGAGCAAAAATCAACACACCTTCAAACATATCTGAGCACAGTTAAGATTTGATTTCTTAGTTAGCATCCTGTCAAATAATAAAACAAGCAAACAAACCAATAAAAACACTTAACAAGGGGAAATACTCTGGCAGTTCATGTAAGAATTTCATATGAGAACTTCATATAAGAACCTTGTAGATTTAAGTACCTACAAGAAAGACAAACACCCACCATCTCCATTTGTTTGCTCAGAAGCCCCTTCTCCCTTCCTCCCCCACTTCCTAAATACCATTAGTCCCTACAAAGCTCTCTGAAGTGAGGCCCATAAGCCTAAAAGTTACAATTAGAATATTATACAAAATGAATCACCAACCAGTTACTGCAAGAGATGGGCAGACATAACAGAGGCAGGAAAATAAAGCAAACAGGATGCAAAATTTTGCTTTGGGTAACAACTTAAGAAAAGGGAAAAATCCAGCACCCTTAGTCTGAAACATCTGTCTATAGATTAATATTAGATAACTATTTTTTTCCTATACTTTTCTTGCTGTTACACCTGCTTCCAATTTGAGCCACTTTGGAGTGGAACTGGAAGCAGACCCATCAGAAATAAAAAATATTCTTTCTTATTCTCAGCATCTGCTTTAGAATGAGATCTCTAGATTCTTTTACTGAGGGTCAGGTAAAAACCACACATTTTAGAGGTGATTTTTTTTTTCTTTAAAGAAGCTGTTGAATGCTTTTGAGACATCCTCATACTCAGGAAAAGTATAAGCTCTGGAGCACAAAAGAAATCAGAAATGGGAAAGAGTCTGTAAGACTTGCAAAGATGATGGAATCATTTTCCAGAAATGTACACCAGAAAGTATGAATATATCCAATTTCTTTATTTTTTCTGTGCTCAGCTACTTATCGAACATGCTTTATGGCAAGAATATTGCTGAAATAATTTTTGTTGGTGGCTGGCAACAGGCCAAATTAAAATTATTTGCAAGTTTCTGCACCAGACTTCCAATTACAAGAACAATATACATCTTACAGGAGAACAGAAGCAGCATCATGTGACCTGCAAACTCCATCAAAACAACTCAATTTTTGACTATTAACTGTAATAAACTGCTTATGAATAAAACATACATAAAATTTCCTCACAGAAATTTGGTAAGTAATCTTCAAAAGTAAGGAAGATAAAGAAAATATTTAATTGTGCACTGGTAATTATGAAAAAATAGTGCTGCAATTCAGTGGTCAATCATACATGGATAACAATTTGCTTCATCTGGGCAGAAAGAGATCAAACCAGAGCAGGCCTCTTCTGAAGGATGAGAAAGAGGGGAGCTTTCATCTTGGCATATTGCTTTAGTTCAGCCACTCTTCCATGGCAAATCACTGATTCATCACTCATTTAAATATGTCAGCCCATGCTGGTCAGGCTAAAGGGGATGGATTATATTAGATCTTCTAATTAGGCTAACTCTCACCACTTCTGCCCAGTCAAGATTTTTTGAATCAATATCAAGAGTGAATTATGAACTGTATGACCACACTGCTCAGAGCTGAGGTCTCCAGTCCCAGTGTCTCTGCAAAGGGATGGCTTTTTCCTTTAATCAAGTCCTATGAGAAAATTTGGGTTATTCAATTCCTCTGATTCAAAAGAATTAAAATGGACAGGAAAAAAAAATCTTATTTCTCAGCTCTCCCAAAAGCTTTCTTCAAAGAGGGATCCATACCAGCAGTAAAATCTCCTTCACAGGATACTGTCAAGATACCTGCTACAATTTAAAAATTCATTTGCTACTCTTTGTTGTTGATAATCTGTTTGAAGCAAAAAGCTAAAATCTATTTCCATTAGTACTCCAACTCCTCCATCAGGCACACCATGCCAAGGAAGCTGCTATTCCAACATGACATGTACACACAGAGCATGAAGCTCGATTTTTTTAATTAGCTGTATTACCAAGACATATGGTTTGGAACTCAGCTGTACACCCTGGCACTAAAGGTATTAACTTGGAGGATGATGGATGCAATAATGAATGGAACAGCACAATGGAATATGCTACAGAAGGGCCCTAATTAGCAGGTGAGATAACAAGGAACCAGGAAGAATGGTGAAAGTGTGACATGACAGAACAGTAATTCTTCCGGGGTCATGGCTGTACCTGAACTCGGAACTCCTCACAGCACAGCCTTGCATTCAGACTTTTCAAAACCAAAGATGAGAAGAGGGCTCTGTATCCCACAAAAGGGAGGCAGCAACTGAAATCAAGTCAAGCTGGAGGGATAAAATCTCCAATGAGGGGCCAATGCAGACAGTCATCACACGAGGAAAGAAATGATTAGGGGGTTATTATTTTATTATTGATATTTTTTGGTTTGACCACTGGGTTGCAAACTGGCAGAAACAGGAGAGAAAAGTCCCTGTGAAACTTCATTACTTTGTTTTAGTAACTTTCAAAAGGAGATAGGGCTCCTTGAAGAGTGATTTGGGTAATCCAGACAAGATAAAAAAGAATTTGGATATTTTACCACCTTCTTTTCTTGTTCCTAGGTTGAACAAAACCTTAGATAAGATCAATAGTTTCTTTAGTTTTATGTTTCACTTCCTTAAGGGTAGTTGGCTTATTGCATTTCCATTGATCACACAGACAAGGAGATTCGCAGACAAACCACCTCTTTTCTCCTTTCATTTCCACCCTCCTCTTCATTTGAAATCAAATGACTTTTAAAGGAAGCTGGGGTGACTATTGTTTCTCATTTACATATCAATAGTACTCAATTCCTGCCTTATCTTTCAGTCACTAAAGTATTTTAAAATTTCAGTCCAGGAGAGGGGACACACATTCCAGGGGAAAAAACTCTTATAGATTTCTATCAGGAAAACTAAATTCTGGTTTACCTCAGCCCTTCCTCAACCTGTGGTGAGATGAAGTACACACATCAGCCTTGTGCAATTAATATTTTAGCCTCTTGTAGCCTCTCTACAGCCTTCTTGCTATTCCTAAATCCTTTGGACAATCCCCATCAGATGCCTCTGTGCAGCTCCAAGTGCTGTACC
Organism: Anthoscopus minutus; assembly: GCA_013399455.1. Classification (NCBI taxonomy): domain Eukaryota; kingdom Metazoa; phylum Chordata; class Aves; order Passeriformes; family Paridae; genus Anthoscopus; species Anthoscopus minutus. The sequence continues at coordinate 60,125 of VWYI01044261.1, forward strand.
TGTGCTCACAGCCAGCAAAGCAGATGGTTCAATTAATTCCTTGCTTGAGATGAAAAGAAAAAAAGCTTGAAAGCTGGAAAAAGAACTAAAGATGAGGTCTGCTGCTCTCTAATAGAAGTCTGACCACTGATTCACTGAAAGATACTGGATGTGGAAGCCTCTGCTGCATTTAACAAGATTATTTAAATCCTAGCTGCTGTTTGTACTGTACTTCACAATGTAAAAGTAAAAAGACAAGGATGTGCTTGTCTGAGGGAAATTCTGGATATATCCATACAGGGAGATCAGTCAGATGCACTTAAAAAACTGACTCAATGATCCACAGTTAAACAAAGCTTCCAAAGCAAATGTCAGAAAGCCCCAAGCATAGGGTGTTGACATCTTCTGCCTGAGCATTTGTGTCATTCTGCTGCTTAGACACACATCCAACTCCAGGGTCCAAGAGTGAAGAACTCCTGTTGAAGCCACTAGAAAAACATGACCTCTTATGTGATTAATTTCCAGTTTACAAGAATGATGTTAGGGCTCCCAGATACTGATGAAGTAGCTTTGGCTTGATAGATGGAAGCTGAGGATTAAATGGTATTTATGCAACAAAATCTTCAGTTCAGTCTGTCAATTCCATACTCTCACTAATCCACTTGTAAGAGCAAGTAAATAGGACCAACTCTAAAGACCACTAAAAAGAAGAGGAAATAGCTTATAAGTATCCATTTTCTGGAAGAGATACTGTATGTATTTATATGCAGCTCCAGTATAATCAACATAAGAAATTATATTCTATTTTGATACTAGCAAGTTGGGTACTTAGTGCTTTAGGAAGAAAAATAGTGGAAATACTTTAAATCTGCAGGAATCATAGATGCAGCAATAAGTGTCTGTATTATTCTTATGATAGAGAAATGGTGAAGGAATTCTTCATAAAGGGGATATTCATGCATCCTTCATCTTTGAGATAAATCACAACCCCTCCCACACACACACACAAACACAAAAAACCTCAGAAAAACAGACGATATGTGACCTCATAAACATAACCCAGTGATCCAATTAAGATTCAGATTTTCAATGCATTCTTAATGGAAATTTCAGAACTGCTTTACAGCTTTCAGACTTCCTTGAGAACCATGGGAACATTGGATTCTCTCAGCAGTCACAAGCCCTCACATGTGAACTTGCTCTTGTCCTCAGTGCCTGGTTGTGGGCCTGATCAGCGTCAATAAAGAGGACAAGAAGGAACACAGGAAACAATTTCACACATTTTAACAGATTTCTCTTCCTACTATTTTAAGCTTCTAATGACACACAAGGAGCAAGTTTGGTTAAAGACCTCACAGACGCTGGTGGAGAACCAGTCATTAGATATCGATAAAATCTGATGTGCCACTGCTTTTAGATCTTACTGTGGTTTTCTAAGAAATCAGAGAAATTCTCCTCTGTAGAGATCATTTGGAGCTTTGTCATTGATTTCAGTCAAAGTAGATTCCCCCCACTGTCTTGACCCGTGGTGCCTATTAAAAAGCCATTAGCACTTCTCAGGAGTAGGGAGTGTTAGATATAATTGCCCTGGGCATTACACTCTCTTGATTTTAACTGTCTGTCATTTTTTAATTCTGCCTTTCCTGTCCTGGAATTGATGTGTATATAGTAGAGCATGGTTAAAACAGCAGCTGAAGACTTCCTGCTACATTCTACAGAGAGGTAAAAGGATTAGCATAGGGCTTACAAAGATAATAATTTGAATGTCTTATTAATTAATTGTTATTTGTAATAATGGCTCTTTCCTTGAGGGTCTTTCAGGATCCTTAACTGCTTATTAATGTTGTACAGATAAGGATTGCTCCCTAGTGGAAGAAATGAGGTGGAATGTAGAAGCCATTCAAATGAAAGCAACAGGTTTGGAATAAGAAAAAGCAAAAAAATTAATCATTTGAATGAATGGAGAATTATGATCACTTAAATACAATTACTTGACTTTATCCTGTATGCGTAAAAATTGCCAGGAGATCCCCTAGACTGATGCCTGATGCATTTGATACAAGTTTAGCCCTTCCTACCAACCTCATTTGATGTGGAATTTGGGCCTGTCTAGATCACAGTCTCAGGGATAGCTTGAATTCATTGACATCTGTCAAAAGTAGCCCTAGATTGGCCACCTCTGCCTGCCAGGAGCAGCAAACACCAAATGTAGGATTTTCAGTGCAGGCTCTTAAATTTAGCCATTTAGGTGAATGCTCAGGCAGTGAGCCTCTACCAACAAGTATTCCAGTTAATTACCTTAGAATTAGGCTCAAAAATGTCCATATGACCTGCCAGAACTTTTATTGCAAGTTCTTGAAAGGGTAAGTCCCTATATCATCCCCCAAAACACTCCTTTTTTCAGCTCAGTGCTTTTGGCTGCAGACTGGAGTTTCCTTTTATTTCCCTGCTGAATGAAACCTCAGAGAGGGACTCTACTTTCTTGGCATGGAATTAGGGGTGAAAGAACGAGATTTTCCTGAAAAGAAATTCTGGTTACATGAGTCTGGAGAGAGCCCACAATGCTCAGCAGTGGCCATCTCTGCCATCCAAACTCATGAGATGTGCACTGGGAGGGTGGCAGGGGTTTTCTGAGACATTGACTCACTCTGTAGAGTCCGTGGCTGCAGCTGCAGTAGGTGCTTTCCATGGTGTAGCTCCTCAGCACCCCCATTTCCTTCCACACCACCACACGGGCCGTCGATGCCCGGGACTTCTCCACCAGGAAGCTGCAGCTGTTCATGACAAATGCAGGGGCCACTTTATCCAGGATTTTGGGAAGAGTCTATGAGAAAATGAATTGCACAGATGTGCACGTGTTGATATTGTACACGTGTTGATATTGTATACACACATACAGAGAGACCTGTGCTTTAATGAGTCAATAATCAAACCTGTCCATAGGTACTGAGAGCTCCAACCAGTGCATTACCTCCATCCCATGTGAAATCCTAAGATTCTGACATTTATTTCATTCCAAAGACTAAAATGCAAAGTTTATGTAGAATTGACATATGTCACTCAAAACCAAACATTTGCACACCCAATAGTTTGGGTGAAGTGCTGAAATCAGTTTTGTTCTCAAGCTGCTTCAACCAACCTACACCTTCCTGTTGAGCTGCCAAGAGTCACAGCTGAGAACCTGGCATCCCTATTCTCCCATCTACAGTCCTATTATATCTCCTCCCACCATAAATCCGGGGTCTGACAAGGGTTGAGCCATGGGAGGAATTTTGTCTGAAGCTGGTATAAAGCAGTGAAAGGGGATATGTTTTCTTGTAGAACATCACACATAATTATGTGAAAATAGAGCTTAGCATTTAAATAATTTGCATTGTGAAACAAACTAAAATATTCTCTTACAGGTCAAAACAATGTATTATATATAGTTCACTTAAAGAATCCCAATAAAAAGTAATAATAAAATCAGTAAATATCACACCTTAGCCCTGAGTGATTTTCTTACTCTCAAAATCATATTTCCCAACAAAGTCTATAAACATGTCTGAAGTATCAAATATTCCATCAGTGAAGAGGCAACAATTACTTAGTCATTTCAGAGGGCTAAATGTGTTATTTTTACACTCTATAAAAATAGATAACAGCTTCATAGGGTGCACCTGGTGCTAATGGATAGACTGGACTGTTAGATTCACACACACACACACACACATAACATGGGTTAAGTCTGTGTGTGTCTGAACTTCAGTGCTGCTACACCAACCACAACACGTGCCAAAACACCATTTGATCCACCTAGAGGAGACCAAACAAAATTAGAACGTTTGTAATTTTTTTTATGACAGTTTTCTTTAACACCTGAACTGAATGAAATCCTACTGAAGGAGCTCCCACATATTGCTAGGAGCATTTTCCCTTGAATTACATTCCGTTTGTGTAGTGAAAACTAACCAGGTACTTTTACTTTTCAGTAACCATCAGTTTCATCAACTAATTCTGAGGAACTGCAGTTCTGTTCTTTTGGGCTTTACCTCACATCACTCCATGGGAGTACTTGGTTTGAAAGAGACTGAATAATGTTTTTTCCTACAACATGCTTGTTATGAGTGATACATATTTGGCCTAAACTACTTTGCAATATCTCTTGCAAACAACTTAACCATTCGTATCTTTCATTTTTATATATTTCTTTTTTCAGTATATTTTGGCCGCAGCCACCACTGGTCTCCTCCAGTTCCATAAGGTCCATTTTTCAGATGAAAAAACTGAGGCAGAGAAAACTAGAACAAAGCAAAAAACTTCCCTTTAAGTCTGAGACTACCTCAAGCCTCAATCTTAAGTCAAGATCTCCAGTGTGTTAGCACTACCTTTTCTGTGGGCACACTGAACAGAGAAACTTTGAAAATTCACTTCTTGCCTTTGATAAAGCATCCAACATTTCTGCACTGCCTTCAGCCTGCTACTTGCTGCATGGGCATCATAAAATTGTGTGGTTTCATGCACAGCTTCCAGGTTTTCCTGGATTTTGACTAAGGAAGTAAAAAAAATGCAGCAGAATCAGATAGCTCAGGTGTTTATAAGCCTTAGCACAACCATGAGACCCAGTTAAACTGTGTGTGAATGGTATGTGCCCTTATCTGAACCCACACACAAAATTTCGCAAACTTATCACATCACATACAACAATCAGAACCCTAATCCAGTTTAGCTTTTTGGAGCAATTCAGATTATATGCATAATCAATCTTTTACTTTTAATTAAATAAAAACACTGGCAGGTAACAGTGATGCCTCTGTACACAGGACTCATTTAGAAGCATTAGCAAACCCGAATTTAATATTCTTTTCATTTTCCCAGCATTCACTGGATTTCACACTAATGGCTCTTTCTTCTCTATTGATTCTTCTCATTAATTATCTTTCAATAATATATTTTGTGTGAAAACACATCCCTTTAAAGGATGCTTTTATGATAGTGCAGCAGTGTGACTGTGCTCCTTGTCTCTCCCGCAGCTGGATTTATCATGTGTGACAGCAAAGGAAGCTGCTCCACTTACACTGGACCCTGTCCATAAACCTGCAATCCCATTCAAAAATAATGGAATTATATTTCTTTACTAATGTCCCTGCAGAGATTGCTGTCAAAGGGGCCTGGGATGTTTATCAAAAGGCTGGGATTACGATGCCAATGCTGAGCAAGTCACTCAAGGCCACCAAATATTAAAGGCGAGAAGGACTCTGACTGTACATTGCCAAGGGCTACAGCTGAATCTATAACATATGAGGCAAAGGCTCTTCCAAACCCCATCATTTTCCTGAGGTATTTGGTTTCTGTTCCTGTGGAGAAAAATCAATCATGGAGGCCAGATTAATTGCCATTACCTAGAGGAGGCAGGAGAGAAGCCTGTGCAAGCAGCGCAGGGCAGCAGGTCTGAGGCAGGGCTGGGTCTCTGCCAGCTGGAATTGCAGATGTGTCCCCACACAGACCCAGTGGCTGGGCATGAGAGGGTGACCCACAGGCTGGATCTGCAGCAGGCACCCACCTTCATTTTGTGCAAATGCAAGGATTTGAGCCACAAAAGCCTTTCCTGTGGGCCGCTGCAGAGCGTTCTTGGGCAGCCTGGGAGCCTTTCTTCATTGCAGATTCAGGTCAGGCTCCAAATGCTGACAGTAACATTTGAATTCTGCCTGTGCAGCAGTGAGCTCTTCTCAGCCTTTGCAAGTCTCTGGAAGTCAAACACAGCCAAATATGCCCTGGCTATGGGAGCCCTCCCTGCTCTCCTCAGGAATCAATGTTTGCCACAGGGACCCCTAGCAGCCAGTGCTGGGGCACTTTCCTCCAGTAAAGTTTCTGTTTGTTCTGTGCAGCTCCAAAAGATGAGCATGGAAAACAAGGCAGTCTCATGGAAGGATATTGAGTATTTATATTAGGAAAAAATATGCAGAGACATAAACTGACAAAGACTTTTCAATCTCTTTCAGGTTTGAGTGATCCAAGCTGTAACTCTATAATCAGTTTGATTGGACTTTATAAAATTCTCTTTTTTCCCCCTGAAAAAACTTATTTAATAGTGAAATATCATTTAAACAGATACAAAAAAAAAAAAGAAAAAAGAGAGGGAGAGAGATGAGCAGGAAATTCAAAGAGTTTCATGAAGAAGACACTCCCATGAAGCAGAAATAAAATAGAATTTGTTCTAATTAAAAAAAAAAATAAAATAAAATCTTGGGTATAACACCAAACATTTGTTCTGGAGATAGCTTCACTATGATAGGTTTGTTTGGCATTATCTCATATTTTCAGTGAGACCAGGAGCATTTTGAGATGAATTCTATTGAGTAGGACTGTGGGACACAATCATCTTCTCAGTTAACATTACATAATTCCCATTTATTTTCATATTATGGGTAGGATGGGAAGACAAAATTGAATATATATTTAGAAATTATAAAGCACACAAAAATATGCCTGAACTACTAGTCTGTAGCCAAATATTTTAGTGCATCGTTTTACTGAAATGAAATAAATAGCAAATACACTGTCAGTAGATGGGTCCCTAATATCTGGCTCATGAAGATATTACATGTAACTCAAAATTCTCATTATTCCTCTGGAGCAAGGAAAGTTTGCATCCTATTGCCAAAATTTATGAGGTGATCTTATTTTAAATATTTTAAATATAGAAGCATATACAGGCTGCTAATTAGGGAAGGAATCAAGTGGACCTACCCTGTAGCCAACATCTTCTGTGACAACTGCTGTGTCAACCATGCAGCCTGCTTGCCACAAGGTCTCTTTAATGCTGCAGCCATACAGAAACACATTTTTTTTCTGGGAGTGCCCATGGTAGTCACAGAAGACCTAGAGAGAGGAAAAAACAAGGTAAAATGTTGAACATTGGAAAGGTTTTTTGGTTCTTTATAATAAGCAGTATTATTCTATGGCAGGGAGGTGTTAATGTGGATTTTTTTCAGGTCTCTTCAGAGTAGCTTAGACTCTGGGCCATGCCTCTGACCTGTGTCAGACTTCATTAGTCACTTGTATCTTGCTTTATTTATTTGATCTGACGCGATCTCAGGGGTCCAGAGTCAAGCCTAGTGCACTTCTGTCTGCAGCACAAATAAACACGACACCTGTGCAAGAATCCATGGCAACTCAGGAACCTAAGGGTTCATGAGAACTCCTGACACCACAACAGAGCAATTTGTCAGGCTCTTTCTACTTCTAAACTCCTAAACTCCAGCTTTATCCCCATGAGATTTGAAATCTATGCCTTCCCAAGCGATTAATCATTGCTTTGTCTTCTTTAAATTAAAAACCCATGCTACATAATTTTCAGGAAACTGTAATTGTGCAATTGTATTGCCAGATCTTTGCATGAATTCCTGCAAGTCAAGCACAGAAAATAACCCATATTCAAGGCAAATAATTTCACTCCACACTAATCTACCTGTCTATCCAATCCATCTCTCATGGCAGCTGTCATATAAACGAGGCACAAGGCACATTCCCAGTTTTAGCGGAAGTTTTGATTGCCTTTATAGGCAGATATTGATTCCCATGGAAATGAAAATCACAATTTAATGACCCGAGAGGTAAATATTGACCCAGGTCTTAAAGAATAATCAATCTCAGTGCCCTCTGAGATATGAAGTCAATGTACACATGGCTGTTACATATATTTTCCATGTCTTCATCAGGAATATTCAAAATCTGTCAATGAAAATATAGGAATCTCTAAAGAGAAGTAATGGTTTCATTTCAAGCCAACAGTATTCACTGTAGGGTAGAAAGGAGCTTCAAAATTTAATTGAAATAGTTTTCCAGGACTTAATGTTGGAGACAAATGAATGTGTGTAGGAAGGTAGAGAAAATTATGGATCTACACAGAGATGAGGGAGAAATATGGGGCAAAAAATAGAAACATAGAATTGTTTAAGTTGGAAGATATCTCTAAAATCATCAGGTGCAATCATTAACCCAGCACTGCCAAATCCACCACTAAACCCTGTCCCCAAGTGCCACAACTGCACATCTTCTAAATACCTGCAGGATGGCGACTCCACCACTGCTCAGGGCAGCCTCTTCCAATGCTTGATCATCCTCTAGAGAAGGCATTTCTTCCTCATATCCAACCTAAACCTCCCCTGGCACAACTTGGGGCCCTTTCCTCTTGTCCTGTCAACTGTTGCTTGGGAGAAGAGACTGACATCCACTCACTGTCAGTCTGTCCCTCTGCAGAGCCTTCCTACCCTCCAGCAGATCAACACTCCCACCCATATTCTTACCTAAATACACACACAGGAGGGGAGGAACAGATGGAGAACATGAGCTTCTTCCACCAACTGCTAGGGCAAGGCTTACCCTAGTTTGCTTATTTACCAGCTCCACAGCAACTAAGTTTAGCTGCAGCACGTCAGGGCGTTTATTTATCTGGGAACTGAGCATGTACATCCTTTCAGCTCCTCTGACACCAGAGAGGCTGAGGCACACATAATAACCAGTCAGATGGACAATTATACACATCCCATAACCTGCATGCCGCTGCTTCCTTTGGTTTCTGTCCTGTCAGCTTCCCTTCCCACACCTCCACTCACCTCCAGGTCTTTGTGTGGGGCTGAGGGCCACACCTGGAGCATGTGAACAGCCACCTACCCAGCAACAACTCTGATCCACACACAATTACCCTGGAATACCTCCTTCCAAAGAGCTGCATTTTTTAATTCTCCTAATGACAGACATTCTTTTCAGCTAGTGTTTCATCCAAGCTATCAGCAATACATGGTCATAGCTTAGGTTAACCACAGTTACCACCTAGAATGTATTTCTATGAATATCAAAGAGGATTTTACAGCTTTTGTCTGATTTCAAGGCAGAGAACTCAGCTCAATTGGATATCAATTACGTGACAATTTACAGAATTACAAGACACAAAAGACAATATATTATCTGCCAAAAATATTATTTATCAGAAACCATACAGGGATGATCAGAGAGTGGGGCTGCCTCATAAGTAGCAGGTCTATAATTCTGCACCTCAAGAAGCCTGCAGACAGATCCTTAGTGACAGATCTGCATTGAGATTTCTTTACTGGTAAAGGAATACCAAAGCCAGGTTCTGTAACTTGGCAGCTGGTTCAGGCCATGGAATCTTTCAGTGAGTGTCACCAGCTTCCACAGTGGAAACATCAGTGCCACTGAAAACACTTTCTTTCTATTTTCAAGTTGCATAGTGCTACATTCTAATTAGTTTGACTGGATACTGCAGTCACTCTCAATGTTAAACTCAATTATTCTCTATAGCACATCCTTCTGCCTGATTTTCACACCACAGGGTGGTGCCTCACCATTCAGCCAAGGCTAAGAGATATTTTGGAGTCTGAGCACCCAACACAGAATTCTTCCTGGGATATGTCTGGGCAAACACTGAGCAAACTTGGCACCTCCCAGTGCTTTTTCTTCAGCCTGTCCTTCCATATGGCTGGGACACTGAGACACACAAACCAGTCAGACTCCCAAGCTTGCACTCACTGGGGTGTGACTCAAAGACATGCACAAGTTTTTAATCTATTTAAAGTTATTTGCCAGCACTGATCATCCTAAAGGTAAGAACTGCCTTTTAGCTCAAAAACAATCTTCCTTATGAGTCACAGAACCAGGTACCTTTTAAAATAAAAGAAAAGCAATATATAAAGTGGAAAGCAAGAAAAGCTTTTGGAAAACAGAACTTTTTGAAATTTCTTCTCTTTTTTTTTGTGTGTCAAGTCTCTTAATAGCATTATGACAGGACATTAAATGCCAGTTTTGAGCTAGACATACTTAGGGTTTTTTTCCTCTCCATGAGTACATTCTTGCAGGCTGTGCTTGTTTCCAAGCTTGGTTTAATGCCTTTGAGAGGCAGCAAACTCTTCTCAAAGCCTTCTGCTCCATTGGAAGTTCCTTTCCCCTTTTAGAGCATCCTGCTCTTCATTAGAGATGAGACTTTCTGCCATGTCCCAGTGCACCCAGTCTCTTGGTCTCATTAGGGCTCCCACAGCCAACAAAGTAAGCAAAAATACCCCATCATTTAATAGGCTGTTTTCATGTAAACTAAAGAATCAAAGTAGCCTTGGTTTGAAGGGCTGCTTTTCTCCTTCAAGCTGTTCAAGACTTTCTTTGCTTAGAAGAAACTGCTTGCATATCCCTAGGATAAATTAAACCAAATCAGTTCACAGAAATCATTTGGCTATCAGTGAACTTGGCTCTGTGGGATCTTAAAGGTTAAAAGAAAACCCAATAAAAACAAACAAAAAAACCTCCAAACCCAAACTCTCTTCTGAAGGAGGGAAAAGGCATTTTTGAGCAGGTATAAACTAAAATCAATATATTCTTCAAAGGAAAAGTATGAAGTCTGATATGCAGTTTGTGGGTGAGGGAGATGGTAGGATAAATAATCTCCTTTCACTCAACAATGATGAAAACCTGTACTGAGCATTCAACTTTATGCACCTGAACGTGACTAGGAGGGTCATGAATTAAAAGAGGACAGACCAAATTCTGGGTAAAACAGGACTCATCCTACACTGCTCTGAGCCAAAGGAAAATGTTGGTGACTCAATTTGCAACTCTGAGCTGAGGTTCAACAATACTCCTCAGCCTACAGAGACAAATTTCAGGGCTGTCAGTTTAGACAAAAACTAAATTACCTCAAGAGTTCTTTTAGAGAAACTCACACATGTTTTCATCTTGTTTGGGGCTTTTCTTCCCAACCCAGAGGGACTCTGGTGCACTTGGACATTTCCTGCCTGGCTGTAGCTATCACCAACAAACCTGCCAGTCCATGTATCCATATGTTTGTCAGCATTTGAAGCTCTTTGTGGTTTTCCTCCTGGGGTGTCAGAACTGTCTTTTACTTCTGCTGGGCAATTGAATAGCTGGGATGGATCCCAGAATTTCTGGTAGTCCCCAAACTCAGTCCTTTTCTTCCCATTACCAAAGCAGCAGGGAAGTTCATACACTTTGTGGGCTGCTTCCTCTGTTTTTGTGAGTGCAGGGGCTTTAGCACAGTCCATTTAGACTAAATCTTTTTGGAATTTCTACTAATGCTTCTATGAAGACAGCAATAATCTACTCATAATATTTAGCTTTAGTTGGAGTACTTTGAGGATGTAAAGAGCTTTAAGAAATTAATTTTCTCATTTTTATTCCAGGTGCACAGAGATTCTGAAATTCGGAGCTGCTGGTTAGAAGATTCAGTAAGTGATAAATATTCAAGAGTTTCAAAACAATTCCACAGGATAAAAGTGTAACCAGAACATGATGCTCCCAAACCACTCCAGCTCTGTGGCAAGACTGTTCACACAAGGACAATATTCAATCCATTCACAGAATCACACAAAAGAACCTGGAACAGACTCACCAGAGGAGCCCGGCCAATGCTGCGCAGGTAATAGAGGAGACCTTTGGCATGGTAAATTGTTGGATGCAGCTGGGAGCTGGGTGTCAGCCACTGCCTGTTGAGATCATCTCCACTCAGTGAACAACGAAGGCTGAAATCAGGAAGCAACACATCACAAACTGGCAAAACAATAGCTCGTTCCAAAGCATTTCCAATCCTGGCAATCTGTGGCACAAGGAGGGGAAATGTCAATAGAACACAGATATAATGGTTTTGAACACCGGGCTGGAATGAACCAATAATCCATATTATATTTTTCAGGTTCTTATAGTATATTAATTTCACAATTTCCTTTCCTTCTAAGGTTCACGTAATTGCTGTCCTGCAAATAAATGCAGTTTTTCACTTACCTAAGAAGGCACAAATCAAAAGACCATTTAGGAGAAAAAAGTCTTCTGAAACAGTCTAAATTCTGTGCCATGAAATTCATGTAACTTGCATAGAGCACAGGCTTCTCAAAACCCCCAGAGCAAACAAGCACCTCCAACTTCTACTCATTCTAATCGAAGACAGGCACTCAAACCTCATTGACCAGCGTGAAACATGAATGTACTTAAATGAGACATGCTGAGTGTCTCATTTGAGCTTCTCTACTCACAAGAAATGTCTCTATCTAAAGCCCATCAAGGAGAACATGATGCTTGCTAGAGCATTATGTAGAACAATTACCCAGCTTCACTGCAAAGGCTGGATAAAAAGCTAAATAAGAATCTCAGGTTTGCACTGAGGAAACGTTTCCCTTAGTTAGTTACAACATATTCTGTTACTGACTCAATGATCAGGGGAAGATTGTGCAGATACTTGACCATGTGGAGCAGTACAGCTCTGCACAATTTTGAAAAATTCAACTAATCTCCCTTGTTAGGCACTGTGTAGATCAGAGCCTTACACTCTTCAAAGGATTTGCTGTAATTTGGTTGATAATTTTCAAATCACGGTGTGGTGATAAAATTCAGGAATCCATCCTCAGTATATGAGATATTGTGGTAGGTCCTCATCATCTCCAAACTATCCACCAGAATGCTTCTGGTGGCACTGTAAAATTGGGGTGCTTATTCTTCAAAAAAGTTAAAATGGCCTAAATGTTGGATGAATTTCTAGCTACAGCTTTCCTGTACCAATCTCTTAGAACAAATTAAAATAAAATGTACTAATAGAGATGAGTTCTGCTGTTGTATTGATAGAGGTTAGGGTGTTCTGTATGTGGCATCCTGGGCAGTATCAATGGCTTGCAGAATGCTTGAAAAAAAACGGCCGTAAAGCAGGAATGTTTTGGAGTTTTTTAATATGTGGGAGTAGTAGAGAACTAGTTAAAAATAGAATACAAAAAAGCAATGAGTTACTAAGAATATTTAATATATCTTTAATGTAGAAAAACAAGGTGTTTAATGGCATCTTCGAGCAACACCACAAGATCCATTCCAGATTTACTCTAGTTTCAGATATCTGAATTCCCTTATTTCCACATAAGCCATACTTTCTGTGTTACTCGGCAAATCAGAAAACACTGGCTAACTCTTGGGAAATCAGCAAATGCTGCTGGGAGGCTTCTGCCAAAAATTCTCCATGAAAACAAGACATTTTCTGTTGTGTTTCTTAAGGGCTCTTTGGATAAAGTTACCTTTAGGGTTACCTCTCCTGATCTTCAGGACAACAGCTGCTCAGCTGAGATTAGCAGCTGGATTTCTGCCAAGAATTTGTGTGCCTACAGAGTTTCCCTTCGATAGGTACAATGCCACAGAAACAGTCACTGAACTGCACAAAGAAAATCATCTTCAGTGTGACCAGAAAAAACCAAACCCAAACACCTCCTTGACATAAGGCTGTGATATCTTCCTCCATCACAGTTATACCAGGGAGCAAAACTAATTGGGAATAACAACAGAATTCTTCTTCTGAAGGAAAGAATGATAGCTGGACTTGTATTCCCATGTTTGAATTTAATATCAAGAAGAAAAAACCAAAGGGAGTCTTGTTTCAGACCTACAGAAATGGTTTTTCAACATTGTCATTGGTCACACCCCAAACCTACTATACCACTCTTTCCTGTGGGAATTGACACTGGTTTATGACTGCTCAAACCATCCACACTTCCCTCTGCTAAAATGCCTTGGTACACACTGGACGAGCCCAACATAAAGGGAGAAACAAGCAGGGGAATAGAAACATGACAGCTCAGAATTACTGCTAAAAGTTTCAGTAAGTATAGAGACTAATATTAAACCACTGCCAAACTCATTTTTTATTTTTTAGACTAAACTAAAAGCTTCTAAAAATGTCCATTATTCCTTCAGTAGTTATAAAGATATCCCATGATCTGTCATATAAGAAAAACTCCTAAGCAAGTCCATAATGCAATTTTACCAATTCTGTTGCCCTGACACAAACTGTGACTTTTTTCACAGGTCACTATGACAAGACAGACTCTAGCTGTGCAGTTCACAGGTGCTGCTGTACCTAGCATTATTTTAAGAAATGTAATCCAACTCTAAAACAATTTGGAAGTTCTTATGAACTGTTTGAGAAGTTAACATCTCTATGTAAAGCCCAGAGCTAGGAAACAAAGTTCAGCTTTGTCCATTCAAAGATAAACATCTCTGCTCATTTAAAGCTTTAAACATTAGCCCTCAGCTTGGCTGTATCCACAGCTCTTAAGGACATGTAGAACTCAAATTTAATTACAAGAGGCTGATTTTTCCCACCCTGCTCTGTCCTTCCTTCATTCTGCTAAAAACTGTTTACTTTTGAACATGCCAATTCCTTGCCAGTACTCTTTCTCTTTATGCCTTCATTCCTTCTGTCTTTCCTAATAGTGATGACATGCACAGATAATGGTTTTGCCCATTTTGCTCTGCAGCCAAGGGTGAAGGTAAAATATTAAGCTGATTTTGAATGCTGATAGCAAATAAAGGGACTGGAGAGCTGAGACTGGCTTTGAATGTTTGGCAGGATTTAATGAAATTCACTACTCAGATCAAAGGTCTTTCTTACAACACAGTTCCAAGTTATTATACTTCCTTTAAATGCTTTACATGTCTTTTGCAGCATTAGCAAGACTACATGCCACCTTGGATGGGACTAGTGGCAGCTTACAAAAACGGTTTCCAGAAAAAATTTGAATAAAAAACACCACTCTGTATAGAGTACCTGAAATTCAGCCCAAGTGCATTACCCAGAGATACCTTAAATAATTAAACTGTGATTCTCTTGTTCAAAAGCCTGTTCTGTTTGTTATAGTCCTCCCTCTTCCTCTACTTTTATATGGCCAAGACATCTTGGCTTTGAGGGCAAAGTAACCTCAGATAATGCACAAAACTCTGCACAATCCATGTGTATGGATGGAGAGATCCTACCTGGTCCTAGCATGGGGCTGGATAAGGTCAATGGAACATTTCAGTTGACTGCAATAAGCCTGAGTCCCACAAAGGTACAAAAATGGCAGGGGATGAGAAACACAGAAACACTGGAAAAACAAAACTGAACAGGGTTTTGTTGTAAAGAGATTGGGGATAAAAATAATACACAAGATATTAGACAAGAAAGAATGAAATGGAGAGAGAGAAAAGTCACTTTTTAAAGAAAAAATGTTGCTGTGCTTGGAAGATAAAATGTTTCCCAGTCTCCTGTCCATAACAGATAAAAGGAAAGACAGGAGCCATCATATTGAATGAATGATGTCAGGACTGATAATAACAGCACCTGGGGCACAGAGAAATATAAAATCTAAAGGGATGCATCATGTTTGATATGTAGGGAGAAGTATCACCATTCACTGTGCATCTTAAAAGCAGACAGCAGTACCAGTGTAGGATGAAGTATCTGTAAAAAAGGCAGCAGGCACAAGTAAAGATCAAGATGCCATTGAGCAGCATGAGACAGCTTAGGCCAGACACAGCATGCTGGACTTTATAAATAACAGCAGCCTAGGATGAAAACTGAAATATTTGTATTAAGGTGTTTTGGTCCTGCCATTCAGAAAACTCAGAGCAATGTGGAGAAAAAAAAATAAAGATGGATAGAAAATCCTTTATTTATCTTCCTTTTACATTTTTCCAGAGATCAAGATTTGGTGATGTGACAAAGCAGCAGCAGCACCCTCATTCATATTGTAATGGAGGGAGTCAGAAATATAACCATTATTTTCTGGCTTTGACTCTTGCTTTGCTCAAGTCCATGGGCTGAAATCATAATGGCAACACTGCATCCTGATATGGCCTTGTAATGCCAATGATTACTCCAGAAATGGAATGTCACCAGAACCGTGCAAATTTTGGAGGCTTCACAATGAAACAATTGTCATCAGCATTACTGCATTAAAAAATTTATTTCCTATCCTCTTTCCTTCTGACTGCAACATGAATGCTAGAATGTGTACAATAGAACTGGGCTCAAGAGCAGTTTATCTTCCCAACATAACCAGAGCAGCTGGGAGTCCAGGAGCTACAATTCCTACTCCATATCTCTTCTTCAAGCATGTATTTCATTCTTAAGTCCTAATCACACTCCCATCCTTATATATGACCTGCTGCAACACTAATTGTCCTCAAACCTCATTTGCACCACATCTACCAAACAAAGATTATAGAACACAGTAAACACTGGAGCACCAAGATAGGCTGGCCCTGGTTAACTGGCCAGATGATAAAAAACAAGGCCAAAAAGTCAGCTTCTCTTAAGAGAACCCCATAAAGTACCAAACAATAGTGTTTTTTCAATTGCACTGTGAAATGCTGCCTATTTATTTTATCACCAAGCTTTTAAGAGGAAATTTTTTACTACTCTCTCTTTTATTTTATGGCACCTTACACACACACAATGCCAGACTCACATCCTGACACTTGTGCTACCTGGGTGCCAACCAATTTAAGGGTGCCAATGAAATGACCTCTCTCATTTCAGCCACTGTACCACCCTCTCCTCCCAGCCCTGACTGATAAATCCATGATGCACCATTCTTCCTCTTGGACAATGCTGAGGAATCACCCTGCCAGTTTTTTCCTGCCTCCCTACAGCTGAGCATTGATACTAATTAGTATAATGAACCTTCAGTGTTTTACTTGCTACATCTGACTGATTTTGTCACAATGGACAATTCCTTGCCTCCCAAGATAAATGATGCAATCTGTGCTCTTCCTGTTCCGTGCATGTACCATATCTCTATCCCTGCTCAGCTGCCTCTGATAGAAGGGCTCTTTTTCTCTCTGTGGACACATTTCATTAAGTCACACTTGGTCACAAATCACTTGGAGATGCAGAACGAGATCTGCTTCACTCCAGCTAATGCTGCCAGTGTCATAATCAAATAGGACAAGGAGTTCACCTGATCTGCTGGAAAGGTGAGCAAACAGCATTGCCAGGGATGAGCCAACTTCCCTCCCAGTTCCACACCAAAGGATGCCCAGCACATTTCTCTTTCTTCTATTTGTAATAGCAGGAATCATTAAATACCAGATAATTCATTCACCTGACATTGCCCACACTTTGCACTGTCATCTATGAGAAAAGTTCCAGTAATAAAAAGTTTTGTGTTTTTTATGAAGGAGCAAATAAGGATTCAGGGAACAAATAAAAACTTGGTTCTCATCCATGACATGGGGTCATCTCAAGAGTCTCTTCTGAGGATCTTCAAATGCTTTTATTCACTAAAAAAAGCCTTAGAACAGCATTCTTAGACACTGGTTCCGCATGGAAATTTAACTTTTCAGCTCTTATAACAAGTATCGATTTTTTTGCAGAAAATGTTGACTTTTCCTCACCAATCCAAAACAAATTCCCCAGCAAACTCTGAATTTTCTTTCAAAACCCCAAATTTTACTATCCAAAACATCAGAACTGGTTAAGGAGATGTCTCAGAAAACATGAATTTGAGGTTTCTTTGGGATCTGTTCCTCTCTTTCAGAGCATCTCCTCGAGAGGGGGCACATTTTCCCTAAATGCAACATCAAGACTCCATGACAGCAACTCTGAGATGCAGAATCATGATGCAACATAGGATTTATAGTTTGGCTGAGGAGCCTGGACAAGGCCAGCCAAACAACTCCCAAATGGCACTGTGATGACACTTCCAAATGGAAGTACTGTTTTTAAATGGGAAGATTTGGCTCCAGTTTTGATTATCCATTATTTATAGAAAAGCTTAAGCTTTCCATGAGGGAAAAAAATAAACAAAAAATCCTGAAAAATATTTTCCCAAACAGCCCCACTTATATTCTCCTACAAGCGATGTCAGCAAATCCTAATTTTGCAGGCAGGGATATTGAGAAGTGAAGCCACTCATGCAGCAAAGCAGTAAATCAATGAAAAACTAGGAATAGAACCTGACAGCTGATGAAAGCATATCACATCAACTAAAACTTTACTTTTAAATTTATGTCCTTTAGCCTGTTTCTAATTCCTGTATCCTTTCCTATTTTAAATGTGGCTTGTATCCATAGAGCCGAAGAGGATTCTTAACTGACTTAAGCTAATTGCACACATATGGGTTGCATCAAATTAACTGAGTTGATTTAAAAATCTGTTAAATCAGTGCACTCTCTGCATATAAACGAGCACTAAGAATTGCAGTTTGCAGATGATTGTTCTAAAACTTAAACCAAAACAAACAATGCAGAAGGGCAAAGCAGCAAATGGCATCATAGAATTAAGTGATAATAACAAAAAAGGTGTGTGGAGACTCAGGGAAAAAAAAAAAGAAAATAGAAAGAATGTACTCCAGTGGCTTCAGATCTCCAACTGTTTTTCCTCTAATCCATCCCCAGCCAAGTAGTGCAGGAGGTGGTACCCTGCAAAGCTTTGTATGGGAATCAGGCTGGTTTCAGCCAGCTGACACCTCACAGCAAAGCAGGACAGTGACCTGTCAGCTAGCAAGGAAGAAAGACAAAAGGAAAAAAAGAGAAAGAAGCCGAGAAGACCTCAGAGAAATGAAGGTGAGGAAGCCTGAAGCCACTCCTCCCCAGCTGAGGTGCAGTATGTCCCATTCTCCATCACCTCAGCCATCTTCAATAAAAATAAGCAGCAGGGATAAATCTCTGCAAGTCACACCTGCATGACAATGAGGTGGTGGTGTTCCAAAATAAGATGCTTTTGAGCACATATATTTTTGGCACCGTAGGAGGCTGAAAGGTTGTTTTGCCAAATTTGTTCGGTTGATTTCTGAAGAGAGGTTAATAATAAACTTTACAAAAAAGTGTTTAAAACATGGCTGATCTAGATTAGGCAGTGTTGGTTTTCCCCTGTGATGCTAAGTAGGCTCACACAATAATCCTTCAGTATGAAATCCCATTGGTCAAAAATGATGCTGTTTCTCTTCTCTAAGAAAGACCTGGAGCAGGATGGGTTTACTGTGTCATCAAGTCACTCATTTCAGTGTAGGAGCACAAAAAGGGACCTCAATGCACAAGAGGCTGCTGTGATTTATGGTGGAATTGGCCACAGGCTGACATAGTTCCTCCATTAGTAAATTATAGCTCTGAAAAAGCAGAATTAACTGAAATATGCTGATTTGTAGCTTACAAAACAACACAAACTGAAGCACAAAGTTTGCTAACTCTTTCCTTTACAAGGCAATGGGCTGGCTAAGGAAGATAACAATGGATTGTGTTTGTTGCTCATCCTAGAAGGGTTTCTCCTCTTTTTCCCACCTCCACCTTTTCTTCCAGTTGTTGTAAACTCAATATGATTATGAAGACATTACAGCTGTATCTTCAACATCATTGCAAATTCCCACTATGGGGGGCTGCAGCATTTTGGGACTTGACCTCTACTAACCTCACAGGCTACTTGCACAGCAATATAGTAATATTTCCTCACAGGTTACTCAGTGATGATACATATGAATCCAGGCTTTTTATACTTCTCCTTTGTGACACAGGATTTCTAACTCTGCCTGTGAATTCCATTGAGGAGCCAGGAGTTCCTATGAAACACTGTTTGCATTCTCTTCAATAAATGTTCCCCTCTGTGCAGATGAATAATATTTATGGATTAGGCCCATTTGCAATTCAGAAAAGGCAAGCTGCAAACAGATGATCTTTAAGGTTCCTTCCAACCCAAGCCATGCTATGAAAAGAGCCAACATACATCACACCACCAGAAGAAAAATCAACCCCCCCAAAAACCCAATGAAAACACCTCCTCCTATTTTTTGTTATACATTTCACCTGCCTTTGAAAGGATGTAGTTATTTTCTATTTTACTGGGCATATATCCTTGAATTCTTTGCCAGCACATTGTATCTTCGTTGTTGGTGTTCTATTCCTACATAATACTTCTCTCCAGTGTTGTGAGCTCTTGG
This sequence comes from Anthoscopus minutus, assembly GCA_013399455.1. Taxonomy (NCBI): domain Eukaryota; kingdom Metazoa; phylum Chordata; class Aves; order Passeriformes; family Paridae; genus Anthoscopus; species Anthoscopus minutus. The sequence goes on from VWYI01044261.1 coordinate 79,834, forward strand.
CTAACATTGTGCCTGGTTCCTTTAGATATTCCTGACACCATTAAGGCTTTGAGGGACTTGAGCTGTGAGTTAAAAATAACATCACTACCATAACTGGAGAACTGTTTTTTGCATTAGCTTGAAAATTATACATAGCAAGTGGTCTAACGAGGCATTGCAGTTACTGAAAAAAAAATTAAAATAATAATAAAAAAGTAAATCCCCAAATTCCACTCACTCTTGTGGAGCTTCCTGCTCCAAAATGTGTGCACCATCTATCTTACTATGTCCATTCTGTAAGTGTCTTGGGTAAAGAGTAACAGAGGAAGCTTGAGCTCCTCCAGTGTCCAGGCAAAGGAAATATGTTTTAGGAATGCCAGACAAACAACGAATTGAAATTGTCCCTGTATGAAATCTGGCAACTACCACAAGGGCCACACATCCAGCCTGCAGACAACAAAGTATTCCCAATAAAACATCCGTGCACCAGGGCGGGCACAGGAGCAACAATTCCTGAATAATGATAATGGTGAGGAGACACAAAGAGAGAATTTTTCTTCATCTGCAATCCTCTGCAAAACAAACTCAGCCTTCTGCTGGCATCAATCTGCTCCTTCAGTGCAGCCTCAGACACCAGGCAAGAGCCACTGCAGCAGTGCTGCAAGGGCACGTGGGGGACTGAGCAGCAGGGAGCAGAGAAGGCACAGGGAAGAAAACCCACACATCCAGGGTTATGTGTGTAGATGCACTAAACTCTCCTTTATTTGTTTACTTTCCCCCACAAACATGCACTGCAAGCCTTCAAACCTCAGCTGAATCCTAATTCTGATACTAAAAAAACCACAACAAATTGCACTTACATAACTGCTCATCCAAGCATGGTGTCTCTGGGCACTTCAAAACAGTAAAGTTAAACGAAGCATTCAATACACACTTATTAAAATAAAGTATCCACTAGAGAAACCTGATAGGCTTGCAGAGCACTGCAAAACACTCAGGAAAAAAAAAAAAAATTAAATGCATGCATATAAAAAGCAGCAGCAGATAGAATTACTGTCAGAGAAAAATAAAATAAAATAAAATGAAATAAAACAAAACAAAATAAATAAAATGAATAAAATAAAATAAAATAAAATAAAATAAAATAAATTAAAATAAAATAAAATAAAATAAAATAAAATAAAATAAAATAAAATTCTCCAGAAAGCTTCAGAAACTCTAGCAAGACTTGGAAAAAGTTTTAAGAGAGCTCATTGAAGTGCTAAGTAAAGCTGGCAGTGAGAATTCAGGATGCACAGAAAGATTTAAAATTCCTAAGAGGTGCTATCACAACCTCAGGGGAGCTGAGAGACTTGCAATGGGTACCTTGCTGAACATATTAACAGTCCAAGCCTTGCTGGAAGTTTCCAGTAAAGAAAAACTAGGGCACTAGATAGGAACAAATACATGGAAGTGGTTCATATATACTCTTGTGAGCAAAAAATCTAAGCTGCTTTTGCATAGCAATTGACAAAATTTAATTGGTGACTAGTATGATCAAAAAATTCCCTCTTGAAACAGATTTGTAAAGTGAAGTTACTTGAATACTGAAATAAATGACCTGATTTTTCAAAATATGGAGCTATTCATCATAGCCTATTGAAGTTCAATAGAGTTGCAAGCACTCAGCATCTTCCAAAGTCAGGAAATTCTTAACTGGCTTCCTGAAAAAAAAAATCAGATTGGGTCAACTAATTTATGGTCCTTAGCATTCATTTTTAACTCTCTCCTTAATATGAATCAGGAAGCCTGAAGCATCAGAAGATATCAGCAGAATTTTCCAGAATGGAGGATACAGTGCTTTATGCAAACATTTTTGGGCTTTTTCCCCATAGCTCTTTCTTGCTGACCCCTCTACACTTGTTTTTAATGTAACATAATAGAAGAATCATCTTTTAAAAGGGTGAAGATTGTGTGTATGTGAATATATGGGGACAGATGGATAATCATGAAGACATCCACAAAGAAAATTGATGATCAGCCTCCTATTTTGGTAGCAAAATGTTTAAAAATCTTTCAGGTAAGTGGCACTCCCCCTTTTTCAGTGAGTTAAGAATTTCAGGTCCTGATCAAAAATTGAAATATTTCATTGGAAAACAGATGACAAAATACCAGGCAGAGAGAGCTCCTTATTTAGACAAGGAGAAAAGGGAAAGAGAAGAGATCTGCAATGTGACCTCTATATCACTTATTATAAGACACAGAGAAGGGTAATCTGCAGCTAGAGCTCTCCTACTTGGAAGGCCCATGGATGAAAATTGACACAGCATCACTAAAAGCAAATTATATCTCCTGACTGATCCAACTCAGCACACTCAAAAACCAACCAAAGAATAGGCCCACATTGTTTATCTTTATAGAAATCAACAACCAAGGGTTGTTGCACAGTTTTTCTCTGTCTATAAAAAAACCCTCATTTTAACCTACTTATAGAGAAAAGAAAAATATATTTTGCATATCCATGTAGAAGAGCTGAACACATTTTAACTGTTAATGCACATTTAGGCTCAACAGGCAGATGACAGCACTGATGCACTGCATTTACAGGGCAGCACAACGTTTGCCTCTAAGGAGAAACAGTGCTAAGATCCAGCTTGAGCCAAGAGGTCTTCAAACTTCTCTGCCAAATGAGACAATATTCTGTCACTAGGACATGTCAAGATATTGCTTTCCATGAAGATGCAACTACGGTGTCTCTCTCAGTAGAATTACGTTTAAAAAGCAGAACAATAAAATTTTCTCAATTTCAAGATGGAGTTGAAAGAGAAACGAGTTTGGTGCTTGCTTAAAATTACAACAAAAGGCTAACAAAGTCTCTAGAATAATTCTGATTATACCCAATAGCGGTTTTCCTTTTTTAATTTCTTCAACATTCCTAGTTCTTTGAGCTAATTCTACCACTCAGACCCGAGAGAGAATAAAGACTCAGCTGCATAACATTTAGTCAATACAGATAAGCTCACAGAAATATCCCCTGCAAAAATCAATGTGCAAATTCAAGCAGGCCATTCTGATCAGGTGGAATAAAGGTTGTACAAGGTTGCCAATTATTTTGGCTTCTCTTGTATTTCTGGAATATTTATAAGCAAGTAAAGGTCACTTGCTCCCTACAAGAGAGAATCTAGCTGAAGCTTTGACCACCCTTCTTGACCAGCTTCTTTCCCATAACATTGTCTGATTAATAATGCCATGGAGTAGATAGGAACAAATGCATGGAAGTGATTCATATCTACTCATGTGGGCAAAAAAATCTAAGCTGTTTTTACACAGCAATTAACGAATTTTAATACTTTTAATAGTTGTAATTTTTGTTAAGATGTAACAATGTTTATAAGCAGAGAAAAATATAGTTTTCTAAAAAGTTGGCTTTTCTGAGCAGTTGGCAAGTTTGATCACAAAAATTTGGTAGTGAGGGAAAAAGGTACACCAAACCAGTCATATTTTTTGCCATTTTTGAATGTCCAGAACAAAGATCTACCCTATTTAAAGAAATTAAGCATCCCTATCCTCCCTCAGAGTGCAGTGAATGTACTTTCAGTGTGAAATCTCCATTTCAATAGGACTGTCTCTTTTCAGACTAACACTGGGACATTTCAAACAATTATATAATCATTAAATTAAGCCCAAAAAGCTTCTTTAAGGTATTACTGCCCTCACTGTATAGATGGCTAAAGTAACTACAAAACAGTTTAATGACTTGCCTGAGATTGCACGGTAAACATTTGAGAAAAATGGAAAAATGATGATTCAAAGAGAGCAAAACATTCATAGGGGTTTTTTTTAAAGCTGTTCACAGCCTGAAAAGCAATTACTTAGTGTTCCTCAAAGGATGCCATGAAGGATGCTTATCTCTATTCCTGAGAACTGAAAATTACCAGTGATAGACAGCAAAAAGGGATTGCAACCAGGAAAAGAACAAAAAAAAAAAAATTAGGTCTATAGAGCTCATTTCTCTCCAGCTCACAAGGCAAATTTGTTGGCCTGAAAAGCATACTCACTGAATTGCAGCTTTGAATGTATTTCTCATGGTGTGACTCCACAGCTGCAAAATCCCAGCTGCAATTAGGAAACTGCAGGGCTGGATCTTATATCATTCCTACACGCGCTCCTCTCCAGCGGTGGCTGTGGCAGGCTGCAGCTGGCCTGCCATCAGCCCCAGCTGCTGTCAAGCAGCAAGGCAGTAATGGAATTGTGTGTAAACAGTAGTAAAACACTAATTTCACAGGTGTGGAAATGGGCTGAGAGTGCTTAGTGTGGTTTCAGTCCAGCGCTTCAGGCAGGTGAATACAACTTCCTTGGGAGAAGCGGCAGAACGGGGTTTGACACCATCACAAGGGGAGGGGTGATGAGGGGAGTGCTAAGTCTTCAAATAAGCAGAAACATAACAAACTGAATTTCGAAGTAAAATCACTTCAGAGCCAAAAGAAAAACCCCTCATGATTCCAGTTGTGAGCTATTCTCCAAAGATCAAAGATGAGGGCAGTGCCCTTTTCTCACATTTGTCTGAGAGGATTCTTGTGTCTCCTGCAGCACGATTGCTCTTAAGAAAAAATACTGCATCAAATGGTTCACAGATGCTAAGGATGAATTAACAGGATGACTGTTTACATCTAAATCCACAAATTCATTCCTTCCTCGATATTCAAGTTGACCCTAAATGATCCATTTTGGTGAATCCTTCTGAGTCCAGCCTCTACAGGGTAAAGCTCTCATTCAGCCAGTGTAAATCTAAGATAATTGCACCACTAGAAGACATTGACTAACTTAAAAGGACTTAGTGCTGAACACCCACTCATACAATAATTTATTGCTTAGTTTTGTTTGACCTGTGGTATGTGGCTATCCCATCTTCCCTTCCTGAATCCCCTAGTAAAGCCCATTCAATACTTTGAGAAGAAAAAGGTGTTGAGACTCAAAGTAGATCTCATGGGCAACAGTCTATCAACACAGCACACATCTCTCCACTGCAGGGTTTCATTTCAAGCTTCCAATGCCGCTCAGGAATCTCACTATTTCATTTTTATATGGAGAAAACCATCTCTCCATCTCGCCAAGAGTTAAGCAACTCTTGCAAGAAAAGAAAAAAAACCAAACCAACAGTACCCAAAATGTTGAAAGCTGTCACATCAAAATCAAGACAAAAAAAATATTCTAGCAACCATCCTCTGCAAATACACTTCCTCTCTTTCAGTTTGTTCCAAGTGCAAAGCTCCAGAAGAAAATGAGCTGTTCTACTATAAACTGTTGTCTAAGTAACATAAAGACATTGACTAGTCCAGGAGGTCTTTTGTAGATAAAGATGAGGCTAGTTGAGGAGCTGCCAGTTCCCTTCCTGCCTCTTACAGGTCTGTCCTTTTACTTGTCTAATTGGCAAAGCATCAAGGCAAAGTTCCCCTTGGAAAGGGTTTTCCTGTTCTGACACAGTGCTGGCACCGTGGTACGAGAGGCATTGCCTACTGCTGCAACAGTTGGGAAGGAATGCCAGCCCCATCCCTGGGAGCAGATTGTTTATCACTGACACCAGAAAGCTGCTGGAATGGGAGGACTTGGGCCCAGCACTGCCAAAAGGGGATGTTTGGCCTGGCAGTGGGAAGAAAAAGGGATGCCACAGGGCTCTCCTAACTTATGCTGCTGGCACCACTCCTTGGGTAGAGCTCACTATCTTGAATTGGCAGAAAGAACTCAGAGTTCAATCCTTCTCTCCTCAAATTAATCTTCAATCTGTCACAAAGAACAACTAATGGACATTGAAAGGAAATAGGTGACTCTTTTTTTCCTATGCTAGGGAGATACTCCAATATACAGTTGAAATTTCCCCTTTGGAAGAGAAAAGGTGCAAGTAGGAATTAACCCAATTTAAAGACCTCTGCTGTTGGCTTACAAAAGGAACAGGATCATTTAGTAGTCAGAGACTGATTTGCTGTCACCCTTTATTCCAAGATCCCAGTTTACACTAATAAATCCTTATGCTCTTGCCTTACTCCGGAGGACAAATAATCACCAGGTCTTCCTCATCTAACAGGGTCAGGAAGATAAATGCCCAAAGCCACTCAGCCTTGCAGACAGCGACAGCTTTGGGCTTCCATGGTGTTCCTTCACAGCTACTTCTGTTCATGCCATGGGGTCCTCCAGGGACAATTTGTCACAGCCCATAGCAAGTTGCCTAACAGTTACTCTCATAATTCAGTGACAGGTTACATCATTGTTTCTCCTGGAGTGCCTCAGGGGGTCTTCTCCTTCTTGCTTTTCCCTTTGCCAACCTCCACTCACATCTACCATCTCAGCAGGGATGTTATTTGAAGCAATGACAATGTTTTGGAACAGGTTCCAAGGTAAATTAGTTTGCATCCATTATGAATTCTGCTATAAACTATGCTTGCATCCCACATAAAATCTCCAGGATAGAAAAATTTTAAAGACAGTGGAGGCTCAAAGATCCCAGTGTTTTATTATTGACCTAATCTAGCCCTTAAGAAGCTAAAGTAATCTTGCTGCAGCAGCAGTTTGGAAGATACCACTTGAATAAAATGATAATAGGAATAAACTCAGAAAAATCCCTTTTCTTACAGGTTATTAAACCCTCCTGACTCAGGGGATGTGTCAAGAATAAAGCTTAGGACAAATGGCTGGATATATTTTTTTACTTTCACATGTGTAAAGTAACTCAAGAGCCTTGAAGGAAAGAATCACTTCCTTGGGTATTCTGATTCAGTGAGCTAAGTTGAAAATCATTCCAAAACATGTTTCCCATCATTACAATGGGACATTTGCATCAACTATGTTCTCAAAGAATTATTTACATCTACTTCTCAAGATTTCATCACATGCAAAGTGACTACACTGATTGAATGGACACAGCTCCTTAATTGCTTTCAGAAAAGAAAGCTGCTTGAATTTTATTTATTTACTTACTGATTTATTATAATTATTTAGCTGTCTGCTTCCAAATGCAAATATGTCTTTGCTGCTCCATTAACCTGATCACATATCTGTGTTTCAAATTCAGCCCAGAATGTCCACACAAGAAATATCTCTGCAGCACTTGGGGAAGCCATGCCATGCATTTTATGGCCAAATCATGAGTTACATTTTTAATGAACACCTGTCCAGGTTTCCTACACAGTAAACAGATATTCTCCAAGAGCTTGTGTGTGCAAATTAACACCAGGTCTTAGCAAGAGTTGCAATGGCAAGGGAGCATCAGCAAATATCTTCCTTTTGCTGCTCCCAAAAGAGAGGTTTCCTTGCTATCACAATCCCAACACACAGTGTTTGCTACTTGTTACATTCCTCTTCCGGCAGATGTTTAAGCCAGATGTTTCACTGCCAGTTTCTGATTAGTTCACTAAGCAGGTTTTTCTTAAGATAGCGGGATCAAAAACAAACAAAAACAAAAAACACACACACACACAAAAAACACACACACAAAAAAAACCAACACAAAAACAATAACAAAGAAACCCCACGGGTGAAGTTTACACAGCACAATTGGGTTACTCTTCGAGCAGAGCTATTGTGAATTTCCAGTGGGGTGTGGGAAAACAAAATGCAGTCATGAGATACCTACATTGACCTGTTTGTCCTTCAAGCTACAGGCTGTAGAAATGCTTCACACAATTTTACTCAGAAGACCATCTAGACAGCTATTTACCATTGCCTGAAATCAAACCACTGTTCTCCTGTTTTGTATAACTGGCCAGCAAAATCCGCATTTTCAGGATATTTACAGGCTCATATTCCAATGCCAAAGATATCCCTGTTAGAATTCAGGGCATCATGCTACACATTAAAATAAGCTCTTTAGAAGAAGGTAATAACAATTGCTATTCTTTCTGTTCCTAGGCATAAGATTACCTCAGCAAACCTACAAAGTTTTTTCCTTACCATCCCATCATCATTAGAATGGCCTGCTCAGAATTCAGTATTGACACTTGATGTTCCCTATTTAATCTGGTGATGACTACAAATGTCAGGCTTTGTCCTCTTGGACCAGGTTGCCATGTGATGCCTGTCAATTCTTTACTATGCTTTTTCACCTTCCTTTCATCTGCTATTACATTGCATGGTGAAAAAGAAAAGATGTTTTCTTTCTGCTGCCTGTAAACATCTTCATTGCACTTCAAAGTAGCAGGGGGGAAATAATTACAGATGGTGAAAAACATAGCACAAAACAAATAAAAATAGGAAAAAAGTGGACCCTTCTCCTTAGTGAATTGATGCATCTATATATATTTGATACATGACCTTTCTATATCCACATGCACTGCAGATATGTCACAGATCATTTTGAATAAATAAGGTGATCTTCCTTCCAAATGTACTACTAGCAAGTCTGACACAATATTTTAAAAAAAAATCCAGAAATTATATACAATACTGATTTCTCTTCCCTACTAGACACTTATAATTTTTTACCTCCAGGTAAAATAGTTTATAAAAACAACTCCTTTCCCAAATCCTTACTGGAAGCAAAAGGAATATTATGCTACAATCAGCTCCACAGAGACAAACATTTTATTCACATCACACAACTTAAAAATATATACACCAGTTAATTTTATCTAAATAAAAACCCCAGTGTGGCTTTTAAATGATTTAAAATTATTTTCTTAACCTGCTGAGGTATTTTTTAATTATTTGGGATGAGTGGCATCAAATGCAGATACAGAGAGTGAAAACCCAGAGATGTTTACAGTAAGTCATGGAATCCTGGGGCCTTTCCATATATGCTACAGATAAATGGATTATTACTAACACACTTTTTAAAACAAGTGATCAAAACCAATTTCATTTCACTTAGCCAAAAGAATTTTAAGGAGGATAAATGGAGAAATGTGCTTCCATTTTCAAGTTTGATGGCTGCTCTTCTCTTGTAATTCTTCCCCACTACCACCTGTTTCACACTTGTCATTAATATCATAATTACTGAACTGAACTGAGTCAGAGAATTTACAAGCACCACTTATTATTTCTTGGAGATTAAGGGAAATTGCCATCGAAATGAAAGCTATGGTTTGGAAGATATAAATATAGGAATCTTTTTCCTGGGAATTGAGCTTGTTCCAGATCTGAAGAAAGTTTAAGCTACACTAAAGGTTCTGAATGCTATTAATTTGACCATATAATACTCTCTCTTATTTAATATAAAACAGTCTACATAAGTAATAGGGGGAAATATTGTAATAGCACAGGCCAACAGGGAGCAAAGCTACTTAATGAATTGAAAAGGAAAAATTATTTTACAAATTCAGGAGAACTACTAGGCTAGAGGTTCCCCTGATTGAGGTATATTGTCAGAGCAGCAGAGGGAGGCCAGAAAGGGAAACAAGACATAATACCCATCAGAATAGGGAAAACTGAGAATAGCTGACATAAAGCACACCCTTTTTAAAAAAGTACTACAGCTCCTAAAACACACAGTACCCTAAATAACTCCTGGAATCTTGGGTACCAAATCAAGGTAATAATTAGTCTGCCTGAGAACAGTTGGAGAAAGCTTCCTACATGCTGTGTGGAACCTGCCCTCTCTGAGCTAGAGTGTTTTGTGATCATAGAATGGTTTGGGTTGGAAGGGACCTTCAAGGTCGTCTTGCTCCACCCTGCTGCCGTGGGCAGGGACACTTTCCACTAGACCAGGTTGCTCCAAACCCCATCCAACTCGGCCTTGAACATTCCAGGGATGAGGCATCCACAGTTTCTCTAGGCAATATGTTCCAGCACCTCACCACCCTCAAAACAGAATTTTTTCCTAACATCTAATCTAAACTAATTTTTAGTTTGAAGCCATTTCCTTCTGTCCTGTCACTCCAGGCCCTGTAGTCTCTTCGTTGCTGGCTTCCTTCAAGTACTGAAAGGCCACAATTAGGTCATCTCAGAGCTTTGTCTTTCCCATTTCTCTTAACCTTTCCTCATAGCAGAGCTGTTCCAACCCTCTAATCGTCCTGGTGGCCTCTTCTAGGCTTGCTGGAGGCAGCTCTGCAGGTGGGGTTTCACCTGAGTGGAGCAGAGGGGCAGAATCCCCTCCCTCCCCTGCTGCCCACACTGCTCTGGATGCAGCCCAGGATGTGTTTGGTTTTGTGGGGTGCCTGCGCCCATGGCTGGGTCATGTCCAGCCTCTCAACCACCAGCACTTCTCTTGTTAAACCTCATGTGATTTCCCATCGGCCACTGCCCAAGCTGGCCCTGGTCAATGTCCTTCTTTCAACCCATGTGACAAAAATGAACCAATTTCAAACAGTCTCTACTATGAGGAAACAACAGGAAAGAGGTCTCTGAGCAGTCCCCACCAGCAATGAGTGTGGAGCCTCCAAGGTTCTTGGTCTACATCACGCTGAAGAGGAACATTAAAAAAATCCCAGTGGATTACCAAAGCAAAAATAAATAAAAATGAAAAGTGGGAGGCCGGGAGACAAAAGACAGAAGGAGAACTGCATGGGGAGAGAGGCATTCACAGAGAAGGAAAGGGCAAAAGTGTAAGACAAAGAGAGACAGATTCTGAACCAAAAAGAAATTAGGATTTAACTCCCTGTGGGGGCAAAGCAAGGGAAAAAAACACCATATGCTGGGATAACAAGGAAAAACAAACAAAATATTTACATTTATTTTCACATAACTGAAAATGTATAAAGTATGAGAAAAACCAGCTTGGTACTCTGGGGCTTTCTCAGTATTGTTTTGTTTACACACAGAGACCCAGGACTTTGCTTAGAGCATCTTCCATTAGCTCTACAGAGCAGAATTACAAATGAGAAATCAGATCATTCTCTGGAAATGCTGCTAATATCAGCCTCCTATGGTTAATAAGCTTCTGCACTGTGGAGGTTTTGGCTGAAAGTTCATGCTGCAAATCCAAATAGCACTGGGCAAACATCAGATTGGAATCCCGGAAAAAATGCCAAACACTTGCACCAAAACCCCAGAAAGCTGAGAAAAACAACACTCTCATCATTTGACAATGTTGCTTTTCCTTCCCCATCTCCTGAAAATACTGGAAAGAATCTAATCTTCAGTACATTCCTTGTTACCAAAAATTCCAATACAACAGAATTTATAGACTATAATTACAAACCAGACAATGAAACATGAAGAAACTGAAGACAACAGCTGTTCTGCAATCCAGAGCTAAGACTACAACACTACCAGTCTGAAAAAGCAATTACAGCCTATAGGACCTTTAAATGAGAAAAAAAGTAAAAATCAAAGTCAAAGGCTGAGTTTCACTATCCAGCCTGGGATACCAGTCCATCATTTGTGACTGTAAGCTACTGACAGATTGCTCCATCAGGCAGATACTGGCATCATTTATCCGTTACTGAAATGCAGTTAAAACATTCAAATACAATAAAGTGACACCTCTACATCATGTTGGAAAGTAAGCAAGGAACAGTTATCAACAAAAATTAGTGCTCCAAGGGAGTGTTTGATACATCATCAAAGATTACTGCCCTGTTCAACAAGGTTCCTCTGATGACAGGCAATGGCTCATAGCCTGGGCTATAGATTTTGCAGACCAAAGCAGAAGATGCCACATGGCTTTGCACCTCCTCTGAAGGCAGTACACAGGACTCGCACTTTGAAGGGTTGCCTCAGTTTAGGGAGCATTCAACATGCAGAACAGAATGACTCAAAAGGTGTCATAACTGGAGTAAATATTAACCTTCATATCTGAAAAGATATCTTCTTGTCATAGCTACTCTGGATTTCATTTAATTGTTGTGTGAGGTTTTTTAACCTGTTTTGTGCTAAGCACACACAATGAAAGCAGAATACACTACAGCATTCTACCAGTGCTCACTGCAGTGAGCTAAAGGATCAGGGAGAGATGCATGGAGGGTATAGAGAAGCTTTCCTTCACTCTATTGTTTCTCATGACTTCTTGTATTAAATTAAACTAGAATTTAAAATTTGCTTGCTCATCTTTTCTCACAGCTTAACTTTTCTTTCTCTGCCTTACCCTTAGGATTTCTTAACCCTGGCTATGCCATTACAAGCACTTATTTTCTCTGTTCTCAGCCAGGTCTGCCTCACTGTGACTTCAGCTGTAGGAGTTAGCAAAATTGGCCGCTTTGATTAGAAACGTGTGAGTGGAAGGCAGATAATAGCCTGGTTCTCTACACCTGATCTCCCGGTGAGGGGGTCAGTGATAAGGGTCAACATCTGAAATAAGTGTCTCATCACATGAAGAGTTTGTGAAGGAAAATCTGTACTGTCAAATGAAGTGGAGCACAGCAGCACTGGGAGCTGGAGGGGCCTGACTTATCCATATATTTGGTTTGGTTTGTGTTTAGAAAATTTTATTCTGGGGAGGAGCTTCCAGGAACTGTAGAACCTGAAGTCCTGCACTGAACTGCAGAACAGATGCACCTCAGAGACTGGCAGTTCCATCCTCCAAGAAATGGATTTGCCAAAGGGCAAAAGAAGCTGTAGGCACCCTTCTCCAAGGCTATGCTCTCATCTCATATGCAATCAGGCATAATCTTAAATATAATATGCAGTCCAGGAATACTCTTGAAGCAAGGGGATTTCCTTAAACCAGTTCGCTGATGGGCTCTGATTAAATTATTTCCAGAATAATTAATTTGTTGATTGACACTTGTAACATGAAAACCATCCCAGATAATTTGACACTGGCCATTGGTGAATTATCAAGTTAAAGCCTTTACTCTAAATGTGACTGTTATGAATGAAATGTCACATAGTGACATTTGATATTTTGCAGCAATTACTACTGTGCATGTGAGTACATAAGCACCATTGAAGCAGAGTCAGACTCAGGCTTTTAGGAGTCCAGGGATCAAAAGAGACAGACTTCTTGTCTTGTCTAGGTTTATAGACTACATAGCTATTGAGAGTCCATTAATCATGTAGAGGAAAAACCAGCCATTATGGCTAATGAAAAAAGAGGGATGGACGCAAGGAGGTTGAAATGGACAGGTGCCTGTTGTGCCACACACACTTTGATCCTCCTGAACAGCCACTGCTGCATGTGTCAATCTGAAATGAATTTTAAAACATAAAGAGCTACTGTTGAGAGAAGTCTGAGACCAAGTCACACACTTTCCACCAGTGGGAGACACAGAGCTGTGAAAGCTTGCCCCATTACTGCTGAACTTGAATGGTCAGAACAAGCAGCATATGTCCTACAATGTTCCTGTGTCAGATGTGTTGAGAGTCAAAGCTCCATTCCTTCCCTCAACACTCTTTTATCACCCTTACCCTTATAACAGCATTTGTACCACTCTGCTGTGTTTCCCGTGTCTCATGCATGTAGGAAATTAAAGATCAGCACTGGGACTCCACTGCATTTCAGACTCAAACCACCAAACAAAGGTGAAAGGAAAAAAGAGAGGAAATATGAGGAAAGAAGGAAAGGCTGGGGATGTATCAGGGGACAGAACCATGCTTCCAGTACAAAACATGGTGCTAAACAGGCTTTGTTTGGAGAAAGCTTAGATGTTTAGAACTAAACTTGGTGGCTTTTTGAAAACTTTTTGAGACAACTGTTGAAACTGTGGTTTATTCTTGACAAAGATGTAAAACTGGGGTACTTTGGAAGATTCAGCAGAAAAAGGCTTTAAAATTCTCAACTCAAGACTCAGTGTCTCTTGTGCCCATGAGAAGATGTACTTCCAGCTTTCTAACAGTCTCTTTTGAGCACACCATTGACCCTACCTACAGCTTCCCCCAGCTGTTTGTGTAGCTGCCTCTCATTCTGGAGAGTGTTGAGAGGAAGCCAGCATGATGGATAACAGGAGTCCTCTGACATACCATGCCATTTATCACATAACAGCCTCAATCCTGCTAAGGTGGCCTTCTCCATATGTCACTGTCAGCTTCTGTGCCACCGCAATGCATCAAAAAGAAAAGTTTGAATATGAAGCACTGTAATTCCTAAGTCACAGCTCATTGCAGCTTTCCAGACATGAAGAACCATTCTGTCTATCTGCCAGCTTGTCTGTTTAATTTTCACTGTCTCACATATGTGAGAAATTAAGTCTTCAGTGTAGAAGAAAACCAGAAAAAGTCAGAGGTCTAGCAGAGGGAAGGAAGATAAAAATCTCTAATTCCATCAGGAATCCAATGTGACATTTTGAAGTGGAAAAAGAAAAGGCAGCCTATAACCAATAGGTATTAGAGAATTAATAAGAATTCTTCCTTCTTCCCACTCAAGTAAAGAGGTTCTCTAATGGGCTGATGTGAATGTAGCAAGCTTAAAGCAATGCAGATAAGCTCCTGAACTCAGCTGCCTAATGGACACCTATCTCATCTCTTCCGTCCCCTTGAAGGGTACAAAATGCATGGATGGCTTCCAGGAAAGCCTCTTGAGATTATCCAGCAGGTCCTGCTTTGGGGCACCTAAATTAATCAGAACTTGCCCACCAGTGCAGGATTTCATCAAGTAAGCTCCCAGGGGACACCTGAGAACACAGATGAGAGGAGGCTGGCGCCACTGCTCCTCTCTGGCCTTCTGACACAAACCCAAGAGTCTCTGCAGCCCCATGAGCTTTACCACAGATGGAAATGGAAGCAGGAGCCACTCACACTTTTCCATGAGCCTGATGGGATGCAGCCTGGCTCAAGCTATTAATGAAGTTTAATATTGAGTTTGGGCTGCCTGGAAGACTCACACATCATCTGGAGTTATTTCCTCCCCTCCAGTGTGGAATAGGTAAGGCCATGACTCCTCATTTCTAGTCCCAAAATATTCCTGCAGCAGGGTAAGACCCCTTTCCTCAGTTTGCTCTAACAAACCTCCCTCATCTTGCCTTGCTCATAGCCCAGCACATCTAGCACCATCAGGGCACCCATGACCCTCCAGATGAGTCCAGAACAGGCTCATTTTTAGTTGCAGTGTCCTTGAGTGACCTATGCCTGGGCATAGCTCCCACATCCAGCCAGGAACTCTGTCCTACCACCCACCCCGTCTGTGAATCACCATTTAGAAAGTCTCCGTTATAACCTTCCTTTTCACATTCTTTTAGCAGCTTACAAAGCTTACATTCCTGGTCCAAACTTATATGAATCATAGACCCATTTCCTAGGTTAGATAAATTTGCATATTACTTCCAATGATTCATAGACACCCCCAGCATGAATGATGTTAAATTCCAAGAATTAAGATGGATCACAATAAGTGACTTAAAATATATGGTTTCCCCCTTCCTTGGGTCATTGTGACGTAGTGTTAATATATTTCCATTTAATACAGTTTCCTTCCAAAAGGATCACAGGCAAGCTACAGCTTGAAAATTAATCAATGAACCTTTATTATGCTAGCCCTTAGTAAGATTACTAATATGAAGGAACTTAAACACGAGGTTTTTTTCCCAGGAACTGTTTACTGGCAAAACCTGATCCTTCTGTCATGTTCACAGTGCTACTGTCCTTTCCCAACATCTGCTCTTTCTTAAACAACAGAAGGGATATTAAACACAACCTTCTTTAAAAGCAGTATTTCCGCTTGTCATAAGTCAGATGACTCAAAAGTTCCTATTTGTGGTGCAAATTTCAGTGTGCTGAAGATCTTTAGGCAGTTTGACTTCAGCCCAAATAGCCTTTCATTTCTGTGTAAGATTGGACATCTTCATCCTCTCTTGAATATTTGCAGTAGATGTTCTATATAGGTATACTAAAAATGTGAAAAAATAAGAGCCTATTGAGCCTCCAGAAAGCCTATGAGCTAAGTCACTAAAAAAAAAACCCTTTAAAGGCCTTTGTAGTCCTATAGGCATTTCCCTCCTTGAAGCTGCAGGATGGAGCTCTGAATCAACAATATTGCTTCTGCTTTCCTTTGTCTTTCAGAGTTTGGCATAAAGACAGACTTGTTTATGTGTATGTAGGGAAAGAAGGGAGCATAAGAATGATAATTCAGCTAGGGGCAAGCTTTGGTCATTATTTGGGCCACTAGACAATGGGGTTGAATTATGGCTTGCCATGACAGTATCCTAAATAACTGTTAGTGGGAAAGATTATCTTACATTACAGAAACAATTACAAGAGTTAACCATTTGGAAAAAGAAATCATGCTGCTGAAGAACTGCCATTCAGCCACCACAGCTCACATTTCTCAGATTTAAATAGAAATCTCAAAGGGAAAAGAAGATAAATCAATCCAAGTTTATGTCCAAGTAATGCAACATGTTTTTAGGGTAGCACACACCAAAACATATGCATATTTGTGTTGCTGATTTGCACAAACCCATTTTCATAGGATGAAGATCATAATTGAAAATGAGAGCACAAATGGCCACTTAAATGCCTAAACCCCAGCTTGAGTAATTGTGCATGCACACATATATCTGTTTTTCAAGCACAACTGCATCCTTTCAATCCTGGCAATCTGGATCAAAATGGTTTCTATTAACATTATATATGCATTTACATGCATAGCATACTGTATCATTTGGACCTCAGAGTTTTTGGCAAACCTCAAATCTAACTCTTTAGTTTTCCATGAGGTTTAAGCAAGAATTAGCAATGACAGAGTCATACCTGCACCATGTCTAGTTTGTGGAGAATTAGATATGTGCTCCTTAGGGACCAACCCAATCTGAGACCGCATGTAAAATTATGGTTTTGGAGCTGCCACATGCATTTCTCAGAGATTAATAAAACACTCAGGGAAAAACACAAAACAGAAGGGGGTTGATTGCACCTAAGTGATTTATTTTCTGTGCTTTGCAACATCTGCTGCAGACCTGGTTGCCACAATTTCTTCCCAATGGCCTGAAACTAGAAACCCACAACATTCACAAAACAACTGGTCCATCAGTTATGAAAGAGCCAAGTCCAAAGGAGGGGCAGTAAGCAATACCTGAAGCTTTGTTATGGCACTTTGAGACCAAAGATACAACAAATGAACTTCTGTCATCAGTTCACACCAGTTAAACCAGACACTCATCAGTTAAAACACAAAGAGAGCTATTAACACTGTCAAAGCCAGTTCCACTCCAGGTGGACTCCAAAATTGTTTGGGATCTGCTGCTCCAGCTGGATCCCTACAATCTATGGGGCCTGATGGGATTCATCTGTAGATCTTCAAAGAGCTACTGATATTGGAAAACCCTTCTCAATGATTTTTGAGCAGTCTTGGGAATCCAGAGAGGTTCCAGATGACTGGAAGCTGGCAAATGTGGCAGTTTTCAAGAAGGGCAAGGAGAACCCCAGAAACTACAGGTCTGTCAGTGTCACAGGTTTGGGTCAGGTAATAGGAGAATGTTCTTCACCCAGAGAGTGGCTGGGAACCAGAACAGGCTCCCCAGGGAATGGTCACAGCAGCAGCCTAACAGAGTTCAAGAAGCATTTGGACAATACTCTCTAGCACATGCTGTGACCCTTGCACTGTCCAGTGCAGGGCCAGGAGCTGGACTCAGTGATCCTTATGGAGGATTCCTACTTGGCATATTCTGCTACTCTGTGATAAAGAACAGCCCTGAGCTGGGCTTTTGTTTAGATAAGAAATTGTGTAATGAAAAGATACACTTGATTTGAAGTATTTCTACTGTTTACAGCAGCAGAGCCCTTTTCTTAATATTCTCCTTTTTATTTACATTCCCAGCAGTGTTACTGTTATGAGCCTGAAAGCTCAAAGCCATTGATATGGACACTATTTGATTTTTGAACAGACTACATGCTGGATGGGATTACATCCCAATTCAAAGCTGTCTAAAGATAGACAGAGAAGTAGCACAGTTCAAGGGTGCCCTCACCTGCATGTCAGGGAAAGCAACAGAAATTATTGTGACTTCAAACACTTAGCTGTTCTCCACGTGAAATCCAGCATGTGCACAAGACCAGACAACAAAGTTATTCCAAAGCAAACTCTCTTTTGTGTAACATGCATGTTCTGGAGGGGAAAACAACTGTTCTCACACCATCTTTGAATTGCCATGCTCAGCCTCTACATGGGTTTACAGCAGGACACTTGACAGGTAAATCTGCAGACGTGGTTTGGCTATTCCATGCAGATGGTTCAACCCACAAAGTGTCAGCTGCCTTTCCAGAATCTCAGTCTAACCCCAAATATGTTATTTTTGTCATCTAAAAATATTCATGGGAAGTATAGCTTAGTCTTAACCTCGCACAGCTCCATCTACTTCACGTTCAGACCTCGTGTCACCTCACTGCTCTCACAGATGTAATCCAGACCTGCTTTGGCTAACATTATATCCATCTAAGCACAGAATTCACTGCTACTCCAACGAGGTGCTAGAGATTTCAATTATATAGACCAAGATCTATTCCCATATTGGTATGGGAAATCACCAATTTCTTTTCACATCACTGGAGCAAGGACTTCAAGTCATGATAGTGCACTGTAGAAGTGACTGATTAGTGCAATAAAATACATGGATACATAAAGCCTCTTTCCCTGGTTCTTCTCATTTCTGAATGGTATTAAAATAGTTTATGAGTGTTCAGCTGCTTTGCACTTTACACCCTCTTATGTGCCATAACTGTTAGAGGGAAGACAGGAAAATCATCACTTCTTTAATCTTTGACTTTTGTTTTTATGCTAATGACCTTTTGTTATACAACAGACAGTGAATACAGGAAATATTCCTCAAGAAGTAAGTTTTCATTAATGTCATTCCTGTTACTGCTGGCAGAAGACACCTCAGACCAAAGCTAGAATTGAGAACCAAACTTCTGCTTTAGGCAGTGCTCCATGAGAGCCAGGGTTCCTGGAAAGGACTGGTCCTTCCCTCCCCTTCAAAAGCTGAGCTTATGAGCATTTTGAGGGAAAAATGGGGCAACACATGAAACAGGGAAGGAAAACACTACTAGAGATGCAGTCATGGAATGCATCTGGAAAGAATTCTTGCACTCATACCTTGTTACTGCCTGGTAACTTGAAAAAACCCTCCCAACAAAACAATACAACAGCATTAGATGAAGATACTGACCTGATTATGGATTGTTATGTGCGTATGTTTATCAATAAATCCTTTTTCCTATTTGCATTCTATGAAATATACATCTAAACATGCAGAGTACAATATAGCAGCACTTCTCCAATTGATAGGAGTCCTTAAGTCTTTGCTATTTGTGGCAGAAAAACAAAAGCAATTAAAAAGGTGAATTAGGACCTAGGCTACATTGTTCACTACCACTTCTCTGTGTTCTGCTTCCCCAGACACTGAAGGATCCTAGAAGATGTAATGCAGCATGTAACAATTTTATATAAGGACACACCACTGGTGACATTCAATAAGGCAGTTCTAAAACACAATGGAAAAGTTTCTGACTTGTGCATATCTCTGAATATGGCACAACTTCCAAATAATTTTACATCATAAATCACCCCCATTTCCATGCAGGAAAACACCAGCACAGTTACCTGAAAGTCCTTACCAAGGTTACAATATCATGGAGGTAGGATGTGTTCAAACACTGACTTCATAGTGGTGCAGTGTGCACAGACCCAAGGTGCACCATCACTGGAGCTCTTTTCTCTGCCAGTGTCACCCCAGCTTCTTTATTTTCTCCCCACATCTCAAACCTGAGCTATACAACTTCGAGAGCCCTTCAGTTTTTCTACCCCTCCAAGACTCAGAGCTACTTTGCAGCATTAAAACTGTGCTGCACCTTTTTCCTGACTCCCAGCAGTGCTGCTCATTAGGCTGCAGAAAAGGTTTTGATTTCTCACCCTCTTATTGCAGTATTGACTCCATTTTCTGGTTTTTTATTTTCCTGATGCTTCTGTGGGACATTCAGCTGGATTTATAAAATTAGAATGGCAATTTTCTGAATCCACTGGAACAAATTTTGCCCATGTAATTACCCAATTGCATGTGCAATCACACAAGCCATGTGCACAGGTAAACAATTCAACTTCAGCTGGACCTGTGTAGGTACATTTTTGTACAGCAATTTTGAAAACATAAGCTCTCAAACGAAGCTTATTTTTGTAGATAAGGTTCTTCATCACTTTTCTACAAACACCATTGCCACTTGCCAGTCTGTTCCCCCAACCCAAGGTCATTTTACATCCCCTTTCCTATCACAGTACTTCACCAGCTTTTAATGCTACATTTGAATAACAGATTCCAAACACAGGGAAGAGAGTGAGTGAGAGAGAAATACATAAATAAATAAAAAAGTTAAAGAACAACATTAGCAAAAACACAAAGCTAACCAAGCATAGAATTTTTTTAAAGCAAACTCATTGAAAACCAGCTTTACACTTGTAAACCTAAGCTTCTGATTTTTTTGTTCATAAGCTTTCACAAATCTCAGTGCATATTTCACAGAAAAATTATGTGTTTTAATACTTTAAAGGGACAAAGGACCACATAAAATGAGAAATGTCACTTGGAACTCCAGGGATGTCCAGTTTTCATGGCGAAAGAAACCACCTGATTTATTACACAGGGTAATATATGAAGGTATATTACAAGAGACAATAACCTTCATTCCCAGGCAATTTCAGCTTTGCAGGTAGTGTGGATATTGCAGTAAAGTACTGGACATTCTTCATTGCATCTATAAAAGTGAAGTTTTTACAATTTCATTTTGTGGACTTCTCTTTTCCAATCCTATGAATAACAGCTCCATCTCTACATCTGTAGCTTCCAATAGGCTTTAACTCAGGTAAACAGACTTGATCTTCAGATGGGTGGTCAAAAGAGCCCCTTTACTTGTGATATTAGCTCAACTCCAAAATATTCAGCTTTGATATCAGTGTTTGATGTCTACCACAATCAGCATCCAAGTTCAGCAGCAATTGCATCTCAGTGTAAATTTGCGTATGCAGCCAGCTGGGCCAGGATTTGTACATATGTCCTGGAAATCCCAAAAAAGGTATAAAGAGACTCCTGATTTTTAATACATTTGCCCAATTCCTGCATTGATGATACTGAGGTATCCTTCACAAACTCCCATCAGGTGCTTGTGGAATTCATTGCAGCAGGATACTTTCCCTGTGCCAGGATGTAATCCTGAAGAAGAGCTGCAACAACAAAGCTCAGAGCTCCATGAAGTGCCTCATGTGGCCAGGGCTGAGTTGCTGGCTCAGGCTGCAGGGGAGCCAACAGCCCAGCATCCTTGTCATTCCCACCAATCCCACTGCAAAGCCCATGGCAATAATGCAGCAGGCCCTAACAAGGCACCAGCTGCTCCTTGCCTGTCTCTCTACAGAACCCAGCATGGGCACAATTGTGATGGGAATAATATCCCACAAATGGGACTCAAGTATGTATAATAACAAACAAAAGGGATAATGACATACAATCAAGCTAACAAGAATGATAATATAATTCAATCATCTCGTTAACTTTACTAAAAGCTAGCTTTGTTCACCAGTCTCCTGGCTCCTGAAAATGTCTTCAAAGGAGTACACACATTTGATTACAAACTCACATCATCAGTTAGGAAAACAGACACGAATGCAGAACAAAGGGATTCCTTTCTCAGCCTGTGGAACAACCTGTTCATATTTAATATTCATGCTAACTTGAAAATGCAAGGTAGAACCTATCCAACAGGAAATAGTTCCCAAGGCTAGAATGAAAGTGTTTAGTAGTCCAAGGCAGTAACTGAGCCCACACCCAGTGATTTTTGTAGTAAAATTTCCAGGCGACCTTGCATCACCAGCATAAATTGTACAGGAAAGAGCACAGGGACACACACACACACACACACAACTCCTTGGGCACCTTTTACTGTTTAAGGGCTTACAAAGACTTCACGTGCTTGAGCAAGTAGCAACAGGGGAACTGATGAAACACAGAACAATGCCTTGGATCCTCCAGTTTATAATACGGCCATTAACTAATTAGATTTCACGACCATTTAGAAGACAGATGATATTGCAATTTCCATTCTATTAGCAAGAACAATATGGTACTTCCATGAGAAATCTGTCAACAAGAGAATGAGGCCCCAGAATTTAAACAAACTCTAGATCCTGTCCACACCACACTTCTCAGTCAAAAAGCAGCAGTTGTGTTGGTGAGTTATTAAGCTGGACACTGGGACAAGCAGTTAAAAGCAACAAATTGTGTTCACTCTGAGTCAAACTTCTGAAAGCACATGGGATATGCTGAAGATAAATGGAATTGTAACAAAGCACCCAAAATTTCAGCTGTAGAACATCTGAGAGACAAAAGCACCAAGCAATAAAGCCAACAACTGACACAAGGCTGATGCTGAGTCTCACAGACAATGATATCACATAGGCTCCTGTTTTAGAGGCTCAGGCACACTATAAATTAGGTAAGGGTGTTAAAACAACAGCTGGCTGCTAATTAGTCACAGCCCCCCTCAGCAGGGTATCAGCAAAGTGGCAGAGAACATCTCAAGTAAATTAAATTTTAAAAAATCCTACTGCAATCGCTCCCCTGACAGACCCTTCCTTCATCTCCCCTCTCAGCTTTTTATTTATTGTAATTACTTTAGTAATAAGATTTGTTTCCTTGTTATTATATATATTACCATGCAGGGCAACAACAACAACAACAACAAAAAATAATAGCTGGGAAGAGTTATGGAGCTTATTTATCTCCTTGGCTGTTATTGGGCCGCTGGGTGGAGAGAGCAATGAGGAGGTGGGGGCCTGGGAAAAGCAGTAAATAGAAAAGAAAGCATATTCCTCGGGAGCAGAGACATATGGGGGCATATTTACGAAGGAGGAAACACTGACAATGAATGAATAGAGCTAATAACTCAGGGGGCCCAGCAGCCCTGGCTGATAAAGGAAGGAATAAACAATCCTGCACTGGAAGTGCTGTCAGGAGGGAGAGTCCTGGGGTGCAGCTGTCTGCAGGGGGATGTTTATCACAGAAGGAGAGCCAAGGATGGGCTGTCACATCAGCACAGCACAAAGGGCCTTGGATGAAACTGGGGCACCTCCCACAGCAGAGAGGAACTCAGACAAGTGTGTGGTGCAGGGCCAGACACCATTTCTGGTTGTTCCACCAAGGAACAATTCACAGAAATGAGAGCTAAGAAATACTGCAGCTCATAATTTATCTCGTGCTGTTCAGGCACTAGCCACATTTGGTACCCTAAGCTCACAAATCCATCACTGCCCTTTCATTGGAAGGCAACAGAAGCAACACCTGAAGCACCAAAGCAGCAGAGATATAAAAAATTCTGCTCCACTCAAGGAAAATTAGCTCACACCTCATATGCACCTCCTAGAGCCACCAAGTATTCCAGTACAGATGTTCACAGAATTTGCATCTTTGTCATCTATGAGGTCTTGAGGAAAGCACCAGTGCCCACTTGCCACCTTTCAATGTGCATCTCAGAGCACAGCCAGTGTATGTGAGGGTTGAGTCTTTCACAATTTACAAGATGCTCTTTTTTTATCCAAGTATGCCTTTCCTTCCCCATATGCCTACCCAAGTACTTTTGGCAAGGTAGTGACAATTCAGGTGCAGAACTTCTGAAGAAAACATGGGGACAGACTCAGAGCATCTGTTAAAGAGCAGCATATGACTCCTGCAGCACTTCTCTAGAGAGAGATTCCATTAATTCAAAACCACTCCTTTCCCAGCCTTCTCACACCTCTGTGCTCTCCTCAGAGAAACACACACATCATAGATTAACCAGTCTGGAAAGAGCCTTTGGAGTATGTTTGCAGAGTGCATGGCACCAATTTAGAATTAAACTTCTCTTTCAACCCTCTGACCACAGAGAAGCAATAAAGAGAAGGAGGGATGTCTGCAGTTGTACAGCTTTGTGTGACACCACCTCAAGATTTAGTCCTTAAGGATGCAGTTTGGCATCATAAACCAACTCCTTAGACCAGCTTTTTTCCTATCCCTGATCCTTTCTGCCTCTTATTGCCCAGGGAACACAATGTGTCCATTCAGGAGAGTAAGCATCAATACAGGAGAGAAAAAGGTCATTTATACAAATAGTGTGTTTGGGTATAGAGATAAATGTGCTGCTTCTCCTCCCCTTAAGGTTGTCCTTCTGAACAGAAGGCAGCAGGTTTCAAAGGTTAAGTGGGAACACAGTCCTTTTTTTCTTTGTAGTTTTTGAGAGTGTGCAGAGGAAAACTGCTCTAGAAGGGATTTTAGTGGGCATTTCGATCTCTTTTTTTCAGCAATTGTAAAAAAGTGAAGCTTTTCCCTGATAGGTTTGAGGAGGTAATGAACAAAGCCCCTGAGGAAACAAGGAGCAGACAGAGTAAATCAAAGGGGAGG
The DNA here is from genome assembly GCA_013399455.1 of Anthoscopus minutus. Taxonomy (NCBI): domain Eukaryota; kingdom Metazoa; phylum Chordata; class Aves; order Passeriformes; family Paridae; genus Anthoscopus; species Anthoscopus minutus. Next base: position 104,007 of record VWYI01044261.1, read on the forward strand.
GAGCATCAATGGAGAGACAGAAACCCCAGAACCTCACCTGCCTTCCCTTGGAGAAGCAAAGCTTACTCAGCCTGTGCTGGGGGAGAGCAGGTGCAGGAGGGAACAGGATGTTTTTAAAACAGATAAAGTCCATGGCTATATTCCAAAAGAAAAACCAGTATTTCCTCTACCCAGCTGCTACTGTGGTTACCCCACTGCTTTGAAGAAATCATGCAGCTGCCAACAAGTTTCCTTCATCTAAAAAAGACTCACCAGCTTCCATCTCCACTCATTGGTTATTAATTTACAAATTTACAAATTGGTTATTAATTTTCAATGGAAAGCCTCCTCAATTCAACAGGAGGGAAGAATGAGAGAAGGGAAGCAGATGAAAAGAAAAAGAACACATTAAAATCAGGTAAAGGAAGAGGAAGAAGGTGGAAGCTCTTACAGACTCCCACAAGTTCTTACACACCCATACACACACTTACACAATACCAGTAAACCTGAGGCCAAGAACAAAAATATTTCTTTTACTATAGGAGGGAACAAGGCTACTAAAAACATACCTATAACGAAACAAGAACATGTGGGCCATGGGAGGCTTCACAAGAGAGATGTGTTTAAAGCATAAAGGAATTATTTATTCCCCTCCCCAGGCCTCATGATCAGTAAAGGAGACGTAGCCAAGTCTCTGTTCTCCTGTTCGTATCCATTTAAGGTTTACTAAACTGTTCTTCATCACTAGATTTAACTACTGTTCAAGGTTATCTGCACCCTGGAACACAAAATTCCCTCATGTGTGACGCAGGCCTGGGCCATACCCTTCATTCAGGTGTCACCAGGAGCCACATTCTCCCTCCTGAAGGTCCCTTCTCTGCTACGCTGGCTCCTGACAGCTGGAGGAAAAGGTCAGGCATTCCCTCCAGTCTTGCATTCTGATGGAAAATTTAAGTGTAGTGAAAGGAAAAAAATAATGGGGAAAAACCATTTTTTGAAGAAAAACGAGAACTGTTTTTCTTGTTCCTTCTGTCTGTGAGGATTGAGAAAAGCATTTGGTGCCAACAGACGCTTTGAATACCCTGGGGCAGTACCCAGCTATTCTGAACAGTCCTCCCAGACTTCTGGCAGACCCAGGCCCTGGGGAGCTCAGCAGCCCAAAAGCTGTGACTTCACAGACTAGAGACTCTCAGAAAAGTCAAAGCTCAAACGAGCCTGAAACTCAGCTCAATGCAGTTGTTGCTCAGGATTTTCTTTCCTGTTCCTGCAACACTCAATCAGCACAGCCCAACCCCAGAGCAGGTGTGGGACTGTAGCTTAAGAAGTTGTTCCTTTACACTTTGCTGTGTTCCAGCGCTTGTTTAAGCTGGATCTTTCCAGCTTTTTTAAGCGCATCTTTCAGCTTTGACATTTGTTGTGTGCTCCTCTGCAATAAGTCAGGGGACACAGTTGTTGCAAACCCTGTAAGATTCCATCACCAGGTTGTGACAGCAGCCCCTGGTGGAATGTGATCATGGAGTCCTGCCCTTGCATCGGGCAGGACCAACAGTTCTTAACTCACCGCCATCCCACAAACACCCAAAGTGAGCAAATTCCACTGTCCACAGAGAGGAGGAGATTTGTTTTCCAGCACAAGCCTACCTTAGCTTAGTACCTCTTCAAGGTTTCACACAATATTTATTTCAGCTCAACATATTAGGAGCAGAGTTGTACCTTTTCCAGTCATGTACAGGGAGAGGGAAGTGAGTGTGGGTGGATAGGGTGGGTATAAGGTAAAGAATGCAAAAAGGAATCAATATTTTCTAAGATCAGATTCAGCATCTCTTAGGAAACGTGGGAAGGAAGATTGAAAAGAAGGTGGGAGAAGGAGGAAAGTTCACTATACAGAAATATTTCTGTGAAAATTTAAGAAATCCTTATTCATCCTTCCCCCACCAGGTTATACAAAGCATTAATTACAGCCAGCTTTTGCCAGGCATAACTGTTCTGCAGCTGTATTCTGCCCTGCTGCTTTAGCAGAATGGATAAACCTCCATTTGTCAGTAAAGAGCCTGTGTCTCCAGCACCACAAATGCTCCTTCCAGGGAACTGTGAGATCATCTGAGCACAGACAGTACAGAACCACACACACCTGACAAATGCAGGACAGCACACCAGGCCACGTCTCAGATTCACGTTCTCCGTACGGGACTGATAACAGGACAAATAAAACACAGAGCAAAGGGATTCTCCCAGCACAAACACCTAAGATGAGACCTGCTGGGTGCACAGACCAAGCCCAGAATAAGCACTCCACAACTCACTTGCCATTGATGACTCCATCAGGATTAAGCATGGGCACAATCTTGAAGATGAAACATTTCCTCAGGAGCTCAGCGATGGGATCGCTGCTCACCAGGAACTCCAGGGTCCCCTTCATCACCCAGCTGGAATTGCTCTCCCCAGGGTGAACTCGGGCTGTGAGGAACACGTAAGGACGGTTGCCTGCAAAACAAAGCAAAAACACCCCTAAACTAAACAGAACTTCTCTTTGAATAAGATCTTAAAGTGGGTTTTATTCCTTTTGAATTTAGAATCCAAAATGCACTCTGAGGAAAGCCCCAGACATCCCAGATATTTTTCTCAAGGTGCTGTTTGTAAGCTGATCACAGATTTGGTCCTCAGAACCAGCACAGAGACTGTTTCATCCCAATCTCTCTGTTTATTCTGTGATAACTTATGAGTTCTAATGCCATTAGAAAGCATTATGCAGGTGTAGGTTACTGCCTCTCCAAATAGCTTTGCCATACTTTCTAGCAATTATTGAAAGTTGGAACCCATCAAATTTTATTAAGGTTTAAAAGGCAGCAAGAAATTATTTAATTTTCTAAGGTCCTGCTCCACTTTCCGTATGTCACCATGAACAATTCAGAACTTTCTAAATATCTAAATAGATTTTCCCACCCATAAGGGGCTCCAAGGACATGCAAGCTTCCTGATCTCTGGAAATTGTGTCGTAGGGTCAAAACCATTATTAATTGAACTAAACAGATATAATTAAAGAAAATGCATTAATATGTTCACCAGAGCTGCGGAGGTTGAGTACTCAAACCTAACCATTATTTCAGAACAATACATCAGAAGGTAGAAATAACAATGCACATAGCTAAGGCAAGCTGTTGCTTTTGGTGGAAAGATTTTTTCAGTTTTATAAAATTCAGCTGCCTACTCAGATTGGAAAGGCTGATTTTCAGAAGTTACAACTAGAAGAGTTCATTTATTTCTAGCACTACTTTCATGCATGGGAAACATAAGCTGTGGCAATTTGAGGTAGGGGAGGGGATTTGGGGGGTTGTTTTTTTTTAAAAAAAAAAAAGTAAATCGAAGTTTTACTAAACAGTTCATTGATAATCTCTACTGAACCTATTTCAAAACAGACTTGCAACTTAACAGGAAAAGTTTCCTTGCTATCAGATATGTTATTTTCTGTTCCTGTGAAAAAGCCACTGAACACATTTGGTCTGGTTACAAAGCTCCAAAAACTCTCAGCATACATATGCTTAGAAAAGACCAAGTTTGACAGCAGATTCTTTGAAGATCCCATCTGTGCTGAGCACACTTCAGGGATGGGCCAAAGGAACAGGAGAAGGCAGAAGGAGACACCTGCCACGCACAGAAAATAAAAGGAAAGGAGAAAGCAATTATCTGGCTTTAAATGATCCTTTTGTGAGCATTCACTATCACAAGTCCACCTGACAGATTTACTTCAGTGGGAAGCTTTATCTGTCAGGGCATCACAGCCATGCCAGGGCACGTTTGTCCCACTCAATCAGGCAACATCAGAGCTCAGGCTCTGTTCCCTTTGTGAACTGAAGGCCCCAGTAACAGGGCAGGGAGAGGCAACAGGATAGAATGCAAAACCAAAGGCATCAGCTGAGTGCCCTTGTAAACAAATGCTGAATTATCATCCTGCACGCCTTCGTCCTTAGCTCCCAAAGCCATCCTTCAGTTTCCAAATGCTATACAAACCATTAATCAATCATAGTAAAACAGGGAGGTAGAGCAGCATCCCCAAAAATACAGATGGTAATAGATGTTTGTCTGACAGAGAAAAGGCTGTGTCAGAGATGGGAATACAGGTGTAATTCCTCATTTCACATTCAAACAAGGAATAAGCATTAATTTCTTTCCTTAGGTGTATATCCTGCAGAGTTCTGCTCAGTACATACTTTACAGCCCAATTTAGTTACATCATACAGGGACACACTCAGATTTGGAAATAATCCCACATCCACACTTCCCTCTTAAGCAGTTGGTGGGCACTAGAGGAGTGAACTGCACTCTCAGCTCAGAGAGCTCATACAGAGCAATCCTGTTCTGGTCCAGTAAAGCAACTGGGACTCTGTTTCTCCATAGCCACATGTGAGGTTTTTATCATTCTTACACCTCACATACTGGGGGGTTACTGCATTTTCATCAGTGTGCACTCATAAGTGCCTTAGGCACTTATGAACTGCAAAAGACTCCTTTAGCTCCTGAGAACCAGCCATTCTGATTTTTCCCCCCAAATTAGAGTACACTAGTTCTATTCTTCTCCATCTAATTCTGCAGTACCACCTACCTCAATAATACCTTATAATAGCAACAAACAAAAACCAAATTTCACAAAGACATCAGCTGCATTTTGCCATTTCCAAACATTTTCTCCTTTCTCCCATCACCATGATTTAGTGCTGTTTTGCAGGCTCATTGCTGAGCTAAACTTATGGGGTTGTGCAGTTTGAGCTGGGAATGAGGCTCCTGAGGACTTCTAATGGACAACAGCTGTAAATAGCACAGAGCAAAATAAAATGTGCTCTCTTTTGCAATTGATGAATACAGATTTAACAACTCTTTACCTCTTCTGGATATTGGTACAGTGCTCAACATCTCAGTTGAGAGGTTCATTTCTCAAAGCAGGAAAAATTAAAAAAACCCTCTAAACAACAGCTTTCTCGTGTCAGTAACCCAGGAAAATTTGCTATAATTCTGCTAATTGCAATAGCACGGGGCTGGCAGAAACCTGAGTTCTGCTGTTTCTTTCAAGGCTCATCAAAGTCAAGCTTGTCTTACTTAGACTCAGTGTTGGAAAAGCTCCTGGAGTCTGCAGATATTAAACCCCAGGAAACACAAGGGCAGGGAAAGAGACCAGAGATCACCTACACTGTTTTCCTGTGGGTGACAACGGGAGGGCCCTATTGCCTGCAGGTCCAGCCAAGGAAATCTCTCTACTCCAGTGAAAGTTTCCTTTGAAAGATCCCCTCCTGCCAAGCACATCCGCAGCTCTGGCATCCCACCCACAGGAGAGTCATGAGGAAGGTTTGTACAAGCAAGGAAACCACAGGGCTTGTTAACTGTCTGTTCCCTTCACAGGGGCCATCACAGCAAAATCCCACATCCAAATGCTGCTCCCCCAGAGTGCTCCCAGCGTGAAAAGTAATGAAGCAGCAAATAGAGCAAAGAGCTGATGACATGGCCATAAAACTTGTTACTCTTGAAACACCTGGAAAACAGCAGGAGCGGCCCAAACCTATGTTTTACAGCATATCCAGTTACTTTGGAATTATTGTGCTAACTGCTATTAACAAAGCTCATGAAAGGTGTAGACAGAGCACCGGCCAGCCATGCTCCACACTCAACTGGCAGCACAAGTGGAGATCTCTGCACTCAGTTCAGCTGCTTCCCTTCATTCCTGAATTCCAGAACCTCCATAGGTGCAGTCCTGACCAGATCAGCTCAGGATTACCCAGTTCAGCTTACTGGTTTATACTGGTGCCCAACTGCCCTTCTCCCTCTGCTCTTTCAGAGCATGCCTGGCTAAACCTATGTTAAGGACTCACAGCCTTAGATTCTCTCATACACCTCCTCCCAGAACCAGAACTGAGCTTAAGTCTTCAGAATCCTCAGGCCAGCACTTAGGCAGCTCATTTCCAGGTTCTGAGGAAGCTGCCAGAAAGCTCAGGTTAGCCATTTATCTCTGCAAAGCTCACACTGCACATAGCCTTCTCTGAGAATGTAAATAATAAAAAGGGAAAGTAGAGGAGCCTTTTAGTGGTACATAAAGCCTTATCCAACAAATCATGTCTCCTTACACTGTGTTACATTTTGACATGCCCAGAATATAACATGGCATCAACAATACCCAAGGTGGAAGATTAAAGAACCACTGATTCCTCTTGCAAAACTTCGAGCAAAGAACCTTTGAATGATAATTTTACTAATGCATCACCTAATTCCCATCTCTCCTTCTCTTCACTCATTTTTGATTGTGGATATATGAATGAAAATGAGAACTTTGTTCTTCCAGCCGTGCTAACTTGCTGCTTAATCTCCTGCCTCTAAGGGTCCTCCTCTAGTCATGTCATCACCAAGGTTCACTAAGAGGTGACTTTGATGTCACTAATCGTGACATCAATTGGAGAATGAGAAGCCTGAAAGAAAAGAACAAACCCCCATTAACACAGCAGTGTCCCTCATCAAGGGGAGCACAGAAAGGAAATGAAAAGCAGTTCCAGATGCCCTGACTTGGGCTGCTGTTCTAAATTATTTCAAGCTGAGTTTTGAGCCATGCCATTTGTAAAGGGACTGGGTGTTGAAATGACACAGGGCTAGGATTTTTTAAGGAGTCAAAGGAAATTATGTACACAGCATGTAAAAAATTCAGTCTAGATCTGGGTCTTGGGCTGAAACTTTCTGGCTGTGCCTCTGCATACCTCTCTTTTCTTCACACAAGCCCAGAGCCATTAAGACACAGGCTTCTTTTTCTCCTTTATGTCTAAGTACAGCATGACTACCATGAGCATTACACAGATCAAAGGGCCAAGTTTACCCTGGGATACAGTAGAGAAAAACCAAGAAAGCAAAACTTCTCCTTCCAACTTCATTAGTTGTGCCCACTGCAGGCTATTCTGTGAGTAAATGATGGGTAAACAGAAGGACTATCACATAGCTCTTCCATGCATGTCACTGCTGCATCATGTCCTGGATACATCTGACATGCCCAAGGCTGCAGAGTTTTGCAAAGCCAGAGAGAAGAGAGGATATGGTGTGATGTACGATGAATATATTTAAAGTATATTTGTAAAAAAAAAATCAAATACTGAGATCACAGAAAACAATGAGTCTGATCTGAGGCAGAATCTGTGTCAGATGCTTTTCTCCCCTCCTAAAATTTTCCACCAGTTGTCAGACTTTCAGTTGCCTTAAGACAGAATAATTCTTTCCTGCCCATCTCCCCCTACCCCAGATTGCTGTCTCCTTGCTGTGCCTGGTTTTGGCTAAATGCTCCAAGATACAGAGGCAAAATTCAGTCTAGCAGGATCAGCTGTTGTTTTCCAGAATTATCAATGAGATATTCCTTTCTTAAATATTTCTGTATTATATGCATTATTACTGTTACCTGTGGCAAAGAGGTTAACTTTTCAAATCATCTCAGCTGCCTGTTCTCTACCTTCATGGCTTGATGGGAGAGTTTCAGGCTCCAAGTTGCTTGGCAACCTTCCTTTGTGTATATGTTTTATGAATTCATTCACCTCTGAATCAGAGATGATCTGAGCTGAATATGGGTACAGACTGCTCAGCCTCAGTTCTGCTTGACCTCCTACTAACACTGGGTTTGAACTCCAGGAACTTGGTAAGCAAATTGTCAAGTCTGTTTTGGGGAAGTTTCCAAAATCCCAAGCTCTAAAAGCTTAAAGGAACCACCATCATTATTTAGCAGGACCTTCAGTGTTACTGAAGGCAAAGGAAACCCACATGAACTAATTCTGGTTCAAATTGAAGCATACCTCTTGGGGAATGTTGGGGAATAACAGAACCTTGTTTTCAGGACTTACACCCATGGAAAGCCTACTATAACCCTTGGCAAATTGCCTCGGATTATAACTAGCATCCCCATCCCAAGTGTGTGCACCTGCATTAGTCTAGCAGAAATTTCCAACCACTGCATCATCCAGCCCTGGATACCCACACTCAGCATTCTCTGGCATATCCAGTGTCACTCTGCACACCCTCTGAGCTGCTCAGACATCAGACTTCAAAACTGAAACCATACAGGTACCTTATTAAGCTGCTGTCAAGCAAGTTATCTGCATTTACCTCCTCCCAGGGCTGTCACTAGCAGAGGAATTCCTCTGCCTGGGAGCACCTCCCACACCTCAGTGCTCACTGCTGCCATCCATCTCTGCCCACCTCTGCCACATTCCGAGGGCATGAGACCAAGATGGGAGACAGCTAGCTAGGAAAAAGTACTGCCAAGAGGGGTCAGGGGATTATAGCAGATGAGACAGTAATGCAAAGCAGTTGCAAAAGTGGAAGCGCTCCTGGGACTCACATCAGACAATGTCACAGGCAAGGCAAGGAATACTCTGTTACTTCCCTCTGCTCAACCCAGTGAGCAAAACCAAATTCCTGCAGTGCTGTGCCCACTTCTGCCCACCATAAAGGTTTTAACCACCAGGTTAAAAATACTGATGAAAACTGAAGAGGTCATTGAAAGTCATAAAATATATAGAAGTCTTAGGCTGAAGAATTAGAGAAAATGGGCTTCAGACACAGAAAGAAAAGGTGAACAGAGAGGAAGGAGAAATAACCTGTAAATTGTAAAAGACTGCAAAATAAAAAGATTGCAATCACCTGTCCCCACTGTTCACTGGGGCTAGGCTGCATAAAAAGAAACACAAGTTCCTGTTGGCTAAGCCAGCCTCGGTGACCTGCCTGCCCTCACTGCTGTGCCTGAATGTTGGCCCTCCCTCCTGATGGGTCCTTGTTCATAAAGTCCCATCCAAAGAATCTTCACTACAGCACCCAAAGCAGTGCCAGCAGAGGCCTATAGCCACATAAGTCGTGGTTGCTCCTTTAGAAACTTAGTCCACGATTCCCCTTACTCCCCTGAACTAGCTCTCTGCTCTGAGGGCTGCTGGAATTACTATTCCAGTCCACAAGGCAGCTCTGCCACCTGCTGTGTTCTCTTTGATGCAAGGTGCCTGCTTACTACTTAATGTTAGCCATTTTAAGCCATGTTAACTATTAGCCACTTATTAGTGGCTAATCAGAAATATTTCATAAAATATTTCAAAAAGTATTTCATAATCATATTTTGACATCATTAGGACTTCTTCAGAACAGAATTATTTATGGAAAATTCTATCTTACCTGTACACTTAGTCTTGCTGCTTCAAAATTAGAGTAATATAATTTCTGGGATTTCTCTCATTAGTAATGACCTTCCAAAGCCTCCCTATTACTGTTAAGATTACCATTTCTCAGCTTCTGCTTATGTATCCCTTGAAAGGTGTGAGCAGCATCCATCAAGATCAGTTCCAACACAAGATCAGTACCAACACAGCTAGGTAGCTGATGTAGGGAGCTCCAGATTATGTGTCAGAAGGCAGGCAAGGATCTATCATCCCCTGCTTCTATAACACACACATTATGGCTTTAATTTGTTCCTTGGCAGCGGGCAATTTCAGATACTCAAGTATTTTGTACTGCCATGGCCAGGCCATCAATCCATGTGTTTTTCAGTCAGCATGGCAGAAATGCAGACTGTCTTGCAGAGATGCAAGGCTTCTGAGACCTGGCAAGTAGTAAAAAGCAGTATTTTCAAGTCAGGCATGTATGTGGCTTTCACCACTGGGGTTTTTGCTCAAAGACGAAAAAGCTGAACTGAGAGAAGAACAAGAACATTGCCCTAAACTGTCCCATGCCAAAGAGAAGGTGCAGGCAGGAGATGAGTACACAGAGACCTGAAGGACATCTGCTGTAACAGGCCAAGTGCAGAGATCCATAGAGCTATAAAATCCATGGGCTCTTTTCCGAGACAAGGATTTCATCTGAAATGAAATCAGGCAGGAGGAGCAGCCTGAAAAAGCTTCCATTGTCATAAAAATATCTCCCTGGGTAATCCACGGTGATGGAAAAAGGAAACCCTGATAATTTATGTGACAGTTTAATGGGATTTTGGTGACATACACTACTTTAGAAAGAATTTGCCCAAATAGGACAGACAGGACTTTAATAAGGCTTCAGCTCCGAACCAGCAATATTTTCACCCCTTGCTTTTACATTTCATTCTACATACCCACTGCTCACTCACAGCTCATCTTTCTCATTTGCAAGGCACATTTCAACACTGTGAGAGCAACAACTGCACTTTCTGGTTAGATCCCCTGCCAGAGAGGCTTCTGACTATCTGATCCCTAAAGGGATCAAGCTGCCTTTGCACCTACAGGGCAGAGCCTCACTGAGCTGTGAACTCTGAGGCATGAGCTGCCCTCTGGCCATGTCCCCTGCCCTGTGGAAGGCACTAATAGCTTCTGTGCAGAATTTAAGGGCAGCAGATGGACAGTCTGGGGCAGGAGCTGCTGGCAGAGGGGATGCCCCCAGAACACACTCCAGGAATAAATGGCTTTCACACAGTGAGTAATGCCTCAATCCTCACCTCCTGCCTGTGGGGGACACAGCCTTTGCCCCCATTGCAACACCCCGTGCCCTTCACTGCCAGGGCTGCCAGAGCAGGCTCAGTGCAAGAGGAATTGCTCAGAGTGCCAGACCCGGGTGAATCTGGGGTTAATGGGATGAAACTCCACAAAGGAAACATTTAGACTGAATATCAGTGAGTTGCACTAAAAAGTCTCCCCTGTGGAGAGGGGGAAGTTAACATTAAAATCACATTGCCCAGAGCACAAGAAGTCATTTTGTACACAATAATCTTGCAGTGGCTGGGGACAGAAATAACCCAACAGGAATTTGTTTTCTTTGCTCACTTCAATGGATCCAGTTAAGAAGCCCAAATTTTGCTAAATTCTCCTTCTGGCAAATCCAGGCATGGATTTGGATTACCAGAATGGTGAAAAATTTGGTGAAGATTTCAATATTTTACACTCTGAGATCAACTTAGAACCTGCAATGAGGCCTGTGAGCCTAAAATGGGCATGAGAAATGGAGCACCTGCCACTGTTTCTTTCACTTCTGGGAATAACAGCCAAGTTTAACAGTTTAACACAAGTTTAAGTTGTGTAGTACTTCAAGCTGTTCTGCTCTACTGAAGACCAACTCTATAGTTTATAAAAAAAAAGCTCTTTACGCAGAGCATATTTAAAACCCACCTATTACCACCTACAGCATAAAGTAATGTTTATTCTTAAATATGTGCTGTGCTTTTAAGTGGCACAGATCCATCTCTCCCTGACTTGAAGTCTTCCTCAGGGAATGACTTGAAAGTAGTAAAATATATTAAAAGAAATCAGAGCCTCTCATTGTCAAAGTGATAAAATATTAATTTTTGTTAAGATAAAAGGCATCATAGATTGCCTCTGACGGTAAAACTTAAATTTTTGGTCTTCACTTGATTTGATATTTATCAGTCATTGCTCCAGAATCAGTCAAGCAGGGAATGTTTTTTAAAAATAGTATTCTATATTTCTCCTGGAGGAAGCAAACTGTGAGAATTTAAATTGTGTGTTTTCTTACATATAAAAATCTCAGAGGAAAAAGGAAATAAACAGAAAGTTTACAAAAAATCTACTAACACTTCACTATGTCAACAGCTTCACAGTAAAGGGCCTTCTGCAGGTTGACCTCATTTGTGGCATCACCAAATTGACTTTTAACTTTAGTCTAAGTCTATCCTAATTCTTGGAACTCCACTATCCAGAGCTGATCCCAAAGGAAATTCTTGCTTTCCACAAATAAGAGATCAATAAGGTAAAACTGTCTCCAGAGTTTGAATAATTAATCTTGTCTTCATGGCAAGGTCTTAGATGAACTCCCCAAATACTTGAGCAAAAGAACACAAATAAGGGTGAAAGATCTTTCCATCAGATCATCAAGAGGGCAAAACTGATGCTGGCCCAATGACTTTGTGTCATGACATAAGCAGCACCATGCTTCATCTCCTAGACTGCATGACATGTGTGGCAGACCACAAGCAGAACATAAGTTTTCCAAGAGATACAGCAGAGATGAGCCCCAAAGTTCCCAACTAAGTTCATACCATGTTTGTTCAAGCAGTTCTACTACTGAGATACTCTAAAGATGATGAAGGAATCGGGCTCATACAGCACAATCTGAGTCCCAGAGTACCTGACAAAACTGAGTGGAACAAAATTTGCCACTGCATAAAGATAACATGCAGAAATGTCAAGCAGTCTGTGGGAAGACACACTAAGCAGTCCCTGTCTCAGGTCAGTCTCTTCCCTTCAGATGCCAGCAAAATGATGTCTAGTGGATGATGTCTTCCTGCATCCATCACTGCAGAGCGATTGCAGAGTGTCAGGTTAGGAAGCATTGTCTGTTCAAGGAAATATGATGGTAGGAAGGCTAGGGTGAGGAAAAATGCTCTTTTTATCCCCACAAGTTGCTACAAAGCATAGAAAAAGGTTCTGGTGATTAAAGGAGTCAGGCTTCAGAACAGTTCTGATAGCCCCAGAAGAAGCAGCAGCGGAACACGAGATGTCCTTGCTCAGCACTCCATGTATCACTGCAAAAGTGAGAGCTTTCATACAGGACAGCTTCTAGTTCTTCATAGTTTCCTAAGTGATATTAAATTTGTTTAAAAGCATTCTTCAGAAGGTTCATTTAGACAAATAATTTAACAGCACAACTGATAACAGCTCCTAATCAGTTTGAATTTCTGATGTGTAGTACAGAGACTCAATAAGGCTGATACTGTGATGTTTCCTCAATCACAGCACTGTCCTGCACCTCCACCCCAACACTTCCACAGCAGAACTTTGAGCTTTTCCAACTGACCCTGCCCCAGAGTCCTTGCACTTTAGCTCATTCACTCTATATGGCCTGTACAACCCACAGCATGAGCTCCTCTCTTAATGTGCCATAAGAAACACAACTCATATCAAAACCATTATATTCCAGAGTGTTCACTGCCACTTCATCTCCTGCTCTGTAAACTCTGACTGCTTTTAAAAGAAATACTAATTTATATAGAAGAAAATTCCTGTAAATCATGGTCGTGACAGGCTAATGGCTAGCACTGCAAAGACGATTTATCTTCCTGCTGTATCTAACAAAGCTTCTTATGTTAATACTTTGTTTTCAAAATATGAAGAGACTTCTGATATTTTCTAACTACAAGAACATGAAGGTAATGAAAAATGCCTTACATCAAAAAATAACCTTCACCTGCCACCTAACACTCCCATCAATTCTCAAAATCAAAGGATCTTCTTGAATTATTTCTTTCCTCTGCATTACTAAGGGTGCTTCCCTCATGGATGAAGAAATCAACCATTCAGTCTCACTGCCTGTTTATAATCCAAATTCATGTTAGGCTTTGCATGCATTATCCGCATGTTTTAATTTGATATATTTTATTTGATTTCTGCCTGTTAAATTACATTTGAGGCAGGTTATATGGTCTCACAGGGAGCACTACCCTTTGTGCAAACAACCATTTTATCAGGGCTGAGCCTAATTTCACATTACATTTTGACTGGCTGGCAAACAAGGTCATGGCGTCTGCGTGGCAAGTGATGCCCCAGCTGGTGGGAGAGACTTTTGATAAGCTAGAAGGAGGATCCTAGGAATGTTGTGATTTAAAGGGTCTGAACTAGGGTGTGAAATTAAGGAGCAAGCCATCACTGATGAGCAGAAGTGCCATTTCAAGTCTATTGACAGGCATTCTCCATAGCTGGCAGGGCCATCACCTTTGCCAGCACAGAGATATCAGCACCTCACTATATGTTTATTGCTCATTTATAGCTAGTAACAGCTAAAAATGGGGAGAATATGGATGGTGGGGACACCACAGCCACTGACATGCCCAGAGCCCTTCATCTGCCTCTTGCTTACTCTTTCAGCCTCTGGCCAGTAGCTCTTTCTGAAGCTCAATTCCCATGAGCTGAGTTGTGCCTCATGCTGACCCTCTAGCTGTTGTTTTTTTGCCCTTTCAAAATGCTTGACAGAACTGTCACAGAAGGAGCTTGGCATCTGGAAGCTGTGGCAGACATGATATGACCTGATTCATAAAACACAGCTAAACAGCTTGGGCTGCCAGAGGCCAGGATTTACAGGACTGAGCTTAGAACAGCCTTCGACGCCTGCTCTGCTGAATGCACTTCCCTGCTCCACACAATAACAATTCCCAAGTTGTGTGAGGGTGACCTGCAACACTGTGAAGTGACAAAGCAGACAGGACACTAGAGACACTAATCTTGTTACAGCCTACACTGTCCACTGCTACTCAGGACAGGAAAAGAATGACCTCAGCTCTGGCTGCACCTTTTGTATGTGGCTACAGGGGTAGGAAGGACTTGAAAAAAAATACAAAATTTTTTATTTTCAGAAATTTTTCAGAAATTCCCCCAGCACAGCAAGCACAAAAGAAAAAAATTAAGCCAGAGGTAGTTTCTGCTGAATTATCCACTACAGCCTCATTTTTACAATAAAAGCCTCTCTGAATTTTATTTCCAGCAGGCACAGCCTGATCAGCAAGGAATTTAAAGACTGCCCTCCCATCCATCTACCGATTTTCTTCATCTCTACTTCAATCACTAGTCACAGCCTTCTGTTAGGTGCTCACCATGGGACCCAAACATCCTCTGGGAGACCTGTCAAAGTCACAGTGATAATAAATTCAATCTCACTCATCTTCTCTTGAAGTACTTCATAGACTGAAGATTACATGTTTCAAGTGTGTTCCAAGTTATGAAGGTAAGGATTTACAGAAAAATCAAGAAAGTTGCCCAAGGATAAAATACAAATCAGTCAGAGCTGGAAGCTCAACAGCTGTTTCCCAAGCTCCAGTCAAAGAACTCTGTGCCATCCACATTCACCCTAGAAGTTATTTTTGACATAATCCATTACTTCAAATAATTTCCTCCTCTTTTCATTAGCTATGAAAATGAATTGAATTGTGCATTTAGACATAATCAGTAGAGCCCTCTCTCACTCATGTTATTAGTCCTATATCAAGATCAGCTGTCATTTTCATTCTGGAACCCATCCACCCCTCCCAAAATTATCAAGCACACACACATTTGCAGAGTGCTGTGGTATTCCTTTATCCATCACTATCATGCCATACTCAGACTAGGGGAAAAAATAAAAGATTATATGAAAGGGGTAAAGGAAGAATGAAGAAATAAGATAGAGTACTGTAGTAAGTCTCTCTGGTTTTCTTAAAAAATAAAATAAAAAAAAGAAAGTCCCCAAGGAGTCCACAAGTCCTTCCTTATCTGTGGGCCAAGACATGCCTCCAAACCCATTCTGACTTCTTCATTTACTCATTATGATACAGGCACCTCTGCCCATATCATGTTTTAACAAAAATTTCAACCTGTTTAATTTAACCTCATTATTTCAAAGCACCCAGGCTAAGCCAGAAATATCTTCAAAAGAGTTTGCTAAACAAATTCAATGGAAAAAAAGAGTAAAAGCTTCTAAAAAGAATTGCCAAGTGGCAAGGAAAATTACT
This sequence comes from Anthoscopus minutus, assembly GCA_013399455.1. Taxonomy (NCBI): domain Eukaryota; kingdom Metazoa; phylum Chordata; class Aves; order Passeriformes; family Paridae; genus Anthoscopus; species Anthoscopus minutus. The sequence goes on from VWYI01044261.1 coordinate 119,440, forward strand.
TTCTTTTCCCCACCACAGCTAAGTAGCACGACAATTGCAATTGATAGAGCAAATTGAATTCTAAGCACATTGGTGATTTGATAGATATAATTTTCCAAGTGTTACAGCCACATAATAAGTGCCCTGAAATGATACAGAAGTCCAAGTTTAGCTGTCTGGGAACACTGGTGCACTTTGCAGTATCTACCATGTCACTCTTCAACTCATTGATCTTATCAGCACATTTGCAGTCTGAGCAGAGCAGCTGCCTCAGCTTGGTTTTTATTTCTATTTCTGCATTAGAAACAGGTGGGCAAGCTCAGAGAGCTAACAAGTTTCTTTTTGATGTAGAGATGGACAAATCCTCTCATTAATGGAGCGGCCTTTTAAAAATCATTATGGGGTATTTTTAGTCCCATTTCATTTTAGTATTTCTGTATAATTGCAGCCCATTAATCACAAATACTTGTTTCTACAATCTGTCACTTACAGGCAACAAGTAGTATCAGCCTGTGGCATCTGCAAACTACTACTTTCAACATATTGCTGGCTTATTTGACTGGGGTAAGATTGGCTGCATCAGTCACACAGGAATGGATCTCGTTCTCCAATTACAGAAATTAAACTCAGTTAAACAGGTCAGGTAGAAATCCTCACAGACCCTCCCAGCAAAATCAACTTTCAGGTGGGAATTAGAAATAGCAGGTGTTCAGAATTCCAGTTACAAAACCAGGAGAAAAACAAATGCATACTATGTGTTGCAAATATGCCTTCTCACTCAGCAATGCTCTTGGATAGATTAATATTAGGATCAGCACATAGAAATAGCATTTGATTAAGATCAGCACATAGAAATGGTGTTTGCTACATTTCACAAGGCCATAGAGCCTCTCACATGGATGTGGGCAGAGTAGCAGAACAAACTATCTGCTTGCAGCTCTGGCAAACATGCACTAAAGCTGTTCCATACAATCCAAACAACTCCAGGCATTTGTAATACATGACTAGCTAGGTCAGCCTTTATCAGACAAAAACGCATAGCTTGGAACATTAAATCCAGAAATTAGATTGTTGTTTTCCAGAAAGTTTTCAAAGCCTTGAGGTATCAGCTGAATGACTTTTCTATTTTCAAGTCAGACACAGTAGACAGTCTCTTCAAACCAGTCAGCCAAGATTTAAAAGCACCAAGAAAGTTCCCAGTTTAGAAAGATAAAGGTGAAAGCAACATGAAAGTTATAACACCACCCACACTGTTTCCCAACAGTCTGTTAGCTCTGGGTGTTGAGGAAGGGTTTGCCTGTGCAAGCTGAAGCCTATTGTTAGAGTGAGAAATTCAAGAATCACAGGATCATGAAAAATCTACCTCAGAGTAGCAGAGTTGCCTGTTAGCAGGACACACTCTGGGTTCTGTCGCAGCCTAGCAGTTCTTTAATGCAAACCGTGCAAGACTTGACAAACTGTCCCTGAGCTGAGTTCCCAAACTAAAAGCTATGGTTTGCTAGAAGAGTGGCAGACCCCACCTTTTGCCAACTCTGCCCAAATCTTGCCATCCAAAATAGCTTGCTCCCACAAGATCGTCAGGCATCAGAAAGCAACGTGTATCTACCTCAGTCTGTGTATCAGCACAGCTTTTCTGGAACAGAAAAGGAAAAAAAAATATTGAACCAGAAACAAAAACTGCTCTCTGAGATGGCAGGAGTGGTTGTGTGGGTCTGATAGCAGCTGGTACATGTACTGCACCCCCTGGGATTTCCAGCCACAGATTACTCTTCCACAGGGCCAAGCTGCCAGCTGTCCTGCTCCCACCTCTGATCACAGCTTGCCTAGCAGTTATCAGTGAGGAGGTACAACCAAACAGAAAAGAGAACACATTTCTACTGTTATAAAATGCCAGCTTCTTACCTTACAGAAGGCTTGAACCTGAGGAACTTCTTAGTGACCTTTTAATTCAAAGAGCAAGAGTGATCCACACATCCATCCAGCACTACTGACCAGAAGTAATTGTTTTAACAGAGGCGTCCAGGGGCAAGCCCAGCTGCCTTCAGACAACCTATTTTATATATCAGCAGGTGCTCCAGACCTTCTGACTTGTGAAAAACAGCCACCCTGTGTAATATGGCACACAACCAACTGGGCAATATTGTGACCGGGTGAAGGAACCCCTTCCTGACCTGGGCTTTTCTTGAGGCACCAGCATTGACTCTTCACACCTTAGTAAGGACATTGCTGCTATCCAAATTCAATCTCCTGTGACAATCTGACCATAAAATTATGTCCTCCCTCTCACAGCCCATCTCTGCCACACCGAGGAGAGATTTACCTCAATTCAAACGCTTCTCTGGCTGACTTACACAGTACTACAGTGACCTTTCAGCACATGCCCCACAGGACTGTACATGACTGGAATTTATGGCCAGGCATGGGAAATGTGCCACTCACACACTGACTTGGGGGTTTTTGCCACACAGTAATTTGAAGCTGATAATAGAAAGCCAGTAGCAGTTCACCATTTGAGGGAGTAAGAGCAGCCTGGGGGCTCTGCTGGGCTGTATTTCAATATCTTGATTGGCCACTGGAAACACAACTCCTGCAGGCTTTTCACAAACTCTTTCTGCCTAAGGGAGAGAGGATGATTTTTTTCCCCTTCTGTTAAGACAAGAATTTGGGCAACCTAGCACTCCTATAGAAGCTTGCAGGTCCACTGCAATGAGAACTGCTCCCGGGGTGTTGTAAGTCAGGCATATTCCAAGCAGCTTCCCATAAATTTCCAAAGCAATATAAGAAATACATACAACCAAATAATTTTCAGTTTCATTGATAATTTTCAAAGCCTTATAGCAAAAATACAAGTAGTACCACACTCCTGTGAGAGGACCCTTCTGAGGCACTTGACAAACCAATCAAGAAATAAAATAATTATGACTAAGATATGCTAATTTGGATTTTCAAGATATTTAATTCATTAGTGTATCAGAAAAGGCTGTTATGTTCTGGAAGTCTGAAGCATTGCCAGCCTTAAGCACTACTGAGAGAATCATAGAATATCTTGGGTTGGAAGGGACCCACAAGGATCATCAAGTCCAACTCCTGACATTCTAGCCCAAGTCCATACCAATCAAGAAGATATTAATAACTTATGTTCCAGAAAATTCTGTCTTTAAGCATATAATTTCTTCTCTAGAAAGGACATGCAAAGGTTATAAGTCTCTTGGGGCTGAAATAAGATTGTTATAAATCAAAGATGGAAAGGAAGCTGAACAAGTACTGAAAAAAGTGCTACAGAATTTTCTGCTCTATCCCCTAAGCAGAGAAGGGATTGGAAAAAATTCAAATTTCAGAAGGAATTTTCTTTTTAAAAAACATGGCAGCTGAATGAAGAACACTACAAATAATCTCATTTAAGGTGCTTATTCTGCCATAATGCTGCATTAGGCAGAGGGTGGGACAGAATGAGAGATTAATATTTACTTTCTCTATTTACTGAAAACACTGTGATTGTCTATGCTTCAAAGCCCAGTTTCAGCACCCTTGTTTTCTGTCCATTCCTTGATGCCTTGACTAAAGGAATTCGGTATATTAACATGTATTTTGCCAAGCTCACAGAAGGCTGACCACAGTGTCAAAGCTGTGCTGGCAGAGTCAGCTCCACCAAGAGCTGGGATTCAAAGATCATCTGATACATCACAAAAAATACTGGCCCCAGCCTGCAGACAACCACGTGTCTGTCTCATAAATTTCATATTCCATTCAACTAGCTTCCATCTTTATGGCAGCAGGCTGGATACTCAAACAGGAGGATAGTTTTGCAGAAATTTGTCTGCTCTTTTTGCAAAGAGCTGCCAACGCTGTTGTGACTGGGATATCAGAATGAAAAAGTAGAAGAGATGTTTGAAATTCAAAGATAATCTTGAAAAAATTTCAGCACACACCATCAGTGTTGCATAACTGGAGAGCACTGCTTTGGCTTCAGAAGCTTGAGAAACTGTCTATTCAAGTAAAAAAAAAAACATGTTCTCAGTTCTGTAATTATTTAGCACTGTAGAACACATGACAATTTTACTCAGCCTTTCTTCACTGCTGCACTAAAACAGGATAACAGTTTTCACAACAGCTGACTCTTCCTGTCACCAAAACAAAGTGTTTGGTACAAAGTAAGAGTGAAATCAGCACCTCTGCCTAGGAACCCTGCAAATTAGGAGAAAATCTTCAAATCAAAAGAATACAAAGACACAAACCTCATTATTGCAGATGCAAGCATAAGGAAAAGATGTTCTTCTCCAGTGTTCTGTAATCATCTCAATCAATTTCTATACACAGTAAAATCTTTTCACTTAACTATAATCACAAATAAGGAGAAGAGATAGAGAACTGATGAAAGGAAAAGCAGAATAGGTCTGTAAATGGAATACTTGAAGGAAATGCAGTGCTGGTGGACACTTTTGCATAAGACTGCAATTTGGTCTACATTAAGTACCTAGAAATCTACAAAAACAGTCTGTTGGAGATAATATTCAGTTCCCATTCAGTGGAAATGCCATCTAATGGGGGACCACCCACGGAGCAGGGGCTTTCTTCAGTTCTTGGTTTCTCTCCTGAGATTATCCTCAATAATAGCAATGGTTCTTTCTTCTTAGGACATTAGCACTGGGGAAATGCCATTATAAAAGCCTATCAGACCTCTCCACAGAAACCAGTCAGTCCTGGAGAGGTGGACTGGTCCCCATCTGGCAGGCAGATGTGACCTGAGGGTCCATCAGCAGTGGCTGTGCTGTTTGCATGTGTGCTGGAGGCAGGACCACGTGCAGTTACAGTGAAGAGCAGATGTGCTTGCTGGTGGGAGCTGCTTCCAGCCAGCACAAAGCCAGGTTAGCACTCCAGATGAATTGCCACAGGCAGCCCTTCTGCCTGCTGAAAAGATCATTACCAATCAAAGCAGGTCATCCTACCTCCTTATTTCAACATTATTAGATGAGAGCTTCCTTTAAGGAGTGCAGTTTCCTTTGGGGCGGACTGACTCCAATAAGGTGTTGAACTAATTTGATCCCTATTTCACTAGGAGATGTGTCATCTCCAGGTTTGAAAAAGTTATTCAAGAGAGCTTGAGCCTTTCATAATTAAAATGCAGCACTGGTTGCCACACGGGGAGCAGGCACAGTTATAATAACTCGGAGTCAATAATTCATAAACTATAATGCATTATTAATCAATTATTGAGGCCTGAATTACATTTAATGAGATTAAGCTGATTGGAGCACTAAGCTGTTTGAGTCATATTGATTTAATCAATGTGCTTAATTAAACTGTGTACATTTTCCACATGATCATTATTTCCCAGTATCCTGCATAAGTGGCCCCTGCAATTCACATCCTCTGCTATTCTTTGCTCAGGAATTGCTCTTTGCTGCAATTTATATTTAAAGGTAAAGGGCTTGTTTCTTCCTGAGAAAAGATCAAAGTTGCAAAACAACCATCTAAATAGCTTATACAAGCAAATTGAAAAATGCTACAATAGTTTTTCCTAGCAACTGTGTCTTTTTTATTCCACAAGCTTAAGATGAGACCAGGTAAAGAAACCTCATTAGTCTCACTTTATCCCTCATTCCAGCTCCAGGAGCATCTGCAGATTCAATGGTATGAGCATCCTACCATATCTATCCTGAAAACATTACTCTATCCTTCTTCAGAAACATGCCTAGACAAAAAATGTGCTTCACATTCCCAGGAGACTACATTTAAGATAAGCAGGTGTCATTATCTTTTTCTGACAATATTCATAATGGTTTCCTCAGCCATGCGTAAAGAGGACATATGATGACAGAAGAGCAACTCAAAGTGACAGGTATTACAGATGTAAATCCATTTGCTAGAGCCATTTTTGTTTAATTTCCCTCACTTCTGCTGCTAATTATCTGGGACAATTCGGGTTAACTCTAAACCACAAAATTCAGATCTATAATGCTTCCCACAGCTAAAAGGACACACTCATTAGGTGTGTTGACTCTGGAATACACATAACACACTGAATAATCACTGTTATTAATGGGGATGACAACAGCACAATCAACCATGAAGAGAGTTGTGCAATTCCTTCGGCACTGTTTGAGTCATTACTCTGTGTAAGCCAGAATGGCACCTACACTACATCACATCTCAGAGGTGTCCTGCCCCTTCCCTTCTCTAACTAAAGGTGAGAGCAAATCCACCCCAACTCGGGGTACAGTCAGGAATCATCTCCTGAAAAACGCTCCCATGGCAGCATAGAGTGTACACTGTTCTTTTCGGACCAATCATTTTGCTTTTGGTGGTTTTAATTCCATCACTCTGTTAACATTAGCAACATATCAGTGTCCTCTGCTTTCTTAATGAGAAGATAATTTTATCATTGCCTGTGCATCAGTGTTTGGATATTTTCCTTACACTTCTTTGAAGAGTTAATCTGTCCATTTGCTCTGTCACTTACAACAGTATCCTACTGCTTGCAGGGTCTACTCAGCTGTCTGCCAGGGAGTTTAGTGGAGTTACACACTGTACACATGCATAAATAATACTGTGAATTAAGAGTTTGCAAACTATGACTGAGTACACATACATGCTGCTAACACTTCTTTCACTGGGCTCTGTGTGCATGGCAAACTGAAGAAAATATCTCCAAACACCTATTAATTCATCAAGCAGGAAGCTGACACCAAGATTTGGAGACTTCATCATTCTTCTTGTTTGTGCATTCATTTGAAAATGCTCTGAAAGATGTTGGGAATTGCTCTCCCTACAAAAGTCCCTTTAACTCTCATCAGGTAGACCTAACATAGCCAGAAATAAAGTCACCCACACACAGTCAGAATGATTTTACCTTTATCAGAAGACCATGGAGGACATTGCAGTTAGAATGGGCATTAAAGACATCTGTACTAGCTGGATGCTGAGTCTTCATCTGATGGCAGGAAGGGCAAGTTCAAAGTTAAACAGCAAAAACAAAAAACAAGAAAGACTCTCTCAGTCTCTATTTGCTCAAGTCTGTGGAGCTGCAAAGCCCAGCAGGGACCACTGAGCAGCCCCAGATACCCGCAGACACGGGCCAAGTTGGAGTGGAGGTTGTGCTGACTGTAACTGCATGGCTGCGTGAACAAGAATAAAAAAACAGGAGGACAAAGAGTTCCCAGCTCACTTCTTCTGTCTTCGTATCAATTTCAGAACTGAACATTTAATAAAAATTATTCAGTACACCACTGTCATATAAAGGGCAGATATAAAGAGAGGAAGGAGAAAGAAGCCTAAAGTGAATATCAAAGCCTCACCCAAACGAGGCATAATGAAGGAAAGAAGTAACCCATTTTTCTTCCCTTCAGCATGGCTTGTGCTTCCTATTAACAAGGTGCACATTAATAAATTTAACTCAGACAAATTTAACTGTCCTAGGACCACATTACTCAAAAGCCTGACAAAAGAAATCTGAAAGAGCTGAGGAAGGGAAGTAAAGCACAGCTGACATAGAGGATGCCATGCCCTCACTCTCCCTGGTCATTTCCAATACAAAATAACTCCATTCCACTGCACTCCTACCAGGCTGACCCTGCTGCCTTCCCAGTACTTCTCACCCACCCAATGCCTCTTTATCTGTGTTGTTTCCTTATCACTACTCATCTATACCTGAGAAAGATTTAGACTATTTCAGTATGATCACATACAGGAGCTACAAGGTCCTGGTGAGATTTGTGCCACTGGCATTGCTGTAAAGAAGCTCTCAAGGTATAGATTAACACATGTAACAAAGGCAACATAAATTTGATAGGAAATCAAAATGACTATAGCTCATGAAAATTATGCATTGGTCTGAACCAGAAGGAAAAAACAAGGGTTGTCCATTTTTATTCGTTATCCATGTGCCAAGTTCCCCAGTGCTGGAGCTCCAAATTCCTTCTCAAGCTGAAATACCCATGCATGGAGACTGTACAAAGCCATGGGATTTATCACAGGGAAATCCTCCACCCTTTGGTCTCTTCATATTTAGCTCTAAGTTGTTGCTCTTGAGTTATGTTTTTTACCATGGAAAACATTGACAAACAGGTCCTTCCATCAGCCAAAACACTTCACAGAAAGATGGGTATGTCATACAAAATGAGGAAACCGAGAAGTAACTGCTGATCAAAGCCACACAAAGCAGCACAAATTAGACTAAGTGCATCCCCAAAAGCCATAATTATCCAAGCTACTCAAACAAAATAAGCACATACATGATTATTCAGATTTGCCTACAGGCATCCCCACAGCATAAAACATGGTAGGCTGCCTTGCTGTTCTTCCACTTGATAAAACAATAAATATTTTCATCACTTAAGAGTATTGATGTTTACTTTTACAGTCTTGAAAACTTGAGTGAGACTGTGTTGCCTTGACAATGTCTTTCCCCCCAAAAAAATTCTTTTTTCAGTTGGACAACTGGAGTTTCTACGTGTTCTGTTTTGATTGAGTTGCATGGGTTCATGGCTGTAGGAAGCCTGCAATCTTATTGTAGTGCAAGGCTTCAGAGGAAGGGTTTAGTGGCACAGGAATTTCATGGCATGTAGGGAGAACTACAAGCTCCCACTGGCTTCATGTATTACCACAAGGCAGAAGATATTTATTTCTATTGAAAATAAAGAGGATTTAAGCCAGATAACTCAGATATGAACCTAGTGCAGTATATTAAACATTCTGAGGCATTCAGGAAAAGTATCTGCCTGAATTGTTCATAGATGCCTTATGAACCTTTCAGCAAACCTGGGCTGAATGAGCAAGCCAAGCCTTGTCTTTGCAGACGGGTTAACAACCTTTGAAAAACTTCCAGGCTCTCTTCTAACACTGCAAGAAGCAGTCCAACATACCCTGAGAATACAGTGCTCCAGAAAATGGCCGTGCCTCCCAAAATGGGCCAATGTTTAGGATACTGACTCTTCACATGACTGCCCCCTTCCAAGCCCTTGCACAGCTAAACCCAAATGTTAGCTCAGCTTTTGTACCACATTGGAAAGGGCTTCTCACTTGGGCAGAAAACCTTGTTTACTGCATGCTTCTTCCAGGTGGCTCCAGTCCTCAGATAATATACTCCAACTTATTTTGTCTTGCCTGCTTGAGACCTTCTGCCATGAGGTGTCAGCAAATAACCTCTGGCCAGGTGATCACCTGCCATGTGCCAAAGGTTGCTTTAGGTAACCAGCCTCTCCCTCCCCAGCTCCCACCCACTGGTTTTCTGTATCATCATTATAATGGAAAAAAAAGTGCTTAAGGGCAGGAATTCTCTCTTCAAGCCAGGAATGGACAGCCACCATGAAAGCTGTGCATGTGCATGCATATTATGAATTCCCCATGTAGCCTATACTTGGCTATTTTGCTTTAATATTTCAACCCAGAAAAGCATGTTCATGATATAAATTTGCTAATCCAGGGTAAAAGATGAGTTTGTAATCAAGTTATTACAGTAAAAAGGTATGAGCTGTGGATGATTACACTGTAATGTCAGCATAGCTGCAGTCACTCTGCTCTAAACCTGGACAAAAAAGGAGCGATAGCTTTTACCAAATCTCATGTTTCAGCTCCCTTTTAGTTTAGAAGGAGAAGCCAGTAATGAGAACTGTGGTTCATGTCACAGAATCCCTTTGTATTCTTCTAACCTAGTATCTAAGTAAGATAATGAAAAATATTCATTTAATATCCAAAAAGATGGATGGTAAAAACAATTTAAATATTTCACAAGCCTCAAAGGTTTCAATCTATGTTATATTTGAAGAGATAAAAAATAGTCACTGTATATCTTGTTCCTGATTTCAGAAAAAAAATCAACCTACATATAAGTAGTTAATGATTTAGGCTCTAAAATTAAAGCTAACCCAATGTGATGCTAATCAGAATCTTACCTCTTGCTGTTGAGTTACAGAAATATGCATATCTTAATCTTAATCAAGGCCACTGAAGGTCTAAATCTTTGGCTCTCACACTGAAAAATAACCAGCTCTAGATATAAAATGGCAATTATAATATTTACTATTAAACAGTACATCATCAGTATGGTCTCAGGCAGGATGCAAGGAGCTGTATTGTGTCCAGATGGATCTACTGGGCACACTGGAGGAGCTGGAATTTCACCAGAACACTTCAATTGCTGGTCCAGCTGGGAATGAGTTATCTTGGCTTGGTTTTTTCAAATTTAAGACTTCAAAACACATAAATAATTTGAATTGAAAACATAAAATACAAAAAAAAATCTTGTTGAATTTGTTATTTCACAGGTTTTTTCTCTAGGCGATATTTTATTTTGAACTTTCCAAATGCTTTACATCATTGAAGAGAAATTAGAAGTACAAAATGGTATCAGTTCTCCCCCTTTCTGCATGCAAACCTATAATTTTTGAAAAGCATCATAATTGGCTATTCCTCATATTCATATTCCTTTTTCCAAAACGAGAAAGACAAGAAAATCAGCATGTTCACAAAAGAGATTGCTATTGTCTCTGCTGACATGAGCAGAACTCACCAGCATCTTTTTTAATGCTCCATTGGGCTACTTACAGAATTGCTCCAGGTCATCTCTGTTTTTAGACTCAGGCATGGCAGTGATTGTGAGCAATGGGCATGGATTTCCTCCTAGAGTCTGGCAGAGTGTCTGCTGCCTCCAGTAAACCTTCTTAGGGTTCCTATTTTCTTCCAGTATATCAAGATGGGACTGAAAATGAAGCAAGGAAGCAGATTTATAAAGGAGTTCATGGTCTATAACACCTGATTTTATTCCAGTAGCTGTATATTATTTTTGATATTAATTTCATATCTTGCTAACTCCCCAGCTCCTCTCTTCTGCCAGTTAATATCAGCACCTTTTACATCCCACAAATATGCACAGGCCCTTCACAATGCAGCCCAGTTCACTGAAGCTGCACAGAATATTTATTCTTATATCATGATCTGCTTGAGGATGTCCCTTTTTGTTGCAGAGGGGTTGGACCAGATGACCTTTAAAAGTTCCTTCCAGCCCAAACTATTCTATGATATTGCCTGAACAGTTCCTAGGAGTTTTTGTTAGCATAATGAAATTTCTATGCATATATGAAATCCAGAAGAGAAGCATTTACTCTTTATATTTTAATGAGTGTTTTGTAGAAACGTGAAAAAACTCACCACTTTTGAACATTTACAGAACTGATTGCTTAGCTGTCAAGCACATGCCAGTGAAACTCAGTGACAACTCCATATCAGAGGCAGCCAAAAAGTTGATATCGAAACAACATTTTGTACAATCAGTAGTGGGAAATTTGAAGAGTGCCTTTCCAAGAAGTTATTTAAAAAAGGGAGATTTTTCTCCCCACCCCCGAAGTTTATGACAGTTTTAAACAATTCCAAAGTCCAACAGCTTCTCGAGAAATTTGAGAAAAAGAACTGGCAGCTTAGAAGAAAGACTCTTTGGAACAAATTAGGATCGCCTCATTAGACAGGAGCCACTTGTCACCCACACAGCAGATGAAGTGCAGTTCTCTGTTTGCATTGCAGTTGGGAGTGTGAGTAATGCCACTGCAGGGTGTTGCTGGGTGCTGTGGAACACCAGTTGTCTCCCAGTTGGTAGGAAAAGGTGCAGGGAGCACACTTGTCCCAGCAATAACTAAAACACATCAGCTCACTCAATGACCCTCACAGGGTGATGGTTTGTGATTCAAGAGTTAAATTTTAATCCACATTTATGGGACCTCCACATTCCTACTCCTCAAACTTTGAGGCTCACCATGTTTCATGCTTTGCCAGCATCCAAATGGAGCCACGTAAACACAAAACTGAAATGTACAGTCTGCTGTATTATAAAACAATTAAAATACAGCTCTATAAAGTAAATTAAATTATTAGATGCATTTAACAACCTCACATAGATACAGAGAACTCAATATCATCATTTACTTATGTTCCTGATACCAGTGAAATTTAATTGGGTATAGCTACCACAGAGATTTCAGCTAGATATCAAAACAATTAATACTGTGTTGTAAAAATAAATAAATTACTGCTTATAAAAGAAATGTGATTACTAATGGACAAGAAGTAATGAACTGCAGAGTGCATCCAGTTCAAATAGGATTCTGCAATATTTCCTGCAAATATGTCTATAACCATTAAATATATATGATATTTTAAAACATTTTCAAATCGCTAATTCCATATACAAGTCTTCTTCCCCAAAGCACCATGCATTTAATTGAGCCCTTGAGTTCATAATCACTTTTAATTTATTATTGATATGTAAAATCAACAAACTTCACCAGTGGACAAATGCTTTAAAATGCAATCTACTGATACACAAACCTGATTTAGTTTATTTATTGTGGAAATAAAAGTAAAATGAAAATGTGTGTAGTGCATCACTTGACATTTTAAATTAGCCCAAGCAAAGAAGCTTTTCAGAATTATTAGAAGTAGTAATTTTGCTTTGGCTAGAGCTGGACACGACAATTTATCAACCTTTTCCACCCATAACTCCCATTTACCAAACTTTCTGGTCCTTATTGTGTCTGAGTTCATTTAAACTTTTCCTGGGGCAAAATTCCCTTTAACTTCAATGAGCATTTTATTTGAAGAGACAGCAAAATATTTAAAGACCTGGTCCTGCAAGCCTAAGAATAACATCTTTTTCATCTCTATTCTATTCATTCAGGAGCAGGTGAGATATTCAGTGATTCCCAGAGCACACAAACTCTTCAAGTCTCTCTTGCTTTGTGCCAGCAGAAGATAGAAATCAATAACAGTAAAATAATGATGAGGCATTGCATTTATGTGAAATGTATGGTGATGAATAAGTCCAAGCAATTCTTCAGTATTGCATTTGCTTTTGGCCCTGCAGACTGTAGAAATTTGTGCCTTCAGGGCCAAAGGTCAGACCCCACCATGGGAGCACACACTCTTCCCTGTGGAATTTTAGGAGTAATGGGTGAGGTACTGATGAGAAGTGAGCTGACAGACATTTGGAGTGAAGGCTGGACTGGCCTTCTTCCAGATACTGGGAGCAGTTTCTTTGAATGTCTGCAATGGGATGCAAAACAGCTGACAAGAGGTTTCTTGAGTGGGAATCAATCTCAGCCTAACTCTGCTGGCATGCTGGGCAGCACAGCGAGTCCGGGGGGAGGACACTGCTCCCTGGAAAGCACAGCCTCTGCTTATGGCAAACTGATACCATTGTAAAAAAGAGAGTGACCTCAGACTCCACCAGCCCACATCTGCATGTACTGCCCAAAACAAAAAGTGTTGATAATGGAAATTAAGGCGAGAAGGAAGGGAAAGTGGAGCTGTGTGGTTTCATGTGCAGTAACATTGTTCTCACCTTTAGCATCAAAGCAAAGCTACTCCCAGAACTATTCATTTCACTTCTTTCATCCTATCTCCCCTTCAGACCCTGGTCTCCCCTGCATCAATTATAGAGGAAGCACACTGGATACATTTCCCAGAAAATTCCCTTACCATCCACCCCTTTCCACAGAAAAAGCTTTGGAAAACAAACCTGTGCCCAGCAAAAAAACTTGGTACAATTCAATAACTACATTTATGCTTTGGAGTTATATTCTTTTAGTTTCTGTATTGACAGCACTGGTGGCAGTGTCACAAATTCCTACTGACACTCCAGCTGGCACCGAGGAAAGAGCTGGTGAAGTATCAGAGGAGGTCCAGCAGCCTGGGAACCCTGGCTGCAGCTCTGAAGGCTGGACTGTCACCTTGTGCCAGGAGGAGCATCAGGCAGCACATCTGAGCTGTCATTAGGTTTAGCCTCCTGCTCCCCAGCCCTTCAGGAGGAGGATCCTGCCACCCCAAGTGAGTGGAGACACCTTTGGTCTGTATTATGACTGGTGTAAGCAGTAATGGTTTGTGCTCAGCTTATCCCACAGAGAAATTTCTTTCCTTCTATAGCATTCTGGGCTTTACAGCTGGCAGGAGCTCCAGCTGTAAACAAGGCAATTACAGCATCATGATCACAGAATGGTTTCAGGGGGAAGAAACCTTATGGATCATCCCATTCCAACCCCCCTGCCACAGGGAGGGACACCTTCCCCTAGACCAGGGTGCTCAAAGCCCCACCCAACCTGACCCTGAACACTCCCAGGGCTGAGGAGGCGTGAAAGCAATCCTCTGTGCCATCTCAAAATCTGCACAAACCCAAGCAGCTACAACCTGCCAGGGCCATTCTCTGATCTAGGTGGGCATGTCAGTATTACCATCATTGTGGAGTAGGTGTAGGGGTAGTGGTAGGCCAGGTAGCAGACATCATCTTTGTGAGGGAACTTGATGCTGAAGGTGAGTGTGTAGTAGAACCTTCCCCTCACACCTCCTCCTGCAGCTGCTCTGCAGCGGTAGTGGTTTCTGGAAGAAGAGAAAGAGGAGGGAATTGAATGCTTTTCACTTCTAGATGTGCATTTGAAGCAGCCATGGAAAAATAAGCACTCAGAGAAGCATCCACACAAGAGGACACAAAGCCCAGCAGAGTGTTAGGAGGCAGAACTGCACGTGGCAGTGCAGGGCACAGCCACTCACGTGCTGCTGAGGGATCTCTCCTAGGGAAATAACATCCATTAATGCTTCGTTTTGTTAAGATGCAAATAAAGAAGCAGTCTGCTAATAGTAGCTCATATAGCAGAGTCCAGACATATTTAAACTATGCATTCAGCTAAAACTGCTGTATATTTTCAGACAACCACATTACATTGCTCAGAGATGCAGGTTCCTATTCACAGCCCTGAACAATGCCATGAGAAAATACTCTGCAAAAAGCCTGGAGATCTAGGAAACATGAATACCCTACCAAAGCAACTATTCAGTTCCACCATAGGAAGAAAAGTGCTATTTCAGGAATAAATATAAATAATAAATAGGACATACATAAAAATATCTCATGTAACAACAAAGGCACTTTGCTGAGTAGGAAGAAGAGGAGAGTGGGTTTGGGTAGAGACTGGACATGGAGAAGAGGCCTCATACAGATTTGCCAGTTGTGACCTACCCAAAATTTCTTTGTATCCCTCTTTTTTGAAGAATTGACCCTCTCCTTCTCAGGGAGCTCTGAGGACCAGCTGCTCCCTAAAAAATAAGGAGCTGAGCTTGGTGTGTAAGACAGGGGAGCAGGGCACTCTTAAGGCAGGGCCATCTCTCACAGCACCCAGGCATGCCTGGGGACAGCAGAGAGGTTCAACCACGGCTCCAGATCTTCAGACAAGAGTGTGGTGGTAGGTGTGGGACCCACCAGCAGGTCAGGTCATGTGTCAGGATTCAGATCAGGATGTGTAGCAAAGCAGAGACCCAGCAACAGGGACACAGCAGTGATTGAGCTGAAGCCTCACTACAACAGAGCTCTGGGTCAGGCTGCTCATCACTGGCAAGGTCTGAGAGCCCACAAATCCTTGACACTGCTTTCAATAAAACTACAAAATCTTGTTTTGCAAGCTGAGCAAGCTCTCAGTCTAGTGTCAGGACCTGATCCCTTGCAGGAGGACTTACTCTGATGAAGAGATGACTTCAGGCTGAGTAGGAAAGTTTTCTTTCAGCAGAGATGAAGTGACAAATCATGCTCTTTAGGGAGAAGGCTCAGAGCAAATTGCATCCATAAGTACATTTCAAACAATATTTTTCCCACATTGCACCAATTATGCTGTTGCCAAACCTTCTGATTCTGAAGGACTGTGAGGTTTCTTTGACAAATGTTATCATCAATGTTGCATTAAAATGCAAAATAGAAGAGGCAACCAAAAGATGCAATTTCAGCTCCTGAATTTTACAATACTAGTTTATTTTGCTGCTGTTCATTTTTATTCAAAGGGGTGGAGAGAAAAGATAATTATTTTTGTCAAATTCTCCAAAATAATCAGCTCTTTTCCATAAGGGAGAGACAATACAATGCTGCTAGGTTTTCACCTGAATTCAATAGTTAGAAACATGTGGGGTGAGTGATACTGACTGGATCAATAGAGAGTGCAGGAACACTGAGTCACAGTGGCAACCTGAAAAGCCTATGATTTTATTCTCAGTTAAACCCTTTATCCCAAAATTTCCTTTGCAAATAAAGCACCTTAATATTGGACAAAGAGATTCATAAAAAAAATTCAATAAACCCATAAATATAGAAATATGTACTTAGCATTTATATATTTCACTGGATTGAAGGTTAAAGTCTAGTATTTTTTGAAGCCAGAACAGTGACAATTAATGTATTTCCTGTTAATTTTGACAATGAAGGATAATTAAGAACCATTTCCTGCATGGTGCAGACAGAAAATGCTCAGCTCCATGGCCTCTATTATACTCAGTGTCACTTGGATTACCTTATTCATAAAGAGTGGCCACAAAAGTGCTGAATTCTTCTAAGTCCTCCCCTCCAAGTTCACATCTATCGTTAGAGGTGTGGGAGGAAGCAGGTCTGTTCAGGCAGATACTGCCTAAATATCTCACATAGACATTAATCCCACCTGTCCCTAACACTCCAGAGTAAAACCTTCTCCCTCTGCAGTCTGTAATTCTGCAGCCAAGTGTCCTCTCCTACCTAAAATGGCCACTTTAACCCAGGGGTTTTGCAGCAGGAGACACCTCTGACCTTGATGCCACCCAGGTAGTTCAGTGTTCCTCACTCCTGCCTGCTCAGACACTGAGGGCAGGGATGCTCAGCCCCCACAGCTCTGCTCAGCAGCGTGCTTCATCCTTGTTCTGAGCACCTCCTCTAACTACCCACCCAGAAAAGACATTTCCAAACTTTTCAATCACTTTTTGACATCTCTTTCAATCTATAGCAAGCTATCTGCCAGTTACAGGAAGTTTACAAGTGGTTTTGGGAGGCTTCAATATTCTTCATTCTTGCATTAAAAAGAAAACCCCCCTGTGTGTAAGCAGTGTAAATGGTCATGTGCTTTTACTGTATATAATCTGGTCTCCTCACAATCCATAATACAAAGCAGTAGCTCTGAATATTTTTTAAAGAAATCTAAAAAAATAACATTTTTCCTCTGTGCCTCCCTCTCCTCCTACTGCTACCAAGGCAAAAGAGCTCTACTGCTCCCTTTTTCCTCCACCAGATTGATGTTTTTTAGTTCCTCACCACTTTTTCATCACAACACTCTACCATATCAGCATGGAGCCTAAAGTAACAAGCAAGGAAAAAGAAAGGAATAAAAGACTCTGGAAACATCTGGTCCCCACTACCTTATTTTTCTTCTCTTTCAGCAACATGTTGAAAGTCTCTCATGCTTTCTACAAGCCAACACACTGGTTATTGGAAAGGAAAAGAAAAAGAGACTGAAGTGTAGTTTTCTTAATGAACATGCAAGCTGCATCCACTCTGCCTTTCAGTCACTAGTAGTGAAATCATTTTGCTTGCTGCTCTCCTTCAGAAAAAAAGGAACAAGTATTGTATTTCCAGCACAGCAGTGATGAAGAGTTAATTAATAATAATTATAATACTACTTATCTTTTTACTCTGCAAGACAATTTTCTGAGCCTAAAAAAATCTTTGCAAACACCGTGTGATTAAAACATGCTTCTCCATTTATCTATTCCATTCTTTGGGTGGCAGATAAGTGACTCTAATTTTCCACCCTTTCTGTAGGTAGAGAAACAGACCTAGACAGGTGAAGCAGCTCGGACAAAGATGCAGGCAGGAAAGGAGCTGCGATGTAACTGAGGAATTCAAAAGCACCAAGTGATTCAGGAGCAACATCTCTTGGCCACCTGATACTTAGACTTCCTATCAGCAGCATTTTGTGCTGTAAAAAACATTGTTAGATGATGGAATATGGCATTTTTCAGCTTAGACTAAAATGGCCAAAGAAAGTATCATTATCCCAGACTCCTGGGCTGCTTCAAAACAGAGTTCAAATGGAAAGTAAAATGTTTCTCTCTTCTAATCTGTTGCTGTACTCCCTTGTTCCAAAATATTTCCCACCTGGAGTTTGGTGTCCTCATTTTCCATGTCTGGACTTCCTTACATCTCTAAGCATGGTTATTAAGCACAGGATACTTTAGTAATACCCTGGTTCATACCATATAAAGCAGTTTTTCACAATTTAATGTGTGGGAAACAGTAAAAGTAAGAAGACTTTCAGAAGCTGTGAAAATAGGCCTCAGATTAGAAGAAAGCAGAGAACTTAGAGCTAGCTGTAGCTGCAAGGCCTGAAAGTAAAGATAAAATAATACAATATGCAAGGACATGAAACAATAGTTGAGTTTTTAGGTTTGGCAAAGATGGACCTTAAAGCTGCAGAAAAATATGATTACCAAGACAGGAGAAGGTTTTGAGCTTAATAATGTACTATGTATGGTTCATAGAAAGCAAACAAACAAGCATTGTTTGAAGCATGTGTACGTGTGCTTTTAGTGATTAGTTAGAACTACTGTCTGTAAGCTCCAGCAATATGCTATTGGCTGAAAAACTTATAAAATGTTCTGTAACAAAGAGATCTTTGGCTGCTCATGGCAGATGTAAGCTTGTGCCATCTCCTGTATCTGTAGCTGAGACTGGTGCCCAAATAAAAGCTCGTGAGGCATCACCCGGCAGTCCCGTCCCATTTGTGAAGAGAAAAACTTATCCACCAACATTACTGGGCATGGCTGTTATTTTGGGGTCTGACACACTGGAAAACAGAAAATGCACAACACAACTTTCTTTCCAAAAGGCAAATCTGTGAAAAGGTATTTTTGTTGCCAATATTTCAGGCAGAATCCCAGCTGAAGTAGAATATTCCCCCAGCATTGTGCCATTAAGGTGTTCAGTCATACTGCAAAGGCCAGGTGCTCTCAGAGTGAGACTGATGCCTTGCCCTCTCACAGATATCATTAGAGCTGAGAAGTGACCTGATAATGTTATGATGTTTATTTCATCTAATGTGATTATAAAGAGGCTGAAAAGAGAAGACCTAGTTTTGACATCATTATGATCACTAAACAGGCAAGTTTTTAGTGCAAATGTGAGAACAAAACACTCCATGTACCTCATTACTATCTGACCTGCCTACTGTCTGAAAAAGCTGGAGGTTAGATAATATGCTTAGAATGAGCCATGAAACCAAAGGCACAAGCACATTGTCACCAATTCAACACACAGCTGCCATTGTTCCTTAACTAATTTACCAGAAAGGAGTATTATTCAATGCATAAAAGCTGCCAAGACAGCAAGAGGATAAGATGATCTTATTGTAACTGCAACTGTTTATCATGGGTGTATCCTGTCACTTCACAGAGAGGCAATAAAATAGAGCAGAAGTGTCACTCAGCTGCTTTTTGACAAGAGCTCTGCTAGTATTCTCCACAACATAAAAACTCTTGTGAGACATACGAGAAAGGTACACAGTGACACAGCTGTGCCACAACATTCATCTTTATGAGTGAGCTATCCCATCCACAGGGAAGATGAATGCCAAGGATCAGCCAAGCTGCTTCACACAGACATCTCACCAACGAGCTTTTCCTCCCCCTGTCCTTCAGCTCAGAGGTGTCTCACAGTAAAGACCCTGCTGCAAAAGCAATTAAAGGCATCCCTGGGTTCCTCTGTATTTTTGGAAGTGTATCGCTCTTTTCCATATTTATTAATAACTCCTGGTAAAAATGATTGGATGGGGATCCCTTTGAAATGTGCAGCCCCACCTTAGGATACCTGTGACCAGGGTGAATGGGACTGAAGTGAGTTCTTTCCCCAAAATACTGGCAGTGTGATATCACTGCAGCAATCCCATCCCCTTCTTTGAGACAAAGCCCGAGCAGCCCCAATAGTTTCACATTCCTCCCCCCTACAATTTCTAATGACTGAGAATCACTTCTATAAGCACTGAAATAAAAACATTAAAGTTTCAGTAGAGGTGAAAATCTATTTATGTGTGTGCATGCACATTCTTGTGTATACAAAAATATGCGAGAACCAGGAACACACAATAAATGAGAGACAAGTACTTATCCTAGATGATTATGTTGACATATAATTCAATGTACAGCTAGAAAACACAGAATATTCCAAATCAATAAAACAATTCTCTCATATATTCTGAACAAGAATCTGATTACAGGCTTAATTGCACAATCATGGCTTAATCTTGGAAGTCAGCTGCTGTTTAATCACTGCACAATAGTTGCCTTGTTAATGATATGGGAAGGCACTGTAATGGTATCCAGCATGAAAAGTCTGCCCATACTCAGAGAAATAAGAGATTACAGGCACATAAAGGAAAGTCACTGAACCACATACATGAGCTCTTGAGGTAGAAAAAGTTAGGGTCAGATGCATGAAGGTCAGCAAAGAGTACTTAAAACAAAATAAAATAGTTGCTGAAATTGCTGTAGACAGATGCCAGGCTGAGAGAGGATAATCTGTGCCTTGAACCCCTCCTCACCTCACCCCTGAAAAAAAAATTACAACAGAAATTGGGACAACTTGGAATTTTCTTCTGAGGCCCTGGCACACAAAAACCAGCCTGAAACAGGGAACTTGCACAAATATCAGCACTGAGCTTGTGCAAAAAGCTTCCTTTGCACCACTGTTGTATATCCAAACCATTCTTTAGCTCCTCAGCTCCATCTCTTAGAAAAGTCAGAGTATGCAACAAAAAACAATGATCTCATCCATCTTTTTTCTTCCCAGACAGGAGAAAAAACAGCTATACTACTTCTCCTTTCCTTCTCCTTCCTCCTGGGCAAGGGAGCTCTGCATAATTCCTGGCATCTAATAGTGAGATCTCACTTGTGGCTGATTTCCGAGGGTGGGAGCACACAACACATTGAGCCAGCACCAATTTAGAGACATTTAAAATATGGGGCACTGGGTGCAAGAGACTCATGTCATCAGTGCAGTTAACAGGAGTGAAACAGTGGAGAAAGGAAGGCACCAAATTCACCAAAAGTGCACTTACTTGTAGTAGCAGATCTCCTGGCCTGCCCGAATCCAGCGAGGTCTGCCTTGGAGAGCCTCCCTCACTGAGTACATGACCAGCTGCATGCCTACAGAAAACAAGACAGTTTCAGGTGGTGTGGCTTCCCTAGCTGGAAAATACAGGAGTGGGAAGAAAAAGGCTAAAGAAGAAGCATCATTATTTTGTCAGTGCTCTCTGCTGATAGTTTATGCAGAGTAAATGCATTCCCAAAGCCCTGTGTTTAGTTCTGTGACAGCCATGTCTGTACAAAAAGCCCTTCCAGAAGAAATGAGCTGAATGGAGTTTATTAAAAAATAAATTATTCTTCTGGCCTTTGCAAACAATTTTGTTTGCAAACAGAGGAACGGAAAGAAAATAATATGAATCAAGGCATCAACAAGATCAGTAATTTGGTTAATCCAATATTTTATGCTTGGCTGCACTAATATTGAACTCTTAATCCTACAAAGCATCAGAGATCTGTGGTACATCCACTACCCTGCCTTCCAAAATCAGCAAGCAAAACTCGAAGGTTTTAAACTTGCTATTAGACTTAAATAACACATTAGTGTCATAAATGCTGATAATAATAGCATCCATCTTTGTACTGCATCACCCCAGAGCATGACTTCTTCCTAACCTCCAAAATGTTACTATTTCATGCCCTGAGGGGCAAGGCTTTCTCTGATCTGAGCTGCACATCCATCGCTCTCAGCTCCATGAAGCCAGCCCAACTGCAGGCAGTTTTTGGATCCATTTCCTTGGCTGTACACACCTGCCTGCTCTTTAGGGCAGGGTGAGGGTGCTGCCCTCCCCAGCAGAGCTCTCTGCACAGGGTGTCCCTGGCCAGGGGCTGCAGGGGAGGCTCCTGTCAGCAGCTCCAGTGGACCCAGCACAGCCACAGCTGAGCCCAGCAATGATGCTGGCACCACTTCTGTGAGAGCACATTTAAGGAAGAGAAAAATGCCCTCCCAAGTATTTTTGCACATTGATAAGTTGCCCCCCAAGCCTTCTCTTGGCTGTTCTTGTGCTGGGGGAGATGATGCTTGAAAACCATTAATACTGGTGACACATTTGCATTAACAGCTATTCAGCTGCCTGCTTCTTTTGGGTTTCTTTGTTCAACTCTCCAGGGCTGCTGGAGGCAGGAAGTGCCAGCAGCCTTTCCTTTGGCTGTGCTGTGGGGCAGCACTAACCCACCACAGCCAGGAGCAGCCTCTGCAGTGCTATTTGCTGAACCAGTGCTGCAAGTTATGTACAAGAGGCAATTCTGTGTCTGGTACCAGATCATGGCCACCGCGAATTTTGAGACACAAGCCTGCCCAGATGTCCAGTTGAAGGGATCAGAGAAGGGATGTGGGGCTCAGGGGTCTGCAGGGGTCTTGATATCCTGAATGCCAGCTCCTGCCCTTCTCTCTGAGTCCAATGGACTCACACATGAAACTGTCTCAGAGCAATGGTTGCTATTAGTCTGCCATCTCATTTTAATTAAAAAAAAAAATAATCAGTTTCTCCTTTTTACTTTCCCTGTGGAAATCTTCAGCTTTAGAAAATAAACTGAAATCAGGGTTCTGACGAAATCCCATTACTTCCCATGGTAGAATAAGTTAGTGAAAGGGGAAAGAGAGAGATGGAGGCTGTGCCTCCTGTCTTGCTCTGCTCCTGGCCACAACTACTTAATTAAATATCCTTTCTGCTGATTTGAAAGTCATACAGTGCCATCTAACCAAGAGCAAATGGGAAAAAAATTCAAACCAGACAAGTAACCAGGAGCTGTAAAGAATTTCCACCCAGGGCATTTTGGCACTACATCACAACTGGAGGCTTTTTGTCTCAGAGTGTGGGCATTAGCCCAGGAAAGTGCATTGGGAATGTGACAAATAAACAGCATCTCTTACCACTGCTCTGTAAATGCTATGCATGTGCTGGAAGGGGCAGTGAGCCTTGCTCAGCCAAGCCAGAAAAGCTGGAGCAGCAAAAGGAACTCACAGAGGAATTGTTTAATAGCCAATCCCATGAACAAGCCATCCAAAAGCCAGCCATGGCTTAGCCTCCCTCCTTAGTGCAGATGGTATTTTCACATTTCTCTTCCAAATATATCTTTCATTGTATGCTTGAACATGTGAATCATGTTCAGTTTCAGGTACACAAAATGAGATTATAAATACTGACAACAGCCAAACTAGCAGATAACAACCTTCCACCAATAATAGCCTGAATCTCTGGCTACAAGAGTGAAGGCACTAGGGGATGCATCAACGATTGCATTGTGGTTGAAAACAGGACATCAACATCCTTCATTTTCAGGCTCCTACCACACACACCACACTGAATTGTTTGGTCATTCAGGTAAGCAGTATCAGATGACCAAAAAATTTCACTTGGGTTCTGTATGAATACTTGAACTTCAGCCCTTTGGGTTAAGGGGTAAATGCCTTTTAATTCATCATGTCACTTATGCAGCCAGTTTCACACACACAAGTGATTCCATCTCCTAATGCTGTTTGTTATAGGTACATTGATTCTCAGAGTGTTGTCCTGGTGATGCTAGAGGCTGTAGCCACAGGGCTTCAAAGGAATGCAAAGTCTAATATTATGGACTTAAACATTCTGAGTCAGGTCTTGAGCTGGTGTAAATTAACAGTGCTCCATGGAAACAAACCAAAAAAAACCCCAGCATATGCCAGCTAGGAATTCAATCCAGTCTCCTTACAGAAGAAATAATTTCTCTTCTAAAATGGATATTGAAAGATGGAATATTGCCCTGCCTGTTTCTGAACAATTCTGCCTTCCTCTTGAACCATGAACGGAGCTCAAAGACTGCAAGGAACAAAATTTTTTATTATCATTAATATCAACATAAATTTCACTAGGTCTGAAGTTGTCTTACTAGATAAACCCAAAGAATCGTGAATCTTTGTTTAAGGATTATCACATTTATTTAAATCTTAGAATTATTTTCCAATCCTAAGCTGCTCATTCAGTTCCAGATTGTGTTTCCCCCCAGCTCTCCCAACCCTAGTGCCATTCTTCTTCAGTTCTGGTCTATAAACTCAGCAGTGACATTTATTTCCCACCCACAAATCCTCTCCCAGGTCTCAATATTCAGTTTCCTTCTCAGTCCTCATGAGGATAGACAAAGGCCCCTTGACAAATCTAAAGTGACTTTTTCAGCAGACTACAGGGCAGGTAAGATTCAATTTA
Source organism: Anthoscopus minutus (assembly GCA_013399455.1). Taxonomy (NCBI): domain Eukaryota; kingdom Metazoa; phylum Chordata; class Aves; order Passeriformes; family Paridae; genus Anthoscopus; species Anthoscopus minutus. The sequence continues at coordinate 143,496 of VWYI01044261.1, forward strand.
CAGTCTCCCTTATAGACACAGAGAATTTAAAGTCTTTATGGCATTAAAGAGATATTCTTGTGAAGAGAAGGCTACCCCAATTCCCCAAAGGCTCATACCATAATTGAACTGGCTGTTGAATTTCTCACAGTTGATGATGTTGAAGCGATAGGGAACTGCTGACTTCATGTCACAGACCTCGAAGTAGAACCACTGGTGATGCTGGCTGCTGTTCACATCTGCATTCATAATTAGGTCATACTCAAACCTGTGAAAGAAAATAATGAAAGCAGTGGCCATGACCACCTCCTGTCTGCCACTGAACATGCTGACAGCAGGCTATGCAGTCAAATTGATTGATATTTTGTGAGCATCACCATCAAACACCATTAAACACTTGCACTATAATAGTCAAAACATTTTGAGCTCTGTTTTCTAATCATGTTCCTTCCATGACATCCAGGTGTTAGAAAGCATAATAAGCTCCACATCATCTAACCTGCTTCCCTGACTGACCCTTTCCAAACCCAGGAGAAGGCCACCATCCCACGCTGTGTGACAGCAGCAGGCAGGCTGGGACACCTCTGTGCAGGGGTACTTACTCACGCACTTGGATCGCTTTCCGAAGGTTCCCCGACTCAAACTTGGAGAAAAAAGTCAGGCAGCCTGGAGCAGCTGGGCTTGAGGGACTGCTGTAAAGCAAAGCAAGGACACCTGGAGCAGATTGCTTCAAAGACAAACCTTCCCCAGCACCTTTTGTATGCTAAAATTTGCTTTAATAATTTTTTTAATAAGCAAGACCCTGGGAAGGAGGAGGAGGTGAACAAATCCATAATTTTCCTATCCAGTGCAGCTTTTCTCTCTTCTCTTGCTTAGTAATTCTAAATCACATCTTTCCTTTTCCCAATACTCTTTTTTGCTGCTGTCCATGTTTGCTTTCTTTACTCCAGTTACTTTCCCACTGGACTTTTCCTATTATATCACTAATTGAAGAAGGCAGCTTTATAGAATTACTCTATATTTACTTTTCCTGCATCTATAAAGTCTCTTTCTCCAACTGCTTAGAAACCCTTAAATTAATCCTAAGCAACTTCATAACTTTCTCCTACCTCAAACTCTCACTTATTTTTTACTCCAAAGAACGTTCTCCAAGTCACCTGTCCTTCCTCTGAAGGCCATTTCTTTGAATTTGGGACCCTCTCAACTGCCCAGTGCAACATCTCACAGACCATAGTTGAGTGCTTAAAGCATTCACAAGGCCAGATGTTTAAGGGGGTTTTTCTAAGTGCTGTGTGAGTGTCACAGTTATGAAACAGGGTACATCTACAGCCTGTGACACTGGCTGTGCAGACACACAATGGGAAATGCTGCCTCAGGGGGTGGAAAAGGTGGATTTGTAAATAAAGTTCCCAGCACTGAACTTCACATCTCTTCACATCTTCCAAATCACTGCATGCCATGCAGACAAATCCAGGGACAACCTACAGTCCCTTTGGTGTATTTTCTTGTTCTATCTAAAAGTTGTGATGCCCTCCTGCTCCAGTGACTTCCACAACAAATCCTTTCCCTGGAGTCATCTACAAGGAATCTGCTCCTCCTGGATATTTTCTCTGTTAGGCTTTTACCTCCTCTGTTACTTCTTTGCCTGTATCAGAGCTGATCAAGTAAACTCAGCTCACTGACAGCACTGATAGTGCCCCTGGCTGCATCACTCAGTTGAAGTGACCCACCTGGGATCATCTAAATCAAACACAGTTCTTCCTATCACATCCCCTGGCTGCAGTAGGCGGCGAACATCATCAAGGACTTTGTCCCTGGAAAAAAGAAAGCAGCAAATCAGCAAACTGTAGTGACAGTGTGAGAAATATTGATATATTCTTCTAGAAAGAATCTTAGGAAACTCTTTTTAAGGACTGGAAAGGACTTCCATGTGCTAATTCCAGGTGAACTTTTTTCCTCATTGCAAGAACACTTCTGGCTCCATCCCTATTACAAGAAGTTATGTTTTGGGTTAAATGACTGATTCTGGAAGAATATTTATTCACTACTGGATTGTGTCAAGTTTGATCTATCCCCAGTTCTTCCCAGTCAATGCCAACCCCAAAAGGCCAGTCTTACCCTGTGAGGAAATATCTGCCATAACTTACAAATCTACTAGTCTGACTCAATAGTGAATATTGACTTTAAGTCAAGCTGATTTCTACTCATTATTAAACAGAGCTTCTCTGATCCCTGAAGATGGTCAAATGTGGAATACCAGATTTTCTTCCTGACCTTTGAAGCAATCATGCTATGCCTTGAAGCATGATATAATTAGTCCCATTTTAGCCATACAGTTATGCATGTTGTTGTAGCCATAAAAGCAGAGCTTTTCGAGCAACAGGGCAAGAAGATGGTAGTGATTTCTCCTCTAAATAAGATTTCTAGCTTATATATCTACTGCAGGAAGAATCATTCTCCCTTACAGTCAGAAATCAGTATTCTTAACAAATACCATTTGTGGATCAACCCATAAGTTTAGCACAGAACCCCCCATCTTTGCTGCCTGCTTATAATCCTCTATACTACTAAAAAGAAATGTGAAGTCACTGCATACAGCACTACCTGGAACAAAAGAAATGTAGTTATAAGAGCTTTCTCTCACAGCAAAACTTCACAACTTTCCACTCATCTGAGCACCTAAATAATGGGAGGCCTTTCCTGAGAGGACAGATGGGATTTTCTCTGAAAGAACCAGACAAAATGCTGCAAGCACTAGAAGTGACTGAATAGAGCAAGATTGAAGACAAAAACATATCCCACAAGAACACAGAGGCTTCTCCATCTCTAAAATGGACTTGCTCTCATTTGTGTTCTAACAAGGTCACAGGTTCATAACCCAGCTTAGATTCCCATCACAAATATAGGTATATTGATGAATTTACCAATCAATTGAGGCAAATAACTGGGTGTAGAAAAAATTGGGTGCAAAAAATTTGTTCAACAACTTCCCTAAGCCATTCAAAGCTGTTAGAGTCAGAACCTAGGTAAGCCATTTTTGAGCCCAAGAGCTCTCAGCTTTTGTGGTCACTACATTAAAGCACAATCACCTTTGGACCCCGTGCTTGCGCTCCAACACGGGCTTGCTGTAAGGAGGTGGCTGGTGACCCCAGAAATCTGGGAATGCCAGCTCTCTGTAGCCCGGGATGGACTTCACACATTTGGCCCTGGCTGCATAGAAATGAGGGCTGTGGAAGTGGATATCCCCTTGGTGTTTCTCCAGAAGATTTCTAACCATTTCTGAGCTCTCCAGCCTCCCTTCAGGACTAGGATTGATCGAGGCTTCACAGTGAGGGTAAAACATTTTTTTGTACCAAGCAGCATCTTTTGGGAGAGGGCACAAAGCAAAGACATGGCTCCTGGCTGGATGTTCCTCCTCACAGAAGTCTTTATCCTGGGCTCCTTCAGCAATATCTCTCTTTTCATCATTCTTATCCCATATACATTCCTCCTTCTTTCTCCAGCTTTGCAATGGGACTTTGAAATCCTGTTCCCCTGGATCTGGTCCCATCTCTGTGACACTTTGGTTTCTCCATCTGCAGTTTGGATGTTTCACAAAAGCAGCTCTTGGAATGAAATGAGAGGGAGCAGAGGGAAGATTCTCGGTCCTGTCCTCCAAGATCTTCTTTTCCTCAGACTCAAATTCAAGATCCTTTAAATTTAAAAACAAGAAAAATTAAAAGAGACTACAGACAGATTGTGCCTCCTTCCAGAGGAAACCTTTCAAGGAGGAAAAGAGGAAATATTTACACATCTCCCAAAACTGTACTCAGCCAATAAAACGGCCAGATCAAAATCAGTGCATGGACCGCCTGCCAGCATTTCTCTATCCACAGAGCTGTTTCAACAGAAATCCTCAGAAACCAAAAGGATCTGATTGGAGATGACTTGCCCAGGTGACTCAACCAAAACCCTACCATTCAAACAAAGGGAAGATATTTTGCAAGGCATTTTTTAAAACTATAAATGTTACAGGAGCATAAAGGTGGCCAATCTGTCATGCAAAACTCTACCCCACCTTCATGCAGGAGTATGATTTAATCCCATTTGGCTACTTATGGTCACAATCAATATCACAATACTGTGTGTACAGGAGATATATTAACCCCCCTGATCTTCTTCAGATTCATATTTGAAACAGGGTTTTCAGCTCTCCTAAATTCCAAAACTTGTAATGAGTGCAATGTTCCTTTTTTTCTTTGACCCAAGCATCACTAGAAAAAAAATATTTGAACTGTTCATTTCACTCAGTGGCAGTGCAATCTCCTCTTCCTTCAAACCACTAGTTGACAGTATTTACTTTTCACATCTCATTCTGATTTTGATATTGCTGTTGAAATTACCAGCAAGGATACAAATTATCTGACAGATTTCTCATGTGGCAATTTATTCAACAGTGCTTACTTAATCTACACCCAGACAAACGTGCATCAAACATCATTTCTTTTATCACTCACAATTCAGGCCAATAAACTACTGCAAAAAGTCATAATCTTTGGCTTTCCAGTCCTGTAAGACTTACAGATTCACTTTTGAAATAGCTTTGTCTAGCTATTACTTGTCAATACTTCTTTTTGAGTATCTCTTAATATTCACAAATAAAGGAAACTACACTACAATCATACCTGAAAATTCTGGGAAAGTTCTGCACACAGAGCTTCATATTTTTCAAGCTCTTGCTCTGGCCGGTCAAGCACTGGCCTTGACCTCAATTTATTCACATCTGTCTCCAAGTCACAATCCTACAAAAGCAGAATTAGAAAAGCACGTGCATTACACCTGTTCCATGAGATTATCTCAACCACCAGTGAACTGAGGATAAAAACAGCATCTGAAACTTTCACAGTCGAAGACTGCTGTGCATTAATGTGCAGCCTCACCCATATCACATGTGAGAACCAAAGCCAAACTGTGTCAGGCATTCAGCTATTACATTAAAAACAAAACAAAAACAATAAAACCACCAAAAAACTCACAAAAAAAACAAAACAAAAAAGACAAAACAAAACAAAGAAAACACAAACAAAAAAAAAAAATAAAAAAAACACAAATGCAAACAGGAAAAGTTGGAGCAAGAGGAAAGGATGGAGACATGGCATAGATAACTGGGCATTACATTACAGCATTATTCAAATAATTCAACAAGACTATGTCCCACCAAATAATTCAACATGACTATGTCCCACCAAATAATTCAACATGACTATGTCCCACTACGCCCCATCAGAGAAATTATTTGCTCCTGACAAACAGATTCATTTCTAAAGCAGTTTTATAAAGAAAAAAGTAAAATTGCCTGAATGCACCAGTGCCCATGGCATTTCAAACCCTGAGCCACACTTGGGTCACAAAGCAGAATCTGAAGTATTTGGGCAGAGATGAAAAGGCAGTGAAGCCCTACCAGGAGCATGAGGTCAGTGAAAAGGATTTGCCACTGAAAGCATATTGATGCATAAGAAGATTCAAATTTTGGATGAAAAAGAATAGATGGTTGATGTGGTGATTTTTATTTTCATAGAACTCTCTGAACAGTTCCTGATGGAAGGGTAGAGCCAAGTTTCAGTTTGGCTGGTGTTGCTAGCATGCATGGATGTGTGTTCTATAGCTGTGAAAATGTTTGTAAATCACATCAGTGCCAGGAAATATTGTGCAAAGATCTCATACCAANNNNGGAAATATTGTGAAAAAATCTAAAACAAAAAAAAAAAAAAAAAAAAAAGTGGGTAAGCTGAAAGTTCATTATTCATTCCCTGCTTGACTTCCCTTTAGCAAGGTTTTTTACAGGAGATATATGACCAGCAAACCAGACAAACAGTATTTAAAACTCATATTCAGAATAAGCTCTTGGGCAAAAAAAAAAACCAACCCCAAAACTGCTTACATCTACTTGGTAAATCCTTATGAATAATGAAATAGTTCAGAAGCATAGAAGAGCTGTTACTGAATAAATAACTAATTAAAGAAGGAGATAAATCCACTATGAGCCTTTTCCTAATGAGCATCTTGACGAGCTCTAATATTCAGATAAAAACAGCCAGACAGGGCAAATTAGGACACTCAGATAATGTTGGGGGTGGTGGGGGTTAAACTTCTTTTTTTCACTGGGTGACATCAGTTTAAAATTTGAGGAGAAAAAGACAGGGCAAGTAATGAGAACTCCCTTTTACAGAAGTCTCAATCATTTCTAATTAGACTGTATTTGCAACTTCATTTCTTTAATTTGCTTTCCCAAGCCACCCTGTGTGGATAAGACTTATTAGGAGGATTCACTACTTCACATTTGCATATGAGCTTACTTGTATTTTCACAAGAAAAAAGTTTGCACCCTCATCCTCAGCTGGTACAAGGCTTTTTTGCCAGTCAGGTCACTGCAGGGAGAGTGCTAAGGGAGAATTCAGAGAAGTATTGAATAATTCATTGTATTATTTTTCTGTGTGCAGCAGCAAATAAAGAAGGAATATAGGTTCAAATGCACCAGCTGTGGCTTAAAAGAACTAACCTTTTCCTTAGGGTAGGTGCACAGCCCAAAAATGCTCTGATATGGGAATAAAGACAGGGTTAGCCTTTCCTAGATGATAAATCAATTTTCCCTAAGTGCCATTTTCCTGGCATATGCCTAGTGGATCAAAGTTCCACCATTTATCCCTGACTGTGGATGTGATTCTGGGCAGTCTCTTTGCAGAAACAGAGAAGTCACCAAGCCCCCTCCACCCTGAGTGACAAGCATGAAAATGAATAGAATAAATGCAGGGCACTTTTTGGTGAAAGTCTGTGCATTCTCCTTTCCTTCTTTCAAGCATCCTCCTATTATCCATGAAGTGTGTTCACATGGCACCACATGCCCATCTACATTCTCTGCTTAGATAGTCTTTCAGGTGTCAAAACAAAAAGTTTTATTTTCCAATGTGTAGATAACTATGGGAGCTATGGCTCATATACCTACTTCCTCTTTACTCTCCACATCCTCGTTATCCCAGTCTTTTTCAGCCTCTTCCTCTCCTTCACTTTCACTGTCACCTGCAGAGGTAGGAAGGAGGCAGAGACAAAGGTGTTCAACCTAATATCCCTCTCACACCCTGCAGAGATACATGGACATTTTTCTATTTGTGCCACACAGTCTGCAACCCACCACAACCCTGATTAAAGCAAATCCCATTTGTTAATTTCATATAAATGAATTTGGCACTAATTCACCCAGCTTTTAAAGCTCTATTCTCTTGGACTCAAGCGCTGCCTTTCAAAACCATGACAAATGTCCCCATGATATGGATCCAACTCATTTTACAAAGCAATACAGAGATTTTCTGCTTGGCTGCAATGGTATTACAGGATGCTCTTAATCTGTATTATCTAGATTAGGGTGTTTTACTGCTATGATTGTTATAGTATTTCAGCATCTTCCACATGAAATTGAATGTAGCAAAAATTGCTTCTGTGTATCATAGAGCCTTTTCTGCAGAGTAGCTGTCCTGCCTGTGCTTGAGTTCTGTTTTGCAGCAAGAGCTCCCATCTTTTACTCATGCAGCATGACAGCTATCTGCTTTTACTTTAGAAAGGGAAAAGGATAATAATTCTTGTAATTCTTTACTGAAAAAGCTGCAGGGCAGTTTTACCCCCCAAGCAGCCAACGCACAGGCACAATTATGGCTCTGTCTGTTACTGGGGAGCAATGGCATCTCCAGCCTCTGCTATACCCACTCTGCTTCATTATTTTTTGGATAACAGAAGAATTTTTTTTCTTCCTTTTCCTTTCTCCTTTCCATCTTCTCTCATTTATTCTCCAAACAGATTCTCACAGCTCAAGAAGACCTGGGAGTAATTTCTTCCCTATTGAGTGACACTGTAGTATATCAGATTAATTTAAACTGTAAACCTCAGGATTATGCCAAGTCTCCCTTCCCCAGATCCTGCACCTAATTCTCATGTCATGCTCCTTTTCCTCCTTCTGAACTCACCCTTTAGCCATTTACCTTCAGATGCCTCACATGGAGGTTCAGCATTGGCATTCCCAGGAAGAGGGAAGGAGTAGGAACTTCTTACAGTCACCACAGGCAGATGCTCCTTGGGGTAGCACTTTCTCAGAATATGAGTCGCAGTAGTTATGATAGGATCCAGATTTTTACAAGATAAACAGTCCTAGGAAACAAAGGTGAGCTACATGAAGAGCAGTCTCTTACAACAGTCCTGCCTGTCACACATCATCCCCCAGAGCTGAGCCACTCTCCTGCCGAGAACATAATTCCCTTTACCATTCATGGTTCACCATCCATAAACTACAGCAGAAAGTCCCAATCTTGGTTTTCCAGTCCTATAAGAATTACAGGTTTACTCTTGAAATAGTCTTGTCTAGTTGTCACTTTTCAATACACCTTTTCACATATTTCTTAAATTCTGGAATATTCACAAATACAGGAAGCTTCACGGTGATTGTACCTGAAAATGACGTGGAAGTTCTGGACACATTGCTTCATATTGTTCACATTATTTCCCCTTTGTTTTTATCACTATGACTGGAACAGCAAGGCCTCGAGTTCCTGCAGCCCATCTCTTACAGACATACAGGCTAGCATGGACCTCAGGGCACTTCCATCCCTGCATGTCATTTGGGAGACACAGCACCTCTGAGCTCTGCTCCAAGACATTGTAGTCAGGGTACATTAAAGGAAGCTAACACAGGTAACAGTAGTGCTGAAGCAATATGGTTTTTAATATGCATTAAAAAATGCTTTGTGGAGCCCATGTGTATGTTTTGGCTGCTAAAACATGCCAAAATCTGTGCTTCCCCACCTTCAGCACAACTACACTCGAGTCATCATGCCAAAACTCGCAGAGATAAACTAACACAGTTAACACCTCTATTTCAGTGTATTCAGGGTACACAATGTATTCTCAAAGAGAGCACTCCCACTGCACTCTGTTCTCTGTGGTTAAAGCATTAGGGCCAAGAGCTATTCTGAAAGATCACTATATATTACCTAATCATAAAATAATTAATAATTGCAGTATCCCACCATTTCTGCTGCTACAATCTATAGCAGGAGATAGAAATGTAAGGATTTTTTAGAGCCCAGGTATACTTTGAAGACAGACAATATTTTGTATTTTCGTTGTACTGTTGTGCAAGTGAGCTCCTCATACTTTTATTGCAAAGAAAAGAAACCAAAATCCCCACAGAACCCATGGGACATCATAGTAGTGATGTATGTCTTCACACATCACGGTGTATCTCTTCAATATAACAGAGTCAGAGGGTTTGGATAAAGGAATGATAGCACAAAGGCAAAGTTGTTTAAAACCAATGTGTGCAATGCCCAGAAAATCCAGCCCTCAGATTTGCCCAAATATAGCACATCCAAAGCACAGCCTCCATCAGAGTGACTGAGTCACAAGTGCACAATCCTTCCCAAATTCACAGCTTTCACTCTGCCTCTCAGCACGTTTTCTTCAGTGGTTTGGAACTAAGACTGAGCTCAGAAGAACCGGAATGCATCTTAAATAAGGAACAAGAATGGGCTATAAGGCAAAAGAGAAATATTGCAATACATTCTACTACCATTTCATAACTTTGAATCCCTGCAGCAGAGATAAAATGGAACAACCAAGAGGGAAGGACAGATATTCTGTGCCATTGTCTGACAGCCCACAATCAGGGTTTGGGCTGGACAAAAAAGCCCCAGACAATCCAAACATTCAGCAGAACCAGGCAGAGCAATCCAAACATTCAGCAGAACCAGGCAGAGGGCCAAAAGAACATAACAAAGAGCATAAAATGACCACTGGAACACAGGTCCTGCCTGACTAACCTGATCTCCTTCTAGGAAAAGGTGACACTTTAGTGGTGGACTTGACAGTGCTGGGTTAATGACGGGATTTGATCTTAAATGCCTTTTCCAATCTAAATGATTCTGTGATCATAAAGTACTTTATTATAATCAGGAACAGGAAAATGGCTGTATTGGGGTTCTTTTGGTTGTAGAGGATTCTACTGTTTTCTCATGTATGATTGAACAGCATTATAAGATTCAGTGGGATTAACCAGGATTCCTGTAGGGAGGCTAGAAAAAAATCATCCAAAGCTGACATGCTTACAAGACTCACTACAAGAATTTTAATATGTATTTCTAGTTATCTGGCTGTTTGGAACTAGGGGGAGAGAAAATAAAATTATGAAAGCATCTCCGAGGAAAGTTTTATTATGGGTAGAGCAAATACCAAGGAGAACTGGTTGCTGTTTCTGCTTCAATTTATTCACTCCTTCATCTAGCTGCTTTTGTTTGCTTGTTATTAAAGGAAAGATTAGGCAAGTTTGTCTACATGTGGGAATAGGCTAATATTCTTAACATTCTACTAGTTTAGTTTACTAAAACTGATCTGTTTTTGCTGAAACAGTGAACACAGGACTATTTGATTGCCTGCTTGGGACAACCATCTTAATTCAATGCCAAGTGAATTTACATAGTCAAGAACAAAGCATGTTCATCCAGACAATGAACTTCAACACATGGAGCTACTCAATGATGCTATTTAAAAGTCATATTTTTCTGTACAGCAAATTAGCTCACAAGTGCAAACAAGCCTTCAGATACCTTCGAGGGAATTTGTAGGACTGTTTTCATTACTGCTCATAAAGTGCTCTCAGATTCTAAGGTAACACTGTTTACAAATGACTGAAAATTATTGCATCAGTGTATTGGAAAAGCCCTTTTTACTGACACCTGGGAAGCAGACAGTAGACTGCTCTGTATGTGTGTAAGCTACCCCATTTATTTTGTGGTGGGATAATGTGAATGAGGGAAGAGTAAATTCTTAGCTCAGAAAACTCATGTAAAGCTAACCTGGATTCAGATCTGCTTTATAATCTCCACACTCAATCTTTCCCCTACTGAATCTAGAATAGAACAGATATTATAGTATGTGATATATATATTTTTTTTAAAAAAAAGGAGGTTTCAATGTGACAGTAAAACAAAAGATAGTGATGCTGATGGATGCTCCTCCTGGCAAACAGAGAGTGGAATACAGGATAATATTATCCTAGAGTAGTACAAGAAGGCTGAAGAGAAACAAGGCAAGCTTAAGAAACCAGATGGAAAAGTGATAAAATATCAAGATAACATTCCATGCAGCAGTCTCTCCTAAAGCACATACCAACCTGTTTTCTTGTTTCAGGGTAGGCAGCTCTGTCACTGCCCACAAAACCAGACAGTGCTAGTGTGAATATACCATTTAACTGTCAGGAAAATCTGAGTGCAGGTAGGAAAAGGAAATGGGAACAGAAAGTACTTCCTTTCCATGAATGACTTCATTATCTAAAATTATTTTTTATTCTCAGTAGAAGTAGAATTCAAAATATCTCTAAATTCCCCTAAAATATCTCTAAACTCCCCTCAAACAGACTAGCAGTCACTTCTAATCTATGTGAGGTGACAGTTTTTGAACTATTGGCTCCCCTGTAAAGAAATAAGCTTAAGGGCTATTAAAAGCTCAGGTATTTCATCTGTCCATCAGCCCAGACAATAGGCAGCCAGAAAGGTTCCAATTGAAAACCAGCCTTGTAAGTAGAATTTCCACCAGAGTCTAAAACAAACCCATCTCAGCAAAACCATTTTCATTTCAATAAATATGTCTGTATTTAAAAAAAAACCACAAATAAACAAAAAGCTAAAAAAGTTTCAGCAGAACTTTTCTAGCCGGATTTTAACACCTTAAAAATCTCATTAGCCTCTCAGAGTTTGGTCCAGGTTTATCACCAGAGCCAGCACATTCCCCAAAGGCTCTAAGATCCTGTCCACACACAAGGAGTCATTGCTTTCCCAATCAGGACTTGCTTGTCTTGTCCTGTCTTCATCTCTTTTTCTCTAGATACAGCCTGTTTTCCATCTCAGGAGACAAGATTTCCCATCTTTCTGTCATGAAAATTATGAAGATTTTCATGGCAGCAGCAGCTTCTACCTCAGGTTAGAGTAGGGAAGAGCATGAGTGAAACCTCCTGGGGCTGCCAGACTCCTGCCAACACTTCATGTCTTGGAGAGACACTGCAAGACTGACAATATCCCAAAGAAGCAGTGAGAGAGCATTGAGCTTTGAATTTAATAACCTTGGTTATTTCTTTTCCAAGGTCTCCCTAATAGCACACACTGGGTATAAAAGCAAACTGGAGGCCCCTGAAGCTGTCATTTCCGCTCCACTTCTGACCTTTGGAAGGATTAGCATTATCAGTGTTTACTGGAGCCTTAGTATGTCATTTCCTGTTTGTTCACCCAAGGTGACCCCACACTTGCACTTGCCATGGAGTTGCTCCCAGGCTGAGCTATCAGGAGGTGTTAGCTCAGAAAGCCTCATGGGCTGTGCAAGGCTCCTGAGAGGGAGTGAGACAACATCCACCCTCAAGCAGCTGTTTCCATCCAACCTAGTCACGTTTCTTCAGACCAGGGACTTCTCATTAACAGAGGCCATAATCCCTTGGGAGGGCTGCTGGCTCTGGCCACCTCATCCTACCTAAAGAAAAGGTAAATTCTTCATGAGGAAAGTGAAGAGAAAAAATTTGAGAAGTGTCCCATATGCTGCTGGTAAGAAATGACTCACAGAAGAATCCTTTGTGACAGTGATGGAAAAGGGGAAGAAATAAACACACTGAATCATAAGGCAATGGATTTTTTATGGGAAAAGAAGACAGGCTTTTATTACTGATGGTTCTAGAGTGAAATAATGCATAGCCAGTAAAAATGACAATGGAAACACTTCTATGGAATCACAAAGTGGATTTTCTCTAAGTTCAAATCAAGCTAAGGAAGCATTTTGCTGAGACTGAGGAAACCCTCACCGTACCTGCCTTTTCTATACCTCATAGGTATCCCATCTGCAGGAAGGCAGCTTTCTTGAACTCACATTAATGTTTCACACAAAATTTAACCTCTTGAAAAACTGTTGGTGGATGTTGCTCATTAGGAAAGGCTTGGCTAAATAAGCATTTTGTTTAAAAGGTTCATTGAGTGGAATTATCTGGATACTGTAAAGGAAAATCTCACAAAAGACCTAAGGAATTCCCCTGTAGAGATATTGCATTATTCTTTGGGAGAAGTCCAAGCAGGCAGAATGCAAAGGGAAAGAGAAAAGAAACATTAAAAGCATGAACTAGAACTCCCATGCGTCTCATAGGAATTAAGATTTGTTTTAAATTGAAACATTTCAGCTTTTCTAAAGTACAACTGTGTAAAAGTCAATAGTTCTTAATGTTATCAGTTTTTTCATCTATATGTCGTATCCTCAGTTTATACAACAATGGAATTTCCTGCAGTGGGATGCAGAACCCAGCCCTAACCACCAAATCACCTCATTTAAACACAAAAAGCACCATTTACCTGCACGCTTGTGAAGAGAATCTCCATTCCCCGGGAGCCAAAGAAAGTCTCCCTGCCCAGCTGGATGTTGGTGATGTATTTTAGGCAGAGCAGGAGACCCCTACGAATGTAAATGTAATTGTTGGAGACATCATTGCGATGCCAGTCTTGGTAAAGCCTCAGCAATTCACCCAGGTAGCCTCTGTTCACTGCCCGGCGGCTGTTTGACTCTGAAAAGGAGAGAAAATGCTGAATTAAAACTCTTTCCTGTTTGGTAATTGTGGCTACTCAGTGCTTGAACTCAGACTTTAATACCTGCTCATTCTGGCTTAATGGTCTCAGTTTAAAAAACAAGTATTTTTTAATCTTTTCTTTTTTATTATTTAAAATGTTATTTGCTAAACATGATTTATGTTCTTGGAACAATACATTAAAGAAAGGCCCACAACAGTGTCCTGTCTGGAAACAGGAACCCTCCAGATGAATCAAACAGTAAGTCTATATCTCCTTCCAAGTGCTAATAAACCTAATTCCAGTTGCAGCACCACAAGATTTCCTGAAGCTACCAAAGCTCCTAAGGAGTGAGAAAAGCTGAATAAAGTAAGAGTAGTCAACAGCATCAAATCTTCACATAGTGCTGCACTTCAGTCCTCAGAGAACACCTTGCTGAGATCAACAAATTCAAAAACCTTGTGGCTGTACAGCCCTGTCACAGCCATAAAAATTATGTTTAACTTCTAAATGTATTCCCACAAATATCTGTATAATGAAAGCCATGAATCAAGTGATTCTGGAAACTCACAGTATTTAAAAATTAACAAAACACCAACATGAGCAATAGCAGTTTGGGCTTCTTTTCTGTTGCTTTCTGGCTTCAGGATTTTAAAGGTCAAATTCAGGTAATGTTTAAAGGCTTTATTTCATGGGCAAAAAGATTACAAAAACAATATTTAAAAAAAAAAAAGGAAATTTATAAAAAACATTAAAGGAAATCTACAATATTCCCTTAATCATGTAGCTCCAGGATATCAGACTGAAAGGAGATGATGATAAAGCTTGTGATACAAATTCTGCAGAGGTTCTAAAACACATCCCTTCACCTACAGCATTCCTTGCCCTCAGGACAAACATGAAGCCATACCAGACTCCAGGCTCCCTCCCTTCAAACCAACCCTGCCTAAGTTTTCCTGCCTGGTCCTGGCATTCCTGGCTGTGACACACACTAAAAGCTGTCAGGAGCTCAGTAATGAACTGGGGGCAGGTAGCACATGTAAGGCAGGAGCTCAGCTCCCTGAATGCCCATCACTGCCTGCAGCTCACAGCAGATGGCTCTTGGTACTGCTGCTCCAGAGCCAGTGGGCTCCAATCCCTTCCTACTCCATTAAACAACGTGCCAGAGCCTCTCACACCTGGAACTTTAAAATCATCAGTGGGGATTCACAGGACAGAAGCAGCTAGAGAGGTTAGGTGAGAGAATAGAAAAAGGCTGGCTGAAGAAAACCATCAAGAGAAGCCACGGAAGGAATAAGCAGGAAGCAGCATGGACAACAAACATCAATCCCAGTGATGAAGAAGATGGAGACTTTGGAAAGGAGAAAGTCACCTGAAGTCACCTCAGTTTGCTCTCTGCAGTAGAGTAGCAAACCCTCACCTAGAGGAGGGATTGGAGGATTTTTCTGCTACCTGGCCCAGTCCTGCAGTTTTCTCTACCACTGGCACCAACCAGCACCCCCAGCCCAGGTTGCCAACTCATTTTAATGCTGCTCTTCATCTTCACACCACCCTGCTCTCCTGCCTCTGCACTGACCTGCTGGTCCCACAGCAATTCCAGTCCTACACAGCTCTGCCCAGGCTCCCAGACCTTGGCCTGCAGCTGTCTAGCACTGCCTCCCCTTGCTGGTAACCACCTACACTAACTCTGCATTCTGAGGCTCAGTGGCTGTCAGCATGGAGAAGGTCACCCTCCTCCTTTGACCTTCATTCTGTATTTCTGTTTTCTATTTTGACCCTTCAAGAAAACTGTAATTGCTTGAGAATCCCTTATCAATCCAAATGATTTTATTCATGATTTCCTGTTAATCCTCAACCAGCTGTCATGTTTACTAACCTGCAGGATGACTAACCCGTTAAATCAGTCAATCTTCCTTGAAGAATTACTCAGGAAGTTCTGTAAAAGTCAATAAGTGTATAAAACATGACAAGAAGAAGAAGAGAGTTGGGGAACATAAGGTAGGGACAATTTAGATCAGACTCAGAGCTTCCCTGAGCTGTTCAGGGACAGATGAAATTGGACTAGATCTAGGGTTTTATAGCCTCTAGCACTCAGAGCTTTCTGTGTCAATGTCAATAGGAAGAGGGAAAAGCTAGGAAGCACTGTGTGTAGAGCTTCTTGGGGAATTTATTGAAAAAATTCTCTCAAAGTGTGTTTGTGATCTTTTGAGACAGATTTCCACATTTGAATCTCATCTCCATAGGGACCAGAACACACAACTGTCCTAGGCTTTAGTTTCAATACTCAATGAAAAGCATGGAGGAAGGTGAGCAGAATAATTTTGCCATTTCCTCACGTTTTCTGTAGTACTTAGCACCTTCAGGACCAAAACAGTCTCTTTCCAAAAAGAAGCTGAGATAGTTTATTCTAAGAGAAAGAGATGGAGAGGCAGGACTAGAATTTCTTGAACCCTTTGATCAGAAGCAATGAGAATTAATTGCTGAAGGGGCAAAAAACACATTCATTTTGTTTCTCCTGTCTGATTTCATTGATTCTCCTCTGCTCTCCCATGCTGTCAGTGTTTTTTCTTTATTTTTTCTTCCATTTTTTCAGTTCTATAGTCAATAAAGTAGTGAATAAACGAAAGAGGAAGCATGCCAATATCTCCAGAAGGCAGAATGAAAAAAGGAGGCCTCCCCACCTGTCTGTGTCTGTTGGTCTCTCCATCTAGGGATGCACCACTATGGGTATCTATCTATATTTTGGCACAAATACAGATGGTGGAAATGAATCATACAGGTACAAGCAGCACTGCACAGATTTGTAGGCAGCAAGAACCAGTCCTCCTGGAGTGAGTGTGTACGATCTGTGTGCTAAGTGGCAAAATGTCCTGTCTTCTGACCCTCTTCCTGGTATTCTTTAGTTAGGCCCCATCCTTCTCCCTGGGTATGGTCAGTGGCCAGTGGAAATGGAAGTTTTCCTACCATGCAGCTTTCAGAGGTGCCCTGGGATGATGCTTCCTATTTTGAGTGAACTGAAGGGATTCCAATCTTGTGAGGCAATCAGTGGGAATTCAGCACCAAACCCAAAAAAACCTCTTTTGGCTAAAGACTGGGCTGATCAGTGCTGCATTAACAGCAGAAATCTGACTATACATCAACCACTTCAAGCTATAAATATCTGCAGTCTTCAGATGAGCTCTCCCTCTGTAGCAGCTGGATGTGTGGCACTGACGTCCCCTTGAGCAGGGACAGCTCTCAAGGTTACCCCTCAAGGCTGAGGGATCCCTGGCCTGACATCAGACATGGATGGGTTGGTAAGTGACATTATTTTGCATATGTGTGACATTCAAGACATCTGGTGAACTTAGGAGCTCATCTTTGTATCCCACTCTAACATCAAGTGCAGTAAATAGTACAGTACTGCCCTCCAATCCATCTGTATTTAATAAATATTTTACCTACCCAGTTTTATTGATTAAAAGTAAACTAACTACTAGATCAGATCTGTCTGATCTGTCTTCCCCTGTGACAGTTTGTCCTCCTAATCTTTTTCTGCCATCTCTGACAGGGGAATACAGTCTTCACCTCCATCCCAAACCTGTCCCTGGAATCTTATTTTCATTGCAAGATTTTCACTTCTTCCTGGTGAGACCAGAGTGAAAGGAAAACATTCAATGACTTCTTAGCTTCCTACATTTTTAGACCTGCCCCTCTGTTTGTGGCTTTCAGGGCAGTGCTGCCCATCAGTGAAAGTTTGAACATGGGACCTGAATCACTCATGCAGTTCAACAGAAACATCTGACATGAAGCCAACAAGCAGAAGCCTCAAGTGGTTAAAGCTACATCTAAATTAGCAAGGGGATCTCACTGGAAAGAATCCCCAGTTTTGACAGAATTCTCATTCTGTGGTGGAGGCCCTAAGTCAGCTTTTCAGTCTGGTAGAGGAAAGCCTCATGACCACCAGTGCTGCAGTGGACAATTCTGAAGCCCTCTTTGCAATCCAGTCCCTTTTGAAGTGCTTGCCAAGAACAGGGGTACCACTGGAAAACATGCAGTTATTTAATCACAAGACTGAATTACAGTCAACCTGAAATACAATGAGCAATGCACTGCTTACCAGGCAGAACAAAGAGATATTAATCTTTCTGTCCATCTGCTTAAATCTCTTGGTTGATGCGACTCAGCTGATTCATTATGCCAAGAACATACATTTCTGCAGCCTGGAGATAAGAATACTCTGCTAAATTAACCCTATGGCCCCTAAAGCAGTGAAAGGAATAAAGAAAACTCCAACTTCCCCACTCTGCTCTAGTGATTGCCTCTTGGGAATGAAAAATGCAAGATATCTCCTACAGCAAAGAGAATACAGCTGTTTTATTTGGTCATTGGGAGGCCATTGTTGCAGAGGAAAGCACAAGGGCTCCCTATACAAACCAAATTAATTGACCCCATGAGTAAACTGAGTCACACATGAAATGATGGGATAACTTCAGACCCAGTGGGCACTACAGCAAAAAAGTGACATTAGCTCAACTCATGATGGAAGCCAGAAGACTGCCCTGTAATTTTACCCTAAACAGTTTCCCTTTTTTCCTTTGACTTTCACACTATCTTCTGGTTGCAGCTCATCAGAAAAACAGAAATAAAAGTAAAAAGAAAAATACAGTTGTACAAAACCTACAATGTGATTTTTCTGACTGAAGTGGTTTGAAAGAGTTTTAATAAGGACACTAGAATTTGGAAGACTTCCTCAAATTCAAGCACTGAATTTTGTGAAGCCAGATGATCACTGGAGGCACAAACACTGCCCATGCCAAGACAAGGAGGTAAACAATCATTATTAAGGATGTCAACAGAGAATAATGTAAATGTGATGTAAAATTTTCATTACACTCACCCTGAGAGGCAAAACATCAGGAAATTGCCATGCCCCAGAGATAGAGCCACTGAGTTACTTTCAGTTTTGGATGTGTCTATGAATGAAAAGTCTTGGAGAAGGGAATATAAAGGACATAGAAAAATTATTTTCTTTCCTAAAAAGTGCCTCTTTCAAAGAGATAAAAGTATAGAATCAAGCCTGTTTGCATTCTGAAATTCAGGAATAAAAGACAGACACAATGCTTGGTTAGATTATGAGGAAAGGAACTGCAAAATTCAACTCTGATCACAATACCAGACAATATGTGATCCTGGATTTGGAGCTAGGCTGACACTGGAATTTGAATCCAGAGATGGAGAAAGACTTAAACTGATGCTGAGAGAAGGGAGCTGGTGCAGTATGAGGCAAATCCCAGACATGGTGCTGTTGGCTAGAGGAACTGGGATGGTTTTACAATGGGGCATTTCGACTCGAAATCACAGACCTGTCTCACTGCATCTGTTGCCAGGCATTATGAGTTCAGTTGTAGAGGGTGCAAGCCTTTCACACACCCTAATCTGCTTCTGTGCTAGAAAATCACTTTCTCTTCCTCAGAGTTACTTGCCCCTCCTTGATGCCAACATTAAAGGAAAAGAATGGCAATGATTATTTTATCCCAGCAGCCACAAAATGTAGTTCTTACGGTTTAATGAAGAATAAAAAAAAAGAAGTAGGTGAAAGGTTAAGGAAAGGTTTGTTGGTGGAAGATGGGGAGGTATGAGTAGGCAATGAGAGATAAAAGGCTGTGGGGGGAGGCAAGAAGATAAAGACAGCAAAAGGGAGAAGATTTAGAAAGAGAGAGGGGAAAGGCCATCAGCAGTAACTGCTGTTAGAACACAGAATTGTCTTGATGAAATAAGCACCATCAGGAGGTCAACACAACCTGTCTTTTTAAATTGCTCATCACAATTTTACCAGGCAAGCATTGCACCAAGGGCCCTGCCCCTTTCTCCAGCCTTTTCCCTCAATATCTGCTCTGCCAATGCCTCTGAGACCAGCTCTAGCTAATTTCCTTAAAGACATGCAAGCCGGTAATTCTGGGAAGCACAGATAGTCGGGAATAACAAACACGACCAAAATTAGATTAAAATAACCTGCTGATAAACAAATTACTCACCCAAAATACATGCTGGGCTAGGCGTGGTGGGGATCCCTATAATCACACCGCCACCGTGTGGCTCCTGCTCCCTCACATCCCCTCCAGCCTCAACACCCCTGGCCCTGGTTTGTCTGTGCTTGGAGAGCAGTGTCCAGTTCTATTCCACTGCCCCCAAACTGAGAATGGTTTGCCCGGTTTATTCTGGGGTTTGTGTTCACTAAAAGCAATAGACCCCGCGGCTAAGAGTGTCCTGGAGGGCATCCCACACCTCTGAGCACTGCTCAAACAGGCTCCAGCCCCTCCACACCAGGCATCCTGGACACAGGAGTGCTTAGCAATGGGCTCCCCAGGCCTTCATACAGCGCTGACCCAAGATATGAACACACACGTGCAGAGAAGTAAAGCAAAGGCAAAGGCGTCTGGCAAAAATAGCATGTTCACTCTGGGACAGAGAGAGGAGACTTTGGGGAAGTTGCAGTGCCTCATCCCACCTCAGTTTGTCTACAGCTATCAGGATCTGCCTCCTCCTCCCTGCCCTGGTCTGTAGTGAGCATCTAGAAATTGAAGGAGGAAGATTGGACATGAGTAACACTGGAAAGTTTGACTGAAACATCAAAGAAAGGAACAAAAAGTCTCCTGATGCTCTCATGGCAATTCAGCACCACTATAGATATTTACCAAGCAGAATATTCAGCTTTGTTATAAATTCAGAGTTAACATGGTGGAGGGACAACAGATATTAAAAAAGCAGCAAGGCAATGGAGGAAGAACTTGCTGCAAGCTCCGTGCTTGCCATGTGGGCATGGCAGGTGGCAAACAGCAACTGGGAGAGCAGCATGCAAGGATTGGTAAAATGCTCTGGGATGTTTGCAAAGAGATAAGTCAGGAGTGAAAGACTAGCTGATGATCAGACAAGAAATGTCTTCTCCATATCAGTAATCTGAGCTTTTACTGATAAAAAGGTGCAACACTGCCATTAGAAGGGACTTAAACTTCTACTCCGCCATTATTCACCATCTCTTTATCTCCGTGTGGCAATCACTGGATACAGGGACACAGGACAATCAAGGTCTCTCATCTCTCACTGGGCTGCCAAGCATTTCTTCCCTGTTGTGGATGAAGCACAAGTTTGTTGTGTTCCATCACTTATTCTTTAGACCATCTTCTACTTCTCCCTCTGAAACACAACAGCAACAATTTCCCAGGTCCATCTGGATTGGTAATTTTTTCTTATACTGATGTCTCTTTTCCAGGCATACCTTGCTTCTTGCAGTTCTGCACCTGATAAGTGAGCATTTAGCATCAGCTTCTGTTGAAGCCAAACAGTTTCTAGCCAGCCCATGGCTCTGCAGGTGGACAAAGTCTCAAGCAGAGCTCATGGAAGCTTGAGATGACGGATGTTTCAGAATCCATCAGGGAGACACAGTGCCATCTGCCTGCTCCCTTTAAAACTGCTTTCTCAGCACAGCTCTGCTAAAAGCCAGAGGGACACTGAACCTCCAGCACAGCCCCATGTGTAACCATAATCCCCTGGATCTCTTTGGGCCCAGACACTCAAGGACAGGCCTACAGGGATATCCTCAGAATGGCCATGTTCTTTTTCTGTCTTGTCTTACAGCCTTCAGCACCATCAAAATACAATCTCCCCACCAGCAAGCAGGTTACTGGAATTCTCAAAAAAAACTCACAATAATCAGTCCACCATCTCACTACTGTAGCACTTTCCAGGATTCCTGCTTCCATTTAGTTTGTATCCCAATTAAAACATGCTCAGGTGCTTCTGGGTACTTTGCTGGGTACAGCTTTACCCCCTGTTTTCATAAGCAATTTTCAAGTGCTATAGCATTCACCAGATTTCGGTCTTTAACATTCCAAGAGCCCCTGCACCACTCAAATGCACTGAGGCCAGGGCCACAAAGATGTTACCTATGACAAAGAAAGATGTCCTGGTGCAATCCTGAAAAAGAATTCATTGTTTTTCCAAGTATGGTGAATTTATCTTAAGGAGCCAGAGCTGTTTCTCACAGCTCTTGACCCACACTTCCCAGAAGACACAACCTGCTCATTTGTATGCAGCTACAAGAGCAGTCTGCTCCAAAAGCCTGAAGCTTCTCATGCCCTGAACCACAGGACAAGGAGAAAACTAGAATACATTCTTGGCCACTCAGAACAGCAGAAATCATCCAAAAAACACAGTTCAGGCTGACTTCTGGTACATGATGCTCTATTTGATTTTACAGTATCATCACCATATCCTGAATTCCAGCTCCTATACCTTTAAAAGAAAACAAAACATCTGAAAATAGACAATGTCTTTTCCTAAATCACTTTACCATTCACAACCAAACAACATTGCTGTTATTTACATCCTTTCCTCCCTTTCCATGGAAGAAACAACAAATTGGGAAGGGCAATAAGTGTTTGGATAGAGAAATTCCCCATTGTACCAAGCCCCAGGACAACCAGTGCTCTCTAAATACTCAAAATAAGGGTCCAGCCTCCCTAAATACTCAAAATAAGGGTCCCTGGACACTCAGGGCGCCATCTCCCACCCCACAGGGCTGGGGGCACTCCAAGAATCAGAGCTGCTATAGGAAACTCCTGCACTGCTGCCTCTTTCCCATGCATTGCTCTTTGGGACCAAGGGATGAGGGAATACCAAGGGAGAATGAGGTTCAACGGGATCATTCTGTCCAGCAGCACAGCACAGAAAGGAAAGTCAGAAAGAATATGAAGAAAAAAAAGCTTACTTGATTTCAGCAGAGCTGCCAGAGCCCCAATGGCTGCCCTGGGGAAAGAAGAGAGATGGAGAAATAGTGTCAATTTCTTCAATAATTTTTGTAACCTTCATCTTCGCAGTCTTCTGGGCCAGGCTTCCCAGATGGTCTAAACTGACAGCTTATGATGGACTTTGACAGAACTGCAATGTTTTACACCAACACAGGATCCAGCCTCTGCAGCTGACTCAGTTATTCTAAAAGACTATTAGCCCTCTAGCTTTACTGTTACACTGATTTGTAGTGACCATTAAAATTTAAAGCAACACCCACAAAGTGATCTAACAAGGTTTTTAAACTGCTGCCCCAAAGCTTTTTCTTTGTACCAGAGGCTCAGCACATGCCCATTCCAGACACAAGTGTTTCTATCTGCATCAGCAGATAATTTCCATATCAAGCTGGGACATCAATTCCAATATTTCCAGAAAAATCCCACTCCTTTTTCTATTTTCCCAAAACAAGTTTCACCCCCTATCCTCCCTCACAGCTTTAACTGAAAACAAAATTGAATTTCTTTTAACTGAAACCATGTCTTGCATTGCAGGGGTATGTGGAGGGCCCCACTCAGAGGAGGACTAGTAGGAAAGGTGCTACAGCTCTGTAGTAAGACTGGTTTCAGTGGGTAAAGGCAGGGAGAGACATTTCTGAGGACTTTCTGTGTCATTTCATTGTGCAGGTAAGCAAGTGAACCTGCCTGAGCCAGCACAGCGCTGGTTTAAGTGGGAGCTGCTCACCAACATTTGCAGCTTGAGAAGCTGAACTGAGACATCATTGCTCCACAACTTCTGGAGGCAAGTTTCTTCCCCATGTGGTAAAATCTCCATCCCATTTATCTAATAGAAGAGTTTCTTTTCCAGTGATGTTCTGCTGGAGCAAGATCCCTGTTCTAACATGACTTACTGCTGTGAAGTTTCAGATGCCCAGAGCTGATTAAATAAATACAGCTACAAAAACCTCCATGTGCAAGGATTCCTTAAAATGTAATCTCTTTACAAACCAATCCCCAAATAAAATTGAATTAAATTCTATACTGAGCCAATTATCATCCTGCAGCAAATATATATATTTTTTGTCACCAAGCTCCTGTTCTTAGTGTGTCCTAAGAGCAGCTGAGACTAAGATTCAAGAGCTGTTCCTTGCTGATACTGGGTCAACATCTTTATCTAAAGTCATTCTTTCATAATGAATCTGTCAGAGTTCAACAACAGCTTTACAAACTGCAAAGAAAACACACTCAAATACAGACAGAACAGGAAATCAGTAGCTAAAAATCTCACCAGTGGAAGCACAGTCATGCTTTCATTACTTCATTACTTTAGCTCCAGCTGAACAGCAATCATTCAATTGGTGGAGGAGTAATGTCATCCTCCAGCTATTCAGCCTGCTCAGAAAAGGAACACTCTGCAGCCACTGATCACTCAGTCTGTCCCCAAGTTTAAAGTCTGGGACAAAGTAAACAACTCTAAGCAAGTTAAAATTCCACCCAGAGCATTTATCCAGAGCTCACACTCCAGTATGTGTCCTTAAAAAGAGGCTGCTCTGCATACCTATATTTTACTGGCCTAAAGTGATGTCTCAATCACCTGCCAGAGCAGCAGAGCAATGAAGGAATGGCCAGAATATCTCTGGCTCCAAGAAGAAGACTTCTCAGAGTTACCTCTAGGCATCTATTTTATGATGTGGGTGCTTATGAGCATTGCTAAGAGTTTCAGCAGGGCTACACTACTGTTGTAAAGACAACACTGCCAGCAAACCTCCCATCAGAGAATAAATCAGCAAATACGGATCTTCCAATACTTTGGGGGGGGGAGGTCTGTAAAGCCCATTGTATGTAGACAACTTCATTCTTCCTCAAAGGATCTCAGAATTCCCAGAGCACATTTTCAGTCTAATCTCCAGTTCCGGCTGTCTAGGTAAGGCCTAGGTGCAGGCCCAGTAGACTGGCTCCAATAATATGCACTTCTTTAGAACAGATTTTGAAAGAAAAAAAAAAGACATGAGGATAAACTGCAAAACAAGAAGTTTAAGGGATAAAACAGGCTTACCAAAAGTAGATCAAGCCAGCATAACTTGGTATCTTTCTTTGATAAGAAAACAAACTTCCTCTACACAAGGGAAGTGTGGTAGATCTAATTTATACATACTTCAATAAAGCATTTGATATGGTGCCACACTGAAAATTATTAGCCAAGATGGAGAACATGGGAATTAGTGTAAGAATTACGATGTAGGAAAAGAATTGGTTAAAGACTCAATGACAGGAGTTGTGCTAGAAGAGGAATTATTAGCCTAGAGGGAACTTATGTGTGGAAGTCCTCAAGGGTCTTTTCAGACTGATCTTATTTCAGCTTTTCATTAATGACCTTGGCACAAAAAGTCAGAGTATACTAACAAAATCTGCTGACCATGTGAATTCAGGAACTGCTGCCAATAGCAGGGAGTTCAGAATATCTTTCAGGAGTAACAAGATGTTCTTGAGTTCTGAAGGAATAGAAATGTGATGAAACGTAATAGTCAAAGTGCAAGGTTAAACATTTAGGGTTTAATAAGGATTACTGTTATGAGCAGGGGCTCATAATTTGGAAATGAGTAGAAGGACACCCTGGTTATATGAGCCCATTAAGGGATAAGGACAAGCATAACCAGCAGGGTGATAACCATGAAAAGGACAGATCAGGTCTCAGAAAACCACTGCCAGTGGAGAAGGGAGCATGGATATTCTCATAGAAGGCTTCACCTCAGCGCTGTGGGCAGAACTCAGAAGGAACCAAACAGAAATGTGCCAAGGAAATCATTATGACAGGGGAGACATAACTCATTAGGAGTCTTAAAGATCACAGTTTAGTCACCTTAACAAAATGATAGCCAAGAGACAACTGGATTGTCCCCCTCAGACATGCTGGGTGGCAGAGAAGTAAACACTGAGGAAGGCAAAAAATTGGCACTAGGACAAATGGATATAAAATGGCCATGAATAAATTTAGCTGGAATTGAAAGGATGGGTTTTAAGCACTGGAAAATGAAGGCATGAAACATCCTCTTGGCAGCAGTGGGACAAACAACCTAATGACTTTGAAAAGGAAGCCTGGAGTGCTTAGAATGGGACTGCCAGGCCCACTTGCCAACGAGGAAAGGGTCTGAGAAAAGTGACCCAGGGACGGCTGTGCCTCTATAGCCTTACATTTTAAACACAGATATAATGGGAATGAAATGAGAAACATGTATTCTAAGTGCAGAGTTAATCAGCCAGCCCAGAAAAGAGCAGCTGCATCAGCTTAAGATGGAAGTCCAAAGAGTCCAGTGTCCTGTGGCCAGCAGTGCCAAGGAAAGCATGCAAGGCCACAGCAGATACACAGTGCAAGGACTTGCAGAACAGATTCACACTCCAGCAGCTTTCAGTCCAGAGATCACATAAACTAGCAATGGTGCCTTTGGGTTTCAGCTCTCAGCTGATTTTGCCTCCATATATTCGCCTGAGAACTTTTGAACTTGTGTAAAATCTTAGTATTCATAATTATCCTGGAAAAGGACTTCACACCTACATTGTGCAGACTCAACTACCTGGATTTCATTTTAAGTTTGGACTTTCAATCAGGATTGTAATTTGCACATTAAGTCAGGTGTTAGCCACCCGCAGAATATTACCTATCTTTGATGCTGAACAAAATCAAACACACAAAACATCTTATGGGAAATACTGAATCACAGAAGAGGAATTAGAAGCAGAGTAGGCTTTTGCTGAAAGCATCAGCATTGAAGCATCAGTGGGGCTACAACAAGCCAGGCAAATGATATTTGTGATAATACTAGCACCCCTCAGCACCATATGGCAAACCAACAGCACCTTTGCTGTTATCAGGAGACATAACAAGATGAGTAAGCCTGGGATGGGAAGACAGAGAGAGGAATTCAAAAATTGTGCACAAGAGCAAGGACAGGGCAGGAGGAAGATGAGAACAGGAGGAAAAGTTTAACAGCACAAGAAAGATGACTTGATGAGCCATATGCCAGACCAGAGAATTTGATAACATGCCCAGAGCAAAACTCTGCATTTGTCTCAAGAAGGAATAGAGGGGANTTAAAAAAACTTGCCAAATCTGTCCAGATGCCTTCCTCTGATTTTCTGTTTTCTGTGGTAATACATTAGCAAAATCTTAGCTGTTTTGTCAAGTCCAATGTGTCCCAAAGGAGACACATTTATATATTAACAAAAAAAGATGTATAAATAAAGTTTCACTGTCTTATAAAGCATAATAATAAATGCTGCTCCATAATCAGAAAACATTAAAAACTCCCTGTAGTAGCAGTCGAGACAGCCACTCTGAAGAATGGAAAACTTTGAAGTGTTTCCAAGTCAGCAGCTTGGATATCTGGGCAAGAGTACAACTAGCAGACAGATAGACAAATGCAACTTCCAGATCCTGTGCTTAGGAACCAGGAGCAACAACAAAGAAAAACTCCATGTCCCAAGCCAAAGCACAATTGGATTAGCCAGTAAAACCAGGCTGTTAAAGAGCCTGGACAAGGAAGCCCTGTGCCTAGGTCACCCTTTTAGATCTGTGCTGCCAGGATATTTTTTGCTGGAAATCACTGCAGGCAGAGGAGCCTAAAAACCAATTTAATTCCAGCTTGTTAGGAAGGCATTAAAACTTACACTAAAGGCAAAGTTTGTTTACAGTCTGCAACAGCCCATACACTGCCAACAGGTGGAGTTTGGAGAACCAGCTGTTGTGTACAGATGTGCTTTCAGTGTAATGTTGAAAGATGAGGGGAGAAAACCCACACACTCCTTTTCTAATAGATACATCCATTTCAGTGATCAGCCTGTCTCAGTTCCCAGGTTCAGCTCAAAAGCCTTCACTGCAGCATCTTCCAAACATCTCTGCCTGCTCTGGAGCCAGTCAGGTTAAAATCAGGGAAAAGGTACAGCCTTCCAGCCTCTTTCATCTCTGCCTCCCAGAAAGAAGAGTGACTGCAGGCTTATCCTCCAGGCATCCTTACAAGTATCCCACTTTTTCTTGTGTACAAGTACAGAAGTGGAGGGAGCTGTATCCTAAAAAGTCAAGCTATTCTTTTCAGCTCTAAATGAAATTAGCTTCAAAGTAGTAACAAAGAAGACCAAGGTACATGAAATAGGCTTAAAACCTTGCCAAAAGAATGCCCAGGTGCTCTCACAGTGCAGTGCAGAGCTGGCACTGCCTCCCCAGGCTGCAGCCATACCTCAGATCATGTCAGATCCCTCTCCAGGGTCAGATGTCACCAATGTGGCTGAGGCAGGCTGTGACAGCTTGTCATTCACATCAAGATGAAGGGGCTGGAAGGCTCACAATCAGACAGAATTCTTAACAAATTCATCACCCAGGCAGTTCCAGGCTGACAGTGTGAGATCCCACCTCTCCCACCCCAGAGACACATGTGAGGGGACTGGGAAAGGGGCTCAATACTGGAAAGGGCTTGATTGATTAAGAGGAGTGGTGAGAACACTCATCGAGATCACATCTGCTAACAAGCACCAGCAGAGCCTACAGAACCTCTCATACACAGTTAAAGTGTGTCAGGGAGTGTGGTTAAATCCCCCTCCTTCCCCCAGGCAGCTGATTTCCACTCCCAATCCACTTACCACTCAGTTCAAAAGAGCCTGGTGCTCTCTTGGCTCACCCCTTAGCTGTCATTTTATTTGTAGCTCATCCATTCCCAGCAGCTTTTGCTCTGGAAACCACAGGGACTGACATGAAGACTCTGCTGACAGGAGAATGTGGGCTCCACACATGGGGGAAGACACCAGCCCCATTTTTCTTACTTCTGGATCATTCAGCCTTAAACTTTTCTGAGCGCTGTGTACATCCAGAGTAAGGGCAGGAAAGGGGCGCAATCTGTGCATCCTGCTTAGGGCATGATGAAGTCAAATGACACTTCTGGGTGACATACCCAGGAACCCTGGGCTCAGATCTCAACAGGACAACTGGGATTTCTTTCATTAAGAGAAACTGAACTGCAGGTGCTTTGCCATCAGAGAGTCTCTGATGGTGAACAATTAGGGAGAGTTTGGGGGTACCCAGGGGTTTATGATGCCAGAAAGTAAGGCTGCACACACACCATATTGCTGGCAAACCACAGCAAGATTTCAATTTTATGGATACTCTCAATTACTGACAGTGAAATATCCAAGGGCAGCTCGTGTTGCTGACAGTCCAGGTAGAGAAGTATCTAACACGTCACTGCTTGTGCCCAGAGCTATTTGAGAGCATAAAAGGGAGGCTGGTTTCAATGCAATCAAGGCTAAGAGCCATAGCTCTTCCTGACTGCTGGTTAGTACAAACCATCTCTAAGGTAGCAGTAATCTCAGGGTACAACATCTTTAAAAAGCACTTTGTAGTGAAAAGTTCCCTTGAGCTGTGTTTTAAATAGTCACCTTTCCTGCATGGAGCTAGGCTGGATAGCAAACCTGAGTTCTCGTTTCAGCTTTTCCTGTGGTTTTCAGAATTTTGAGGTCTGTTTTGTTTGAGGGTTTTAGTTGGTTGGTCTTTTTAACCAAAGAAATAAACATCTTTCAGAGAAGCTAATTTAAAAAATGAGTACAACATAAGAGACTTGAAAAGGACATGAATTATGAAGCTGAAGGACTGAGAAAGCATTATTTCTCTTGATCTCTTCCAAGAAAGAAGGCTGACTTCTACAGAAGCCTTTTCTTTAAGCAAAAGTCAGTTGTTACGGAATAAAAGAAGGAATGACTTATATTGAATACAAGATAAAAACTCAGTTCATTTTAATCTAATGGTACTGTTTCCATATTACAAGGCCCTAGAACAGATCCATCAGTTTGAGTTTATATTGCACTTCACTTCCCCTCTGGTCCTATTCAGATGAAGCACATCCATAAAGTCCAGCCAAAGGAAGCTCAGTTGAAAATCTCTAGAGAAGAGGGCTGGATTGCAGAGGGTTTTTTGAATATGCCAGAGCAAGAAGCTGTTTCATGCAGCAGGTGCAATTGCAAAAGGATACCTATGAAATTAATCTTCTTGCATGCAATGCATTTATCAATGCCCATGTGCTTGGTATCACTTCCCCTGTTATGCACACAGACCAGGCTGTTTCTATCCATTACTCTTACCAAATACCAAAGGATAGTGGTCAGAGGTAGACCTGCCTGCAAAGCTCATATGCAAGTGGAATTTCAACAAAAAATGCAGAAGAAAATGTGCAGAATTTGTCATCAAATCTTTCCTGTTTTCCAGCTAGTCCCACTTTTCAACCTTTCTAATGATTGTGGTCCCTAAGTACACCCGCCCATAGCTCTCCAGCACTAAAATTAGTGTGAATTGGGCACTTTACAGTTTGTTGGTCCTGACTGATGCTGCCAAACTGGAACATGTTTGGAAATACTGGGGTATTCATTTGTATGCCAGTGCACACAACTCTGAGCTTAATTGGCACTATTAAATCAGCCTCAAATTGAGAACAATGCATAAACATGCTCAGGAATCACAAAGTAACATTCTCTTACAGACTCACAATAGGCATCTTGACCTGAATTTAAAAGGCATTTTTATGTCTAAACATGCAGGTAGCACTCAGCAGGATTTTTCAAAGCTCCTTTGTATACTAAGGTCAGAATAACTTTTTAACTGTAAATGTTAATTTATTAACCTGCTAAGAGGCTTTCTTTTAGGGTTACATTTCCTTTCATCTTCACACATTTAAATATCTCTGAAAATCTGGACATTCATTCAAAAAATTCAGGTCTCACCTAAGTACCTTCAATCAGTGCCAATGGACATTTTTAAGACATTTTTCAAATGTGTCTTTTGTGCTAGAAAAAACGCCCATTTTACCCACCTTGTGTGCCAAAACAGACAGCTGCAAAACACACAGAATGCTGCTAGAAATGTATAATACTGACTAGTCTTGCCACAGGTAAGCTTGAAGTTTTAGGGGGAAAAAAATGTTGCAAATGCAGAGCAGGGAGAAAAGCTTATTAATTTTCCTAGGATTTTCAATAAAGATTTAGCAGAAAAATCCATCCTACTCTTCAGCTCTCCCTGCCACTCTGTGGTTTGTCCTGCCGGATGGTGAGGGCAGGGTGGGGATACTGCTGAATTGTGCAGTACATCCAGAGACACAACTGCAGGAAAAGGAGCCAAGGTGTGGGAAGCAGGCAGCTTTCCCACTGCCCTGCAGCAGATTTCTGGACATAAGAACTGCAATAGGGGAGGCAGCAAAGTCACCTGAGGGCTGATCAGGCTCACACAAAACAGGACAGATGCTGCAAATGAGGATGCATCTTCAGCAGAAGCTGTCCTTGCAAGCAGGCTAAGCCCCCACCCCCAAGAGCAGCACCCCAACACCTGCTGTGACCCTGTCCTTGCCATGTCCTCGTCTCCACAGCTCCGCAGGACAGAAATAGGACACCTGACTGCAGGGAAGGCAACCTGCAGGCTGCAGGTCAGAGATGAGGCTCTCTGCAACCACAGTACCTCGAGGTTTGCGGCACTTCAAAGGACAGCCTGTATAAGACAGCAGTGGGAACAGCATAGGTAGTGTCCTGAGAAAGAATGAGATGTCTGTTTATTCATTTCACTAGAATTTACAAGAGTCAGAGAAATAGGTTTAACTGCTAGATCACCTGTGTTGCCCTCCACACAGCACTTTGCCCAGCTGGTGCCTGATGTTCAACATGCAGGAAAAGACTCAAACCGAGAGGATGGGCAGGAAGGCTGCCAGGGCAAGCCAGAGCACAGTCTCAGCTTTCCCTCCACATCTACAAGCAAAGGGATTTGAGAGCAGGCAGTTCACACCACCTCAGTTGCAGCACAGGTCACTACAGCACTGTGGAGCATGTGAGGCTGGTTGTAAGGCAGCATTTGGCTGCTGGGGCCGATCCAGCCTAACCCTAACCCTGATCTAGCCACCCACAGACTAATGAATTTGTTCAGCTGCACATCTCTAACTCCTTATTAAGCAATAATCTGGTCACATCTCAATGCCGGTGCCTGTTCTTCACAACATTTAGCTAGAATGTTTGAAAGGAAGATAAAGTCAGTAAATGTCAAATTGCAGTGCACACTGGGTCAAATTCTCCTGGTATTTGCTGTTTGAAATCTTCAATGTCACACTGGCATAACTGCAGGGGCTTTTTGAAGCAGGAATTTGTAGAAGCCTAAGTAATGAAATTTTAGGGGTTGGGTTTGGTTTTTCCCCCTTCCTTTCCACTGGAAGTCTTCCATTTGATACAATCCAGGCAAACTATGGGATCTGAAAACAGACCATATCAAAGCCAAGGCTGGTAAAACTTAAGGTATAAATATAATAATGAAGCAACAGGGACAGAGAATTAAAATTCATAAGAAAAATTCTGAGCATTATTGGGACAGTTCTTCCACATCCCTTTTTTCTACATGATAAAATCTGGAAGGTAGTTAAAACTGGAATCACCACAAATTTTTAAGTGCAATTTTAAATAATGAAAAACAAGAAGGAAATTTAGCTTTTGACTAGACAGTGACAGCTGTTGTGCCATTGCAGCATATGCCCTAGGATGCACACAAAGCCTGTACTGTATCCCTTTAACACAGGAGAGAAACACATGGATTTGGAGTGCTGAAGTTATAGAACGATTCTATCTTTTCTATTCTTCAAGAATCTGGCTTTTGCTGTCTCAGAGCCATGACCTTCCCAGGATTTGGACTTCGGGGGGAGTTTCCATTTCCATCCCCAAAGCTGCAGCCATCCATGCTGGGAATCAGCAGCCCTGTTCTTCCTCACCAGCCACTTCCTCAAGTCTTCAGGTTCTCCCCTCCAAACACCTCCCACAGCAACTCAGCTCTGGGTTTATTTACAGATTTTACTGGCATTGCTGCAATTCCAAGTGTTGCCCTGCAGATAAAGACATGGAGAAGAGCCGTGCCAGCGTTAGAGAGCCAGAGCCTTGTGCTGAATCTGTGCCACTGCTGTTACAAAACCTTCTCTCCCTAAAAATTCATTTCACCTTCACCAGCAAACACTCTCTTATTTGCTTTATCTCTTTCATTCTCTGTAATAATTATTTGATAACCATTCAAAAGAGCCTGAAAGATTGAAGACTTTGGAGTTCTCTTTCACCCATTGGAAATGAGTCTCTTGTGTTGCCTCCGTCTCTCTAAACCCAGTTACCCTGCTGCTGCTACAGCTGGTGAGGCTCCAACAGTGCTATCAGGACAGGGAACCCTGCAGCAGAAAGGCTGTTGCTAAGGCTTTGACACTGTGTCATATAACTCTGCTCAGGGCAGGTCTAATCACTGCTGTGCTTTAAAACCACTGATAGTTCTAGAGACTGGCTCACAACCTACCTGCCAGCACTGATGAAGCTGGGAAAAAGCCTCAGCAGCCACAGGAAATTCTTAGGGCTGATTTCCTTGTAGGGACAGCATCGCGCAAATTGTTTCTCCAGAAGTTCTGCACTGACACTTACTTTCATTGTTTTTTTTTCCAAATTTCCTATGTCTGTCTTTGGACAAAAATTTTGTGGGAAGGATTTCACAGCTGGTTTCTACCCTCTTCATAACGGTAAGAGGCTTCTGAGTGGGAGGA
This sequence comes from Anthoscopus minutus, assembly GCA_013399455.1. NCBI lineage: Eukaryota > Metazoa > Chordata > Aves > Passeriformes > Paridae > Anthoscopus > Anthoscopus minutus. The sequence goes on from VWYI01044261.1 coordinate 176,427, forward strand.
GAAATGGCAGTGAATCAAGTGAAAGGCAAAGAAGAGGAGATTCCTGGGCTCTCACATGTGCTGACACACAAGTGAGTGCCCTCAGCTTTATCTGCTCCCTCTCTGGCCTCTATCAGAGATTCACGTCATTACCCAACTCAGTGATTTCCGAGGGGGAATTCTTTCTTTGTCTCCTTGACACAGGAAAACCAGTGTAGGCAAACAGGCAGGGTGGGCACCCGTTCATCCTCTCTACATGCACATTCAGATAGGCTTTGTTTGGAAATCCCTCCCCTCCAGGGCTGCCTGCCTGATGTTTCCTGAAGGCTTTGGCACTTCACAGCCACCTCAAACATGACTACAAGGTCACATAACTATGTTGCTCAATCCTCTCCTCACTGCACCAGCTCCACATTCACTCCACAGTCTGCTTCAGCCTCATCCCACCTGAACATAAAACCTTCCACAAATTCACTACTGTTCTCTTTCTCATTTCCCCCATCTATGTTCTCACTGAATGCCTTGGGCAGAGCTGAGTGTACCCTCACTATCCCTGGTAAGGCACGAGAAAGGTGAGGGTTTCAGTGTATCCAGCATGTGAAAAGTCTGATCTCAGGTGACTTGGCCACAGCAACACACAGAGTTTCAGGTTAACACTTCAGACACTAGAGACCCTCTGTCTTCTAACACTAGGTTTTTGCCTTTACTCTTCTTTACTCTCACTGGCGAAAGATCTCCCTGCACCTCCAGATCAGGACCCTGCTCATTCCACATCTCACAGATAACCCATCCATTTCCATTTCAATTATTAAATATTTTATAATCCTTCTAATTTTTTAAAAGATTTAATAATTCCTCTCTGGTCTTGACATGCTACTTACAAAATGCTTGGCATAACCAGCTCCCACTAGTCTTGACCTAACCTCCTATGGTGGACTATCATATTCAGCTGCAAGACAGCATTATCAACATTAACAATTCATCTAACTAGGGAGCACTCCGAGATGCAACTGATGCATCAAAGCAAGTTGCACCTCCCATTTGGATGGGAGTGACAGTAGTTTCCATGGTTACATGGGATAGACATCTCAGAGAGGTCCTAGGAGGCAGTGAGATTGCAGTGAGGCACTCAGGTGTTAATTTTAATCCAGTTAGAATGAAGACCAACAGCGAGACAGATACAGCAACATGAATAATACTCCTAGACTGGATAACATGTCCCAAGAAGCTTGGGTAGCCCACACTGGAGGCCTTGCTGCAAGCCTGACCATTTGTTAGGAGCAGGAGGACGATTAAAGCTCAGGCAGAGGGAATCTCCTGCCCAACAAACCCAGAGCTGCCTGCACATGGGCATACCCAAAGTCATCACTTGAGGCCAGCCATGAACTGCATCTGCCATAGCCACTGGCTGTGAAAAGCCAAGAACTTGGGAACAGCAGGGACTTGCCCTCACAGCATCTTTCCAAATATAGCACTTTAGCTCACCAAAGGGGAGAAATAATGAGCAGTCAAAGAAAGGCCTTCAGCTGAAAGCATTGTTTCTCTTTCAAACTCTGACCTGAAAGAGATACAAAACATACACTAGACCTAAAAGAAAAAGGAAAACATCTCTTTCAAAATAACAGCCTCATTAAGTTGCTCCATTTATAAATCAGTTCCTCCCTTCCCATGACATAGAAACTTAATCTCAGAAGTGAATTTCTCTCCATATAATGCTCATTAACCCATTTCTAATGCCCCAGAGGTGGGTGCATCTGCGGTGAAACATGCCATTCCAAAGGCTACCAAGAGATGACCAGGATTTCTGCGTGCCACGTGTTCATCTGGACCTCTGGAACAACCTTGGGAGATGCTGTTCCTTTCTGCCTCATCAACTCTTCATCTATTTTCAAATCTCACCTGAAAACATCTCTTTTTCCCTTGTCTCTACCTCTTAATTTTTCAATTTCTCACATCTGTTGCCATTAACAGTACAATGTCAGTAAAGTGTAATTCTGAAATGCAACTCTATTTGTTCTGCAAAGCAGCACTGACATACCACCAGTCTGAAATGAGATTTTGTAACTGATTATTGATATTAGAACAGGTCATTCTTCCTTGAGAGAAACCACACAGACCGTAAAAATAATGAAAGAGAAAGAACTGCATGAAACTGGGACACCTCTGGCTCCAAGATCATTTCTTCTATTACAATGGCTCATTCCAATAAATTTGCACAGTAGGGTTTATTTACTTATCTCAGTGATGCAACCATCCCTGCTTCATGTTATCTGAGATTTTAGTCAAGTTGAAGACACACTTTATAGAAAGAAAAATTTTCAAGGCAACATTCTTTCCTTTGTTGCTGGCATCATCTCATTCAGAATGGTATTTTCTAGTCTTATTTAACAGGACTTCTAGGATAAATCCCATGTAGATCAAGGCCAGATGGGAAGCAAGTCATTTAGCTGTGATATAGCTCAACCGAAATCTTTCTTCTCTTCCTGTGAATTTTCTACACGAAACAAGTGAACCAAATAGTGTCTGTTTATTCTCAAAATGCTAAGCATTGATTAATTCTGACCACATTCCAATAGAATCATGTGTTACTTTCCAATTAAATATCCAGACTACTCAACATGATTAATGACAAAACACAAACTAACAAGAGGAATTAAGAATGATTTGCTTTTGAACTTCTTTCAGGAACCAATGCCAAGTAAACAAAGGCATAAAGCTGAACCCATCACAACAGCTTCCCTATCAGGTTGAAGAAGAACTAATCACCATGTCAGTGCCTTGAGTTTCTGCTCTTTCTCAAAATACAGTCTGGCAGTGGCCAGATATGCCACATGTTCTTCTGTTCAAGAGAGCAACTGGAAGATTAGCCCAACCCAGAAGATGGAGCTGAAATAAATGTTTATGGTGGTCCATCAGCAAGACATTATCCAGCATTAAGGACAGGGAAAAGTCTAACTGCAGTTCCATATGCTTCTCTATCCTTCTCAGCAGAAGGGATAAATCCAGTACTCAGGTCATCCCCAGTACACATCTCCTCTCTCTTTGTCTAAACCAGACATAGCCCACTGCTGTTCTGGTTTCTTCTGTCAGCACTAAGGTCAGGAGAGCACTTGTACAAGCATTTCTTGATGTGGCATCTTGGTCACTTTTCAACACTACGGGCTCAACACTTCAATCTTGCACTGAAAGCACCAGTTTCAAGATAAGAAAACAGAATCTCATTTGAATGGAAACAAATTATATATATATATAAAATCTTATATTCAAAGCCTAATTCACAGTTATGTACAGCCTCAATTAATATCTTCAGAATTTCCAGGGTCTTCATATTCTCCTTGGTCAATCTGACACAATATCTGATTAAATATGTCTTTTAGCTTTAGATGTGGTCTCTCAATCACCTCAGCATTTCTCTTTCCACTTGCATGAGCTCTGCTTCCTGTAGTCAGTAAAAATCTCCTCAGCTACCACTATGACAGAAGTATGTGATACAGGAATCACTTCATGGCCATGGCAACAGTGCCATCAATATTCCTGCATGTTTCAGGTTCATGATGCCCTCCCCACCTCAAATCACCCCTGAGCACTTATCAGCAAAGAAAAGATACCTGTGGTATTTGCACTCCTCCTGGGTTTTGAGCCCTGACACCAGATGGATCTGTCTCCACTTTATAAATAATCTCTTTCAGCAACCTTCTACTTGACCCAGCTTTAAATGCCCATTATGCCACTTCCAGGTTTCCCAGAGGAAAACTGGAAGACATCCTCCATTGAACAGAGGGAAATAAACATTTTCAAGACCCCAAGTTTCTAGAGACAAACATTTACCAGAGGTGAAGAGAACTTGCTTCTTTTTCCCTTTAGTATGTGAGGAATCCAGATATCCACCTCAGGTGAAATAGAGTTGCATGGGAGGATTTCCTCCCTTTAATGAAAAAGAACATTATCAGCAAGCATTTGAGGCAATGGGACTATCCAATAAGCACCAAACATAAGAAGAATTGTGATCAAATGTCAGAAATGGGTAATGCTGGACATGAGCAAAAGCAGATAATTTCTGCATATCACATTTTCTAGTGAATTAATTTGGCGCCATTCCCAGACCCTTTTTATTCACTTTCCACTTTTAATTAAGTAGTCAAACTTTACTGGAATAGCCCAATGTAGAAAGCCAAGTATTCTGATTACCCACAGAAAGAGTTTTTATTTCTGATGAATACTCACACTTGTTGTAATCTTTCATACGAGGTTTATGTGAACACTCAATATGAGCCAGCTCTGCTCAGTATGATAAATAGATGTACTCATAGAGGTTTGAAAAACAAAGACATTTTAAAAGACTCTCCAAATTGCTTTAATCAAACTGTGCACCAACCTTTTAACAACAGAAAAGGAAAACATAATGGAGGGAACGACCAGTGCACCAGTCACCCTACCATTTGCCTTTTCTAAAGCACAGGTCTTCCTCTTACAAAAGGAGAATAAATTCTGAGGGTTTTGTTTTCACCCTCTTTGATACTCTATCTTCAACATGAGGAGTCCTATAAGAGCCTGCACAACATGTAACTCACAGCCTCCAAAGCCACTGGTGCCTGACAACCTGGACAGAGTCACGCAGGAGAGACCAGCGCCTGCTTGACTAGAGAGCAAACATCTTCCACTGTCACATTCCACAGCCCACAACCCCCCCAAACACTTCTCAGAACAAATAAATTGGGAAAACAAGCAACAGTGTTGAAAGGGACACTGAAAAGTATGAGAGGGGTAGAAGCTGTGGAACATACAGGGAATAATAAGGATGAAAGGTGAAAAGAGCAGTGATCATTGCCCTGTGTGAGGCATCAGAGATGCTACATTAGAGAAGGTGTTGATGGAGTGAAGATTTGAGCATCCCACACACACTCCTATCAGATATCCCAGCTACTGACATAAACAGAACTGAGAAAAGCAGAACATCATCTGGCTTTATTTTAAACTGCCCCTGTAAAAGGTATCAGAAAACCTTCTCTGCAGCACAGCATCATGAGAGATGGGCAAGACAGCCTTAAGTATCTGACTCTCTTGGATTTCACAGGGGTTAACTCAAGAGTTCTCTACACCTCAGAGAGTTCTGTGTTTTTTCCATGTAGCTTCTACCTCAGATATGGATAGTTCTGGAGAGATCCACAGTCATGGCACCAGCAAGCTGAAGACCTCAAATGCCTCACTAAAGCCAATAAAGCCCATGAGTCACAGTCTCAGGGGAATCAGAGCTACTTGGCACACACCCAGAGAAGGTCAATTGGAGCATGGGGAGACTATTTCTAAATACCCCCGAGCTTTGCCACTGGGAAAAATAAATAGAACTATGGATCTTGTTTCCACATCTTAGCAGGCTGAATAAATAGCTCTCACAGGGCACTCTCCAGGGCAGATTCTTAAAGTGACCTTGGCCCTGCTGCTGCCCAGGACAGGGGAACGCGGGTGTGCCCACCAGAGAAGTGGTGCATTCTCAATGCTGCATTCCTGGCAGCTGATCAGAGAGCCAGGGTAATCTCAGCTCCCACAGCTGCCGGCTGTTCCTTCCCAGCAAAAAGGCAAACCATGGTGGCACATAGTTATGAGGTGGAGAGAAGGTATCAAGAGCAAATACAAAGGGTCAAAGGATTTCTGGGACAACATTGGAGTTTTCCTCTGTAGGCAGGTTAGAGGCTGCTGCTCCCTACAACTTCCATATGGACAGCCAAAAAGAAGCAGAGGTTTCTCCCAATTTCAGCGTAGCCACAGCCACTTTGGGAAGGGATGCATCAGTGTCAGATAGCTGGGAGCACATGCTGAGCTAGACAAAGCACATGACCCCTTTTTATCCTTTCTCCCTAGCTCAGAAAACCCATCTATAAACTCCCCAACTCAGTCACCTCACAAATTGCTAGCTAGAGCAACTCAAATCATGGAAGGACATTTTACCCACACAAACCTACCTCCATTTTCTGATTAACTGCAAAGATGCTTAGGGCTTTCAGACTGCAGCATTTCCAAGCTTTTGCTAATGCTGGTAGAGAAGATCCATAACCCACTCTACAGTCAGTTCTTCTGGACTCAAGATCTAAATTCTTGCCAACAATATCTCCTAAAGCCACGTTCCACAATGAAAGCAGCAATTCCAAGTGAACTGCAAACAAACAGATCCTCCACTAACAAGAAGCTAGTGCCTTTTAATGGCTTGCAATTGTGTTTCAAAACAAAACAGGCTTGTATGGTTCTTCTGATGTAAAACTGGCTGTCGCCACTGCGCCACTGAGCTTCTCAGCTGTCCCTAGTTATGAAACAAAAGGCACAGCTCTGAGTCCTGGGCAGGCCAGCAGAGTGGCCACCAGGCTTGAGTTGATTTATGGTTCTTTGTCAGACCAAGAGTAGGTGGGAGCCAAATCACCTTTTCCTGCAAGCTGGGTTCCGGAAAAGATTATATGCGCCATTTGCACATTCATGGAAATTATGTTTTAAGAAGAGCACAAATGTTTTAGGAAATAAGAAGAAAATTAGGAAAGTGAACTAGCAGTGGGAAAGCTCAGGTAGACAAAAATTAATGCACAAGACACTTGTTTTCAAATGAAAAATAAATTCAAGCTTTTCCGAAATAAATAAAAATGCTTATTTGGTATAAAATGGGGTGGGTTTTTTGAGTTTGCTTTTCTGGTGTTTGTGTCTGTGTTCCAAATGGAAAAAAAAGGAAGAATTCAAAACAGTCCTTGTACACCAAATAAAAGCAAGTAAAAGCTAATTATTGCATATTGACAATGTGGAATCGTTGAAATCAAAAGCAGCATGTTTCTCTAGTTGTTTCCCATAGAAATTAGTATTTTAGAGCACTTTACAGACTACATTGACAGCAACACTCCCTGCATCTCCCAATGTATCTCAGCAAGAAGCCACGCTAGAAAGGTGTGACAGATACCAAGGTTTCCACTTCCCCTGTGGGAAAAAGTCAATGGAAAATAAAGCACTTCTGCACAAAATTCATTTTAAAAGCCTTAACTGCCTAGCCAGTCCCATTGCTTAACAGAAAAGTGATACAGGCCCAAGTCCCATCCCACACAGATCCTGGCCTATCACAGAAGCAGAACTAACACTGGTCTACTTACAGCCAACACATCCACAGGAAGGAAAATTGGGAATTTTGTGGAATTTGCTTAGTTAAGCAAACCTTCAATCACTTTTTGTTGCCTCTGAAGCCAAGCCCAGCCCTAAGTCTAACTTATCCTGGGCACCCCTGTCATACATAAAGCAATTCTCCAGGCTGCCTAAATCTTAAAGTTATTACATGAAGCCTGAGAGGAATGTTGAAGGATGCTGAGATATCCTAGGAATAATATCTTAGTGGTAATGTTCTTTAAGTTGGGTAATATCCAAATGTCTGTGTAAGAAACATTCTGGTATCCCCATGTAGAGGAATCGTAAGTTTTTGTCTAAGAGAGAACTGAAGCCATGAAGCAGTACCAGGTACTTGGCAATGAGCTGGACAGCCAAAAGCACGGGCAAAAGTGAGTTGGCTCCCCTCAACAAAAGAGCTGCAGGAAGCTGTGCTTCTGCTGGGCCTCCTCAGTATCTTATTTAGAAAAGTAAACTGTCCAAAGAATTGTGTATCTCCACACATGTAGGCAGAGGAACTGGAAGAAAAGTGCACTTAGCAAAAAGCAATACTGTGTGTTGATGTGTGCAGCTTCTGCACTGGTGGCTGGTGGAAATTAATCCAAATTCCTTCCCAGTTATTGTGTAACTGGTGACATTGAGAACACTGGTATTGGTCTTTGATGGTAACAGCAGGGTGGACATTATTTAACACACCCAGGGTGACTGGCCCCCACTTCAACCACAGCTAAGCTGACGGTGGCCAAATTGCTGTGCCATGTCTGTCCTTCCTTCTCACCTCCTGCTCCACCTGAGCTGCTTCCTCAGTAATCACCAGCCATGGGCCTCACCCATGCCAGGAACATGCAGAGCCAGAACTGGCTGAATGCTGCCATGTCCTTGCTGACACATGCCTGAGCAAGTAGGGACTGTGCCCCACAAGCCATGGCATGTCCCAGCAGGAGAACTGGCAGGTTCTGTGTGGTTTAAGCAAATGGGATTGTGTGGGCACAGTTCACAGCAGGAAATTCTTGGTCCTGCTTTGAAAGGGCAAGCCAGAGATATGTGTTATGCTCTTATAAAGTTTGCCTTGAAAGGTGTCTGAAGACGTGGTCAGAACAGTCAACTTGGGGACTAATATTCAGCATTAAGGTGAAGATATAAAATGGACTTGCTGTCTTCAGAAAAGAACTATTTGAAATATGTGGGATGGGCTTAAAAGCAGATGCAGATTAATACTAGTAAGAACTGTCATACTTCAAAAATATCGTGATGACCAGGTCATGACTCTGCAAATGGAGGATGAGGCAGCACTGCCACAATTCCACTCTACCTACCCCTGGGCTGGTGGTGGCAGGAGGTTCTTGCTGAGTGGGAGGCAGGAGTGGTTTTCCTGCTGCCAGCACATGCTTCTCAAAACCCAGTTGTGTCTGGGAAATGAAGGAGGGTACCTTGCAATCAAACTGCCATTGCAGTCTAGGGCACACTACAAATAAAGGGCCACCAGCATGAATCATATGATGAATCACAGCATTAACGTGTCCTTTGGGGAACTACTTCTGCCTCTTAAAAAACCCTGCAGATTTAAAGTGAGTGGAAACTGCATACATTTCTGATTTCTTTGCCTCTTCAAGTGGAACCAAAATTTTATTTCTTGCTGTCCTGGAAAGATGAGTTCCCTTGGGGCTACTGCCTACCTGACCGTCCTGACGTGTCTCTTGCTGTAGGGAGTGATGACTTTGAAAAGCAGCTCCATGGCTCCATTGATGCCAAGCAAAGTTCCTGTGGTAACTATGGCAATAAAAGGAGAAAGCAGTCAGCTCTGAAGCAGGCAGCTGGCAAATATTGCTTAGAAGAGATGTGGGGAAGAGTAGCTGCCCCTGGGGCTATGAGCTCTCTGGGCTCCCATCTGGACTCCACAGGTCGCCTTACAAACACAGAAAGTGAAGCACAGAGCTGTCTGTGGACACAATCTGAGCCAAAATCAGGTACAGAAACAGTCCTGCAGCTCTTTCCCATTTTCCCCAAAGCCCCTTTTCCTGTAGACATTGTACTCTCGAGAGAACAAATCATAATTAAACAAGGTCTTCTCCCAAGAAAATATAACAGAGCTCAAATTCATCCCACATTTCCTACATGCAACTCAATGAGGACAGTTCATTTCATAGGGACTTACAGGGCAGTTTTCTTTCTGTCCTATTATTCATCAGAGTGCAGGTGGGTTTGGGGGGCTTCTGAATGCAGTTTCATTTCATTTAGGCCAATTTTCCCTTTAATCACTCACTTTTTTACACACTAGGAACTTTTGTAGACAGATTTTGCAATAATTTTCAATACCTAATGCAGAGCCTGGGTGTTTAGCCATACCTCCCCACTACGAGACAGGATATCTCTGTGTAATGAAGGAACAAATACAGCCCTGAAATATTAAATGGAAGCAACCAAGGTGAAAGGATCAGTAATCAACAGCAGCCAGAAGGAGCCCTGGCTGCCTGCCCAATGCTGGGTTTTGGCTGTTTTGTGGATATTTCCCAGTGGCCATCAGAGAGCTGCCAGAGGGCCCATCATCTCCTGCTGTCCTACCGTGTCCCTGCCAAGCCATCCTGTCATGGAAAGTCTTGCAAGGCCTGCCAGCCACATTCACACTGGCTGGCAATTCATTAGAGACAGGGTGGTGGACAAGGCTGCTTGAACTCATCCTGCTCCAGAGCAGGATGTGAGCAGCCACAAACATTCACAAACACTGGTGGCAGTGAAAGGAGCAACCCAGAGTGGGGTATGAGGTGAGACAAGGACTCATCTTTACTGGTTTCATACCTAAGCACTCTCGAGAGTTTTGTATGGCTCTGCTTCCCATAAATTACACTCCATTATTTTTAAGGTTGGGAATGTGTAATCCCTTGGATTGGTATCACACCCACACAGATTTCACCTAACTCCCCCTACAGCTTCCCAGCTGGGCCACAGAACCCACAGAGTCAAAGTTATTAATGGAGAGTGATGGAGATACCCGGAGACTAAGAGATGCTCCAGCAAAGGTGCAGTGCTGGGTTTCTGGGGTCTGATATTAACAGAAAGGAGGTCAGGCTGCTGTGTGCATCCTAAAACCTCTGCAGAAACAGCAGCTGAACTGAGTGCAGGTGCACTGGAGCAAGGAGCAGGAAAGTGGGCAGATCATAATTTTGAGTGAGAGGCAGCACAGGGTCACCGCACAGCTGTGAAACCCAAATAATGGCACGTTTCATCTTCTGGCTTTGGCTGCATTTTCAGCCACACTCAGACTTTCAAATACTGCTTATCATGGGGAGAGGGGTTGAGTGTTGAGGCTTGGCTGCTTGCCTGAGGAAGCCCAAAGCATGAAGCCAGCTCCTGTCCAGGCAGAAGGGACCTGCAGGGCTGGGTGCCAGGAGAGCTAAATCTCAGGATGCACACAGCACACTGCAGGCAGGACAGCCATCAAGAATTATCTGCTGGGTGAGGGATGTAGGGAAAGAGAGGAAAGGGTTAGGGTGAGCAAAGGAAAATTTTTGCTGACGAGCTCAGTGCTTTATAGCTCGGAAAGCCTGTATGAATCTGTAATGATCCCAGAGAGAATACTGGAAATCCCATTGCTTGAATCATTTAACATGAGGGCATTGCCAAGCAAGAAAAGCTGGGAGAGTGCACATCTGAGGGGATAGTAGTCAGAAGACCAGGATCTAATATCTGCTTCCTGGGGGATCTTGAATAAGTAACAGATTTCTCTCTCCTCTTCTTCTCCACCCTCATGGAGCTGCTCTGAGGATCAATACAATCAACAGTAGTGAGACATTTGGCTGTTATGGTAATGGAAACTGTATAGAGACTTAAGGTGCCCAAGTCTCAGAGCAAAAGAATTGACTGTCTGTATTCCAGACTAGGAGGTCTTTGCCATGAATATTTTTCACTACAGCACTTTTATTTCCATAGCTCGCAGATGAAATGCACTGTAAAGGCTGCATAGGCCCCTTGAGGAGCACCTTTTTCTAAGGCTGTTCCAGCTTTTGTGCTTTTCTGTATATTAACTGTTCATGCAGGCACTAACCCCACCAGAAATTATGTTTCTTTGCATTGAAATGACTAAAAACGAACCCTGGTGGTTGTCATACAGAAGAAAAAAGGAAAATCCTGGCACTCACCATTAGAAGCACAAACCCGCAGGACCCAGAGGCAGTGGGTGAGGTGCAGGTGGTGGCCCAGATCTCTTCTTGTCAAGCTCAGTATTATATCAGTGGCTTCTGCCTTCTGCACTTTAAGCCCAAACTTCCTATCTGTGAAAAGCAAATGAGAATTAAACTATTGCAAAGGCCAGATCATTGCAGCTGTGCTGCTAAACATGTTTATTAAGCCTTGTAACACAAAATCTTACAAGAAAGGCATTCAAATGTATCAATGAGTTAAATCAATATTAATCTCACTGAAAACAGAAAAACATGGGATTTACTTTGAGTCACCATATATGAAACAGAATAGTCTGGATTGAAAAAGACCTTTAAAGGCCACCTAGTCCAACCCTCTAGCCATGAGTTGCACCAGACAAGGTTGCTCAGAGCCCTGTCCAATCTGACCCTGAATGTTTCCAGGGATGGGGCACCCACCACCTCTCTGGGCAGCCCGTGCCAGTACCTCACCATCCTTATAATGAAATATTTCTTCCTTGTATCTTACCTAAACCTCTCGTCTTTCAGTTCAAAACCATTACTCCTTGCCCCGTGTCAACATGCCCTACTAAAACATCTGTCCCCTGTAGCTACTGGAAGGCCACAATGAGGTCATCCTTATTTTTGTCCCCCTCCAGGAGCCCCCCAGCAGTACCTTGTTGGCCCACCCTGGCCAGCAGCCGCAGCAGGGGCAGGAGGATGTCGTGGTCGGGTGGCTCTGTCCGGGCAGCCGTGGCCAGGGCCTGCAGCAAAGCCTCACTGCCCCCCTTGCTGACCACGTAGTGAATCCTCCGTCCAGTGCCTGGGGAAGAGAGGAGAGACTGCTCAGAGCATCCCTTCCCTGAGCCACAGCTGTCACAAGCCCTCAGCCTGCCAGGAGCACACGGAGCTCCCATGGCACAATACTGGAGTGCCATGAACGCCTGAGCGTTTGCAGAACTGGCCATGAATGTCTGGTGTCCCCGGCCTGGAGACGTGGATGGAGGCTGCCAGGTGGAACTCTGAGCTCTGCTGCTGCTACCACGACACTCATTGTCTCTCCAAGCCCTCGTGCTGCAGAAGTTTTTCACTGTGCATTGAAATGTGGCAGAGGGGAATAAGTGGAGACACCGACAGGTTTCAAAGCGGCAAAAGGCTCAGTGATCTTTTCTTAGGTACTGGAAATTAAACAAGGAAAGAACTAAAGCTGCGCTGGGCTTCTGCCAGATGAAAAGGAATCCTAGGGAAGCCTTTGGGACAGCTTTCAAATAAATGTAGGTCTCCAAAGAAATCACAGTCTAACCCTGGGAGCCTTACTGAGTTAACAAACACTGATCCAGGCTCTGTGGTTGGGGGATGCTGCTCGTTCAGCTCCTAGAGGAGTGTAGAACCCTCTGTGTCTCCATGGAGGCAATCCTTGCACCCAGCTGAGGAACAGACCTGCAGAGCTCCAAAAGAGAGGCCCAGATGGGCAGGTGATGTCTCTGGTGGGCCTGCCAGGAGTGGGGGATCCAGCAGGATCCAGCATTCAACAATGCAGCCCCCACAGCCTGGCAGCTTATTGGGGCTGGGAATTGTCTAGCAGATGATATTTTTGTAGTGGAGCAGAAAGGGAAAGGAATTTGATTATTTTTTTCAGTTCTTTTGTCAATACACTGAATTTTTTAGCACATAAAGCAACATTCCCTGCAGCCCCAAGGTAGAAGTGCCTTTTGGAGAGAGGCTGAACCCTCTGCTTCAGAGGGTCCCTGGGTTCTCAAAAGTCAGGTTCCTTTCCCTGTGTCACAGTCATCTCTCCAGTGGCACTGGTGAACATTTCCAGTGGTTGACTGCCAGGGTTTAGGAAATACTTTGCAACCCATGGGCATTCTGGAAACTAAGAAGAAAAAACTGAAAAAATGGAAACTTTCTCTGAGTCTCATTTTTTTTATTTATTTCAACACATTGAATAAGCTCATTTTTACAAACACAGGAGTAAGGACTGCTGATCTATAGATACAATTTGTATTTTTTTTTCACCTTGCAAACAATTGGTCAAGTTTGAATGCAGGTGTGAATTCCCTGCTTACTTAAGGACCCCCTTTCTGCCCTAGCCCACAGCCATTGCCCCAAATCTTTGCTTCCTTACCCAAAGACAGCAAGTCAGTGAGGACACTGAGAATGTTCAGGATGACATCCTTGTCACAGGAGCTCTGGAATAGAAACACACCAAATTTACTGATCAATTCAGAACAGGACACTTTGTGCTGCACAGGGCTGCAGTGCATCATGCAGCGAGGAGGCACTGAGATCCTTGTTTGGATACTGAGCATTTTTGTGCCATCTGGACAGTGAATATGTGAAAACATATTGATGACACGTTTTAAAAGGCTCTAACATATACTACATAGTATTTAATACATGGTACCATTCCTGTAGAACTTAAATCCAAATTCTAAACTAAAGCTCTCTTTTTTTGTTTGATCTGGCCACTCCAAAGTTGAGAAAATTCTATATCACACAGAAATGCTAAATGTGACAATATCTTTTTTGTGACAACATCTCTTATGACTGGAGTTGAAGAACAATATATTCATATTATATTAATCCCATCTACAAGAAAATTCTCCTGCCTTTGCAGCCACAACCACAGAAGCCTTGAATTTGAGGAGAAGAAAAATTCCTAAGCTTATTTTTAAACTAATACAATTTAATTTTAAGACCAAGTTACCCCCACACTTTGACATGACACATTCTGGTTTAGAGTTGCTTTAAAGTTTGCATTAGAGGAAGATATAATGCACTTGAGGAGAAGGAAATACATGATATCTACCCTCCATCTGTGTGATATACTGGATCCCTTCTTTAATCCTCCTCCAAACAGATTTCACTGCTGTGATTCAAAAATTAATCACCAGTCTGTATTGCAATTTGAAGGATTTGGGTTAAGACCTGGATATCTTTATTTCTGGACAGTTATACCACCATACACATTTCTTATATATTACAAAACTTACATTTGAATAGCCTTGGTCCCAAAGAGCCTTAGGATCACACAAACTACAATAGAATCACTTTATCTTCAATTAAATTACTACAATAAGATAACATCTCACAAATATATGGCTCCTGTATTTCTGAATGTTGAACTCCTTCAGAAACTTAACCAGTCTTGTAACTTAAACTAACCCAGTATCTATTCCAGATACATGTGATCATTTTCCCAGCCAAATTGATTCAACCATTCTCTGACATATTTAACATTACGCAACTGTATATTGAAGACAAGGAGTCGAGAAGTAACACCTAGCATAAAGAAACTTGAGAAAGAATATTAGGGAACATCTAATTCAGATCTGTAATAATGACTATTAATGTCAAATGTACCCTTGCAAATGTACCCTTTTTTCCCAATAAATCCCTGAAAAAGTCACAGCATAAGCTGACAAGGTGCTGAGGATTGTGCTAATTAGGTAATCATGACTTTGTTACAACTGGGCAGGGTATGCGCCGGGTGACACGGGGATGAAGCAGGAAATGGATCAGTCTGCAGTCAGAGCAGGTGACTGCCAGCCTGGAGAAACAGATTTCCACCCCAGTCACAGAAACCCTGTAGGATGCTTGGCAGCTCCCTGCAACCAAATCTTCTCTACTGGCAAACTATACATGCCATTTTCTGCATGGAATAACTACATTAGGGACAATGTTTCCTAGCTTCTGTATCCTAAAAACAAACTCCAAATCTCTGAAAATCAAGGTTTCCCATCACACTGGTTTTGGTCAATTAGCAGTGCTACCAACCATTCCCTGCTCAATATACATTACAAGTGAGCCACAGGGACAAGAGGTATCAGCAGGGGAATGAAAGAAGATAACAAGATGTAGTCAGGGAAGGAAGTAAGAAGAAGAGTCAGGTGAGGATGAGATTGAAGCAAACAGGTAAGAGAATCACTTCTGAAATGAGGACTCAGTGGAGCAGAGTCTGTGAGCACTGATGGCTTTCTCAAGGCTCAACTTACTTCTGGTCTTAGCTAAAATCCACAGGCAAAGTGCCTCATTCCCACCTCAGAGCTGGCCCATGCCCAGAGAGACAGCCTGCTGCTTCTATTTGTTATTAACTCAACAAGCAGAGATCTCAGCACTGAACATAAATTTCAGCCCTTTTATGATCCATGTTGAAATCAAAAGGTTTGGTGTGCTAGGATTACTGTTCCTTTCAGAGCCAAGACAAGCAGAACACATGGCTTTAATGAAATCCAGTAACTCTTGTTTCACCAAGTATTGCCACCCTCACTGTAGAGGAGTCCAGATTTGTGCCACTGGTTCAAGGGACCATACAGTGAGGAAAGTCACTGACAGCAGGGTCAGAGCAGTTCTGAGAAGCATTGCTTTTGCATAAGATATATAGTTTTAGTTCTATGTTAATCTTCCTAATTCATGTCTTTGCTCATTTGAGCTGGCTCAAGTCTCCCAGGCTAAGCAAAGAACATTCAGAGCTCCCTTCCCAAGAATTTCTTGGCATTTTTTAGCATAGGGACTTAATACTCAGGGACAGCTTGTCAGGCATGATGAGTATCCATCAAATTTACTGACTCCAGGAAGACTTACTGTTCTCAACACCTTTTTAAATATCAGGGTTGTCTAAATCAGACTGTCCTCTGGTTTTGTCTTGCTGCCTCTCAGTATCCCTTTCCTCTGTAGGTGGATGGATTGCACATTAAAGTTTCAGTAATGAAGTCTTCATTGATTTATGCTCCTATTACACTGGGTTGTTTATTTTAACTGATTGGATTGTGGGTTCCTAAGCCATTAACACAAATAGTGATGACATAAGATATCCTCTGACTTTCCATGCACTTTATCCAGGGACTCAGGCAAACAAAGAACTTGAGGGAACATGAAAGATCAACCTTTAAAATGTGAAAATTAAAGCTGTGTGATATTGCCAAACATTCTACCCGAGTGTTTACTCTTGATATTTTAACACTAAAATTCTGTGTTGGTGCCTCATTGCGCCTCATTGCTCCTCTTTCTCCTGCACACTACTGAAGGAGTTGGATGAGTCATGTGTTGGCTGAAACAGTGAATAAAACCCCAACCCCACTGCAAATTCTAACATATTTCCCACTAACTTTAGTGGCACCACTGAATAATACAAACTTCTGCAGAAGAGCACAGCTCCTATTTATAATAGCAAGACAACACAGTAAAAAACAAACCTAAAGCTGCTATTGTCTTGCTAGATGACAACTTGCCTCTTGAAAAGAAACAGCTCAGATTTTGACTAATAGCTTCAAGTTTTCAAAGCCATCAAAGATATTTGGACATTGAAATCCATTAGAATCGATTGTTTAAATTAATATACATAACAAACTCTTTGTGGATGAATTGCCAGCATATTCATTCATAAAAAATATTCAGTAAATCTTTTGGAACACTAAGTACAAATGAGAAAATCACAACTTGTGCCTGATCTAAAAAAGATGAATAGAGTAATTCCTTTAATGCAAATTTCTTACCCAGCTCTGGTAAAAATAAACACATTAATTATTTTTATTGAAAGAGATGTTTGATGGTTTAAGAACAAACCATAACCAAAGAAAGGAGAAAAGTAAAATTCCTCCTGCTAAGTATTTTCCATTCCTGCCAGCACTTACAAATGTTAGATACAGCATCTACATGTGCACAGACTAATGAAGATGCATTTGGTGTATATGGGTGGAATAAATGCAGAGAAAAGTTCCCAGAGGCTTAAGTGAGATTACAATATCACTGACCTCCTTCAGGATTACACCAAAAGGATTTAAAGTTGGAGCCAAATTGTCACCTATTAAAAACAGCCTGTAGTTGCCTTCCACAGCTTGTGGCTGGACAAAGGTTAAAGTAGCAAAACCATCACTTTAAATATCAAGCATGGCTGTACTTTTTTGGTCAGAGCCCCTCATCTCTCTTAGCCTTACTCCAGCAAAGCATCCTGTCTTCCTCATCCAGCCAGGAGTATCACAGGGCTGAGCTCAGATGCATTTAATCAGCTCCTGGCTGAGAGCTCCTCTCTGAGCTTTTTCTGGGAATTAATCCCTGAAACACTGGGGTTAGCTTGGCAGAAGCTCCTCAGAGATAAACAGCAGGAGGATGGAGAAAGCCAGGAATAAAAAAGTACCCCAGCACATCATCATTGATAGGTTACAGGCAGCAAGTGATTAATTGGTGACATTGGGCTTGGAGGACAACAGCTCGATCCCAGCACTTCTGACTGGCAGCTCGGATTATTTCACTGACCCACGATTAAGCAGGGAACAGCTCCTGTCTCCTTGTTCTGCTCCTGGGAACATGCCAAGACAGCTGTTATTTACTCAAGACAAGATTATAAAATTGCTACTAAGCCACAGTAACAGGTAACCTCAGGGAAGCCTCTGGGGATGTTTTCCACAAGACTCAGAAATCCAACAGAGGTGAGATTTTTCGTGTCCCACCTGGAGGATGGCAGCCATCACTGCCATTCCCCTTCCAGCCCTGCCTTCAAACAAAAACTTCCCATAAACTCAGTCTTTTGGGCTTTTGTGTATCTTGCCCAAAGGCAAGTATTTCCCTGAATGAGACACACAACCTACTGAGAGGGTTTGTTGGGAGTCTAAGCATTAATGCTGAAAAAAGGAGGGCACTCAGAAAGAAATCAAACAGCTTTCATTTGTGTGGTGCGAGATTTACTAATAAATATTTTATTTGGGGGAAGAAATACAAAGCAGTTATTCCAATCACAAAAATAATGAATTCAAAATGAAAGAAGTCGCTCTTGCAAGACAACGCATAACATGGTTTCTACCAATACATCTTTTAAATTAATTATTGCATTGTCTCACAAAGCTCTGTGACTGCTTAGGAAAAATCTCCCAAACAAACAACAAAACAAAATGGTCTAATTTTAAAGAAAAGGTACTGCTGCACTGGGCTAAAAATTTTCCAGACCTGTTTGTTTGGGCCTTTTTTAGTGAGACTAAGGAATAGGATATCCAGTTCCAAGGTCTGTTTGTTTATTTGTTTGTTTGTTTTAAAATAGCCTGCTTCTAAATACGGAAGCAGGGTTTGACCTGTCCAAAATACATCCTACTCTCTTCTCTTTCCCTTAATAAATTTGCTCACACAAATAGCAGTCAGCAGCCCAACTGCCTGTGTAATGAGACTTACATCTGCAAGTCCGATTTCTCGCTCTCTGCACTTGAAGCCTATTGAAGAGAAATTCTGGTGCAAAATTAATACTGGCTAAAATCAAGAGCAGGTTAGAGGCTGAGCAGAATTAGTCCTCACTGTCTCCTGAGACCTCTAGAAAATATTGGGTTCTAATTACTCTCTTAATGCTTAAATCTGAGAGTCTTCTGTGAGCAAGGTAGAGGTGCCTACCAGCCCAAACTGCTGAGCACAGCCACTCACCACTGGTATTATGGATTTGCCAGCTGGATATCTACTCCCCACAGCTGACTACCCAGCCTTGCAATAACTGTGAAGCCAGGTTTGGTGCCTTATGTTCTGTGCTTTGTCAGAGTAAATTGCTTTTTCTAATTTAAGAGGAGCTAAAAATTCATACTTAAATAAGAGAGCAAAATACCCTGGAGAGTTTCTTGTCTGTATATTCCTATCCTCAGCCTCAATAATCAGCCAGCTAAGCATGGTTTCTTCTTGTTGGAAGGTCTGCAGTATTTGTGACATGAAGGTTTATGGGGGGAAAAAAATCATTATTTCTGAGAGGGGAAAAAAGGGTTCAGAGACCTCTGAAATACCAGTAGGCAGAATAAGGGAGGATTCCGATTAAAGTGATTATAGTTATAGCCTGAATTTTGGGCATAAGTGGATCACCTTCTTAACACTACCATTATCCAGCTTTAGAAGGATCCCAAGAAATTATGGTCAAGCTGGCCCTGCTCCCAAAATAACCATCCAGACATCCTCAGCATCACCACAGCAGTCACCATCCTCTGCGGTAAACAGTACCTGCATTTCTTTGTCCAAATCTGGATTTCCTCTTCTGAGGAATCAGATAGACCTGAGCAAGCCAGGAAACTCAGAGGAGACATGGAAGGAAAAGGGGCTATTTAAAGCCTCAGAGAGGAGGACCTTGCTGCTCTGGGAGTGTCCTAAGTGACCTCTTTAATCCTGGGAGAAAGGCGTCCGCAGCTGTGGGGGATCACGTAGCCCTCAAACTGTACCCGGGGCAGCCAAGGGGCCTGCAGGGACAGGACACGTGGCCCAGAAACTTCTTGCTCCTGTTCCCAAGCCTTGGAGACAAGTCCCTCTCGCTGGCCCTGGCCACCCCTGTGAGCCATGGCAAGCACCCTGCTGAGCCAAGCACCAGACATTTCTTTTCCAACTGATGCCACCCCACCAAGCCCAAAGCTGAAATTATGGGGTTTATATTAGAAATTATAGCAAAGGTTCATTAAAAATGTCCCTCCCTCTGGCCTGCTGCAATCAGGTGGGTGGCTTTTTTCATGGCTTGCAATGACTTGAAGGTCTTTTCTCACCTTTGTTTGCTCTTGGGTGTGACAACCTGCAGCATCTTTTTCAGTAACACATCAGGTCACTGCTGGGTGCTATGATTCCAACCCTTCACAGAGGGTGGCAGCTCATCCAGGTGAGCAGGAGAAGTGCCTCAAAGCAAATTTCTGAAGTGCAAACAGACAGGGCTTTGCTCCTTTCACTGAGCTTCAGGACTTCTCAAAGGATACATGCTACACTCTCTAGGGCTGAGATGGGAAAATTCCAAACTTACATCCGAATGTCCTCAAAACAATGAAGGTGTTGAGATGAAACAGCTTGGCTTAAGCTGATCTCTAGCCAAAATAACTTGGTGAATAACATGGTGAAAATCCTCTATGCCAAGGAATCTTACAAAATTTAATGCAATAAATTGCACTAACATAACACCTTGCATCAGAGATTCACAGACTTCACAAATAGTAGCTGACACCTGCCCAAGTGCATCCCTCATCAAGATCAGATTGTTTCTTATTTTCCTGGTGGGAAATTCATTTAGTCAATAGCTAAGAGGATAGCTGGCAGAGCCAGGATAAAAACGAAGCAGAACCATTGTGTGCACAGAAGTACTGTGGCCCTCAACCACAAACTTCCTTCCATCTATTTGTGAGGAGCTCAGAATTTTCCATCCCTAAGATCAGTCTTCCCCTCCCAACTTCCCAGAAATAAGTGCAGCAGAAAAATCTATCCCCTGCAAGGGATATTGATGCCAGACTGGGAGAAGAAAGAGCTACTCCCCACCAGTGGGTCCCAGAGTTATTTAAAAAGAGATTCATCCTGGTGCCAAGGGACTACATTTAGTTAATCCATACAGGAATTAGGAAGCATATAGACCATGACCTGATCCTTTTCCATAGGATGTTTTACCTGCCGTGTCAAAAAGACTCAAAGGTGTTTCCCCTAACTTCAGAGCAAGGTTGTTCATCTCAGTGTGTCGATATTAATGTGTCCCTGCAATAAAATACATTCACACCCAGATACCTGCAGGAATTATGCCCTGACAGACTGCAATACCTTGGATACTGTTAGCAAAGTAAACAGCTTTTTTTTCTCTATTTTTTCATGCCAAAGTTCTCTCAGTGTTTTCAAAGAAAAGCTTGTCCTTGTGCAGAAGTTCCTCCTGATACAAAGTTCCTTTGTGTCACTTGTTCCTCTTACAAATGCACCTCTAATAGAGCAATTACTTTATTATGCAGAAACAGTGGTAAAACACATTATTATATAACCCTCAAATGCTTCTGTCAAATTGGAAGTGTTAAAAGAATGAGGAAACTTTGCGATAAATCAAAACACGTGATACTCTGCAGAAGGCTTTTAGAATTTCTTTTGAATATTTCTAATGTTCTCTCTGTAATTTCTACTGCAGATTGATTCTCCCAGGTTTTATCTCTTATTTTACAATAAGTTACCTGTGACACCTAAAGATTTTGACTGGATTTAACGTTATATTATTGTCTTTTTTGCTCTTTTTAATCTATTTTTATTTTAATGCCAAGATTATCCTAGCATATGCCTTTCACACTCTATTATTAAGTTTCTGTAAGGCATTAACCATTCTTGCACAATGAATTCTATATGCATGCCAGCACCTCCTGTTTATTGCTGTTTCTTGGATTTATTCCTATATTTTATATTACTTTTGCTCTTACAGAACTAATTTAAAATATTAATGTTTCATTCAAATGCCATTCTGTTACAGATATTTAACACAACTGCCACCCAAATTTAATAGGGAAGGATCTGTTTCCTCCATTCAGTTTTAGTTTTATTTCCCCTACCAACAATGAAAAAGCAGCATGAAACATGCTACTCTCTGTCTTTTTTGTGAGATTTGATGGGTGTCAGTCCAGAGAACAAAGATGAAGCACATTTGAGAATTGACAAACTTTTTTACAAGCAATGGCATTTCTCAAAGTGCAAGTGAGTTTGGAGAATCTTGGAAAATTTCCAGTTGTACTCACTTTTTAATGAAACCCCAGATTTTTCAATGCTATAGCAAATATGAATATGTACATGTGGAAATAAAGAGCCATGGTGAAGGCGCTGCTATCCTTGCCTTCTCCTGGATGTTCCTGCTTGGACCACACATGATAAAGCCCAGGAATTCCTGTGCCTAATCTCAGTTTGCCCTAGCACTTGCCTGTGTTCAGTCCAGGCTTCTCTCTATTCCAGAGCAAACAATCCCACTTGCAGCTTATCCTGACACTGACTTGCACAGGATGAGGATCACTATAAGGTACAGTTTTTCTACTGCTTCAGAGAAACAGCAGTCCTTTCCCTTGCCAAGACAAGTGTCCTTATGTGTCAATCCACTTCCAAAAGCACCTCCTGGAACAGCCATGAAAATGCTTTTAATCAATCACATTTAATAACGATGATCGAGGTATGGGCAGTGGAGACAAGCCACTAATAACTATTGTTAGTCACAGCTTATTTTCTTCAGAGATGGAACCTGAAAGTGAAAATGATGAACCTATTTTTGCCATCCAGCCTAAGAGAAAAATCAAACAACAAACGAAACTCGGCATCCATAATGAGAAGAAAACTGTGTTTTGAAATTCTAATGATTTAAAGTAATATTACCAGTAATATAAAGCAGAACTTCCGTTTAACTGCATTGCGGAGACCCATCCATCTAGATTTAAACAGCAGTCTCTGAACAGCAAAGCCCTCAGTTCTCTGAAAAGGTTGCCAAATTTTTAAGAGGCATGCTAGGGGTATGTCATTTTCCATCCAGAAGGTAACAAAGATTTTTATCTTCTTTATCTTCAGTCTACACCCCATGCAAGACACCCAACAGGAGCAAGCCAATGCCACTATGCCAAAAACAGGCATGTTTGGGGCTTTATTCCACCTTTGTTACTTCATCCAGTAGCTCAGAAGCACCTCCAAACTAAGTGAGTCAGGCTAAAAGGCATTTTATTAGCTCCATGAATGAGCCCATGTCTGTTTGTGCTCCAGGAAAAGGGACAGGAATTATATTTCAAAATACCCAGCTCTATACATTCTGCTGGGATCCCCTCTGGAGTTCACCCAACCAAACCCCTCAGGCTGTGTCTTCTGAGACTCTCTCCCATGGGAATGGGCTGAACATGCCATGGCACAGTGAGCTGATCTCTCAGAGAAAGGTGAATTCTTCTGTGAATACCCAGTAGGAGATTTGATCTATGTCAGAATCTACCTCTGATTCTTGCATCTATTTCCAGCAGGGTGAGATCCCCAAAAAGCTGTTGTTGTGTCCTGTTTTGTTTAAGCATGCTCCCAAGGAGGCCTGTTGGTGTAATAGTGCTCTACAGGCTTTGTAGGACATAGCAGGGGACTCTAAGCTAGGGAGATTTCCAGCTGTTTGGTCACCTAGCCATGCAGACCTTTTAGACAAACCCTCCAGAGTTTTCAGTCAGTGAGGTACAGCTGCTGCTGCTAGAGCTTTTGAAGCAAGCTGTTAATAATCATGGTTTTCATCTCAAAGAGAAGATGTTTTAATGCATCTCTGCATCCAGCTGTCCCCTTGAAGTCCCTGTGCATCATGGGGAGATCAAATGACCCTAGCCATATGGGAAGAGAAATTGTCAAAGAAAACAGAGCCAGGCACATGTTCTCCTTCTCCTTTGTCACCTCCAGCTCTCTCCCCCACTTGCAGAACTTTAACATGGAGACAGAAGGCGTTGAAATTGCAGAATATTGTCCAAAAGAGAAGGTCAGATAAACCACGGCAGTAATGTTGCTTTCCCCTAGCCTCTCCAGAAACTCTCTCCATATGGATGGTGCTGGTTTATTCCTGGAAGAATTGAGAGTTGAAAGAGACAGTTCAGTTTGTTCCTCTGACTTCATCAGATCAGCATTTTAATCATAGGGAAAGGTCAGGTGGTCCATTCTCCCTCCTCCCTTCCTTTGAAGTGAGACAGGTGGGCATTCACCATGCCAAGCAAACTGCTTTTGGGAGGACATCTCTCTCCATGTCAATCTTCTGCTTGCCAGGTTAATCCTGAATAAAATGGAGGGCCAGCTTTATCTTCATTGTAAATCTGCTGCTTTGGCCTTTCATCAGGAATCCCATAAAAATCACGGAAGCTGGCAGAGGACAACAGGCACTGCACTGATTTCACCCAGGCTGCATGAGTGTCATCTGCTCAAAGAGTGAGTTCCACCCTTTGATTTGGGAAACAATGTGAGCTAAGATTCCCTTTGCCCTAAATTGATAGATGAACCTTATCTCCATCTACTGTCCAAACGAGGAAAGCAGAAGGCTTTGAATTATTTTGATGGGGTTTGTAACAGTTCTGAAATAAAGCCCAACACCCCTGCTTTATCCATCAATACAGCATCATTCCTTCCTCTGAAGGGCAAGGAATGGGTACCAGAGGGTGAGTGCACTGAGCTGATGGGCCATGGGGAGAAGAGTCTGTCTCAGTTTACTACAGGGATCAAATTCCCATTAGGCCCAGTGGAAAAGCCTTTGCCTGTAAATTACACCAAAAATTAATGTGCATAAAAGGCTTCTCAGAAGCTGATTGCAATAAAACACAATGCGGTGGTCGTTTCCATGTCAGGAAAAAAACCTCCATATGTTTTGGTTTCAAAGCATCCCTTGTTGAAAGGCAGGGGAAAAAAAGCCAAGATTTCTTTGGTAGAGTAGTTACATCTCCCGCAGGATTTTTGTGTCAGAATTACTCAATTTTCTAATAAGAATCATCATGAAAGCTTTGCAGTTCTCATTAATTCCACCTCAACCTACACCACCTTTTGAAAATAAGGCTGTGTTCTTCCACGAGAAGGGACCATGAGAAGAAAAATCCATCCTTGTTCTCTAAACCCCCAAAGGGAAGGAGATTTTGACATGTAATTTCTTATCAAGCAAATGTTATTCTAATAATCAATAGTTCATCTAAAACACTAATTCTCTTTTTTGTATCTTAGTAGTGCCTGTGGGGAGAAGAATCTCTACTACGTTATCTTTGTTCTTTCTAGAAGACATCTTATGAAATCAATGATGAATTCTTGATTTCTGAGACCTTGATTTCTGTATGGTGTGTTTGGTCCCCCCTTAGTAAAACAAAAGTCATAACAGCACACAAATCAAAAGGAAATACTAAGCCATGGATATGAATGGGCTCCCTCTCCATCAGCCTCTGAAGGAGAATGACCAAGTTTCCCTTATTCTAATAGATGATCTTCAATGCATTGGACTTTCCTTCCCAAAATTGTATTAAGATAAATTGTTTTGCCTGTATGAAAAGGAAGAAGGTTATTCAGTTCTTGGAGGTTTGAATCTCCACCCAAAGAATCCACCTAGATTATATTTACGTCAACTTCTCATAAAATGAATCAGGGGAATAAACCCAGATTTTTAATAACAGAAAATGCCTACAAATATTTTACTGACTTGGATTAAAGTTGTTGCTTCTTAACCATCTTAAATTTATACTGTGTTTCCTGAAATAGCCTCTTCTGAAGCAGCAGCACAGTAATTCTCTCTGTGGCACACAAAGCTCGCAGGATTGCAGGCACCAGTGTCAACTGGGCTGGACAATGCAGCTGTGCAAGAACCTAACACCTTGCTTACCCCTAACACTCACTCCTCACCTCCTGCAGCAAACCTGGTTTTGTCCAGGGGAGAAGAGAGCCTGGCTGGTGAGCTGCTGCTTGGAGAAGGTTGTTCCTCCCTCTCACAGAATGTCTCACCAATTCCCAAGAGCATTCCAACCTCACACTTCCCTGGGGACCGAAATGAGCCTGTTCTGCCCGGGAATCCCAGCTCCCCATCCTTCCTTCCCTGTGGAGATTGCCGGGTGCAGAGCGGCTCCGCTGGGGCAGCAGCGCGCCTCTGCCCTCGGGCCCTCGGGTCCTGTGGGCAAACAGGTGCAAATAGACTGCCCATGAGACAAGTCATTATTAAAAGAACAGGGGAAGGCAGGAGGAAATTATTTTCTATCCTGGTCTGGTGAGAACAGCACAGTCACTGGCAGAGCCCAGCAGTGTGGGCACTGGGGGTGTGAGTGGATTTGGGATTCTCAGAGCCTGAGGGTGCCAGGTGTGCACACACCAACCCTAAAGGGACACCTCTGCCCAGGGTCACAGCCAGTCCCACGAGGAGCTACCAGCAAACCCTGCCTTACTCTGCATCCCCACTGGCTGCCCTTGGAGCCCTGAGGAAGGAGGTGCTTTTACCTGCACTTCCAGAGGCTTAAATCCCCCCCAGATTTCATTGCAAGAGTAATGATGGTACAAGTTGTGTTATCTGTGCTGGCACAAACAGGAGTGATCACACAGAGGCAGCGTGTCTGTGATAACAGCAACTCCAGGAGCAATTCCCAGCCCTGCTATCCCAGACCAAGCAACACAAAAATCCCTCCCCATCTCTTAAATTCCCAGTATGTGTATGAAATTATTTTCTTTCTCTTAGCAAACAACAGTAAGATCTCTGCTGGTGCCAGTAGACATTGCTGGAGCCAACCATTATCATCCCATATGTTTTTCAATACAAATAACTTTTTCTGTGTACTTTGCTGAACATAATAGAATAAACTTTTAATTCAAAATGCCCATGAACACATTTTCTACTACAGACATATTTTTCCTATTATAGATAAAACCAAGAGGACTGGACCAATGCATTGGACAGAAAAATATGTCTAAGCCATCATAACAAATGCAGCATAATATACTGAAAATAAGATTATGCTACACAAAGAAACACTAGCAAGACCTATTCAGGCAAACACCTCTCTGTATGAAACATCTCTTCTTATATTTCAAAGAGGGAAATTATTGAAACTTGAGGAGAAGAGAAGGTGGAATTTTTCCATTGTCATAAAAATATTGATGTAATGTATAAATACATCTGTAAGCATACAAAGCAGCTAGGGAAGCTAGATAACTACCAATAATTATCCTCAATTTACAAACAGTTTAAACAAATCCATATACCTCCTTCCATAATATGGTTTATTCTCTTAATTTGTTTGTGTCTATAATGCAGTACCAAAATACACTATATTGAGTTGCATGACACGGCATAATGTGCCATTATATTACATCCAAATAGTCTAAGTTAAACAGCTTGGCCATAAGCATAAAGGCAGCCCCTCAACAGCTAAAAAGCACCAGTTTTAAAGCATTCCTGATATTTAATTTAGTCCCCTGGAGTAACTGCATTTTTTAATTTCCACATGACAACTTGTTTTATTTCACAAAACCTCTGCTTCAGGATGAGCAGTGCCCTTTGCCTGGAAAATCACCCCACACAGCATTTTGTCCTCATCAGTTAGCATGTGTGCATTATTTATTGTGCAGGATCCAAACCCTGCGTAAAAACAAATTATTAATTTCCTTCTCAATTTTTTTTTTACTGTGTTGTCACCAAAACTTCAGGTTTGGTTTATTTTTTTCCCCAATGTTCATCACCTGGTTTCACAAACACTAATGTGAGGCATGGTGGGATTATTTGCCATGTTACATATGATTAAGTCAGAGGTTTGTAATGCATTTTTCCAGACTGCCACCAAACTGATCCAGCCACATGGCTATCCTGGCACATTTGCATTGCTGAAGGAAAGGAGAAAGAGCTCTCCTTGACCACTCATGACACAGTCTCATTTGTCCTTGAGGCACAAACCGTTCTAGACAAGGATGAGGGAGGGCAGAAGATGAACAGAACTTCACTTTCCTCGCGTGACACAGAAAGTTCTGCGGAGACTCCAACTGTGACACACTCCTGTGCTCAGCTCAGCCACCACTGCTGCTGCTCCAATCGGTCTCTGGGTACATTTTGCACCCTGAGGTTCTGAATTCTCATTAATTCAGCCACAGAAAATTCTGGATAGCCCATCTGGAGGCACTTGCAGAGGAGCTGGCAGTGTACTCAGCGAAGCAGCTGTGGCCAGCCCAGGGACAGAGAGCCATTCTGGTCCCTGCTCAGTCACTGGAAGGATTTCAGCAGAGTCCAAGACCTGTCACAGCTTCCTCTGAGGGTTTTTAGTGCTCTGTGATGGTTCAGGGGAATAGCAAACCTCAATATTTCTTCCGTGGCCTGCCAGGAATTTGGGATTAAGGTATGGATGCTAGCCTCCTTTCTTCTTTGTTGCTTCGCAGTGCCCCATGGTGGCGAGCCAAGGGTTGTAGGGAAAAGCTCTGAGTTACCTTCAGGTTCTCCTTGGACAGGGAGGAGATGACAGGGCAGGTGCGAAGCAAAAGCAGCTGAGGTGGGGACCTGCACTACCCCTATAGGATTGTTTATGGAGGATTATGTCTTTTCTTCAACAGTTAAAGCCAAAACCAGGCTCATGCTGCCCAAGAGGCATTGGCAGTAGAGACATGAAGAAGTTGCACCTACTATTTCTCCTTGAACTCTACAAGCCAAGTGCTTCCCTGTGCTAGCTGCACTTCTTCTGCTGTTCCAAAGCTAAAACAGTTTTCATAAGGAATAGCAGGAATAAATCCACTGCTGCTCGCTTTAAGTACAACAATCTCAGTAAAACTCAGTTAATGAACCACATAAAAATGGCCATCTGGTTTTGAGTTGATTTTTGTTCCCTCTAAGGCTATTCCACTAAACCCAGCCTGCCAGGCTGCCTCCCAAAAACACAGATCCAAACTTTGAGCTCCTCCATCCCCAACCCAAATGAATGGCCATTCTGCTACCTGAGCAGTTCCTGGGTTGTTTTGCATCTATTTCTCTTAAAGCCAGGAATCTCAGCTGCTCTGCTGACAGAGTAAGTGCAAGGATGCAGAGACAAAATCGTTTTGCAAAATGCATTTCTATTCGTTGTCACCAGAGCAGCACAGATATCTTCCCTCTTGTCCTTCGGATAACAATAGCTCTGCCTTGTCAGCCAGCCAGCACAACAGCTCAGAAGGGGCAGCACAAAGAGCTGAGAACTTCAAGTTAGCAAACAGCAGATCCTGTGTCTGTTCTGCTGGACACTGCGGCCACTCACAGATAAATCCCTTCGCAAAAACAACATCTGCCACTGATACATAAGATTTGCATCTTTTCCCTGTCAAACCATAGCATTTGGGAACCTGTGAAGTCCAACACAGTAAGACACAGTTTGAGCCAAAGATCTGCCAACGGCCTCAGGGGCTGCCAGCTTTGCAGAATATGTGAACGGGGACTGTGGCTTTGGGAAACATGTGAAAATCACTCTGAGAGCCAACAGGAAATCTGGGATTCCTCAGGCAACACAATGTATCCTGCCATGGAATAAGATGTTCTCAGGGGTGACCAAGCCATGGGCAGTGAGAAGGAGTGCAGGGAGAAGGAAAGGAAGAATCAAAATTATTCTTCTTTGTCTAAATGATCAGAGGGTGGGGTGAGATGAAGGGCAACGAGGAGGAGGAACTAAAATACTCCACACTCTCAAGGGATTCAACAGTCCAGGTCACAAGGCAAGATGTTGGCTCCAATTTTCTATTGCTCCTCTTAGCATGTACCAGCTGTTTTTGACTAACACCCAGATACCTCCTCCAGGCATTAAAATAAACAGGAGATCTAATCCCAGATCTCTTGGGATTTTGCATTGAGGAGGCTTCCCATAAAATGGGATGTCAGACTTTTTTGCTTGTTCAAAAGCCATACATGGGGAGAGTATTTACTTCTGCCACGCTGTGGCCAGGGACCAGAGTGAGAGTGGCAACCAGCCCAGCCTTGATTGAGGCACTGCATTGTCTGTGTATGAAAGACAGAGAGGGACTGGGTTGGGGCTGAGGAGCTCGATGTCATTCAGTGAGAGATGGGAACAGAACAAGGAGCGCTATCCAAGCCAAAGGGACGGGAGGTGACAATTGTAGGATCACACTAGAGAGGGAGAGTCAAGAAGAGAGAGCAAAGAAGGTAGCAGGGTTAGAAAGAAAATGAGAAATGACAGTAAAATCCTCAGAGCTTGGCTCTGCCATACCGACACAAAACCTGTGAGATGGAGAGAGGGTTTTCGTAAATCTGAATTTCACATTTTTAAAGATGAACGTTGTAAGCAGCAAAGCACTTTTTACCTAGAGATCTGAAATGTCACGTCTTCCCTGCAGTGACATTTTGGTGACAAAATGCAGCTGCGCTTTGAAAGGAGTTTTTGCTATTCACCTTGTCACTTGGCAGAACAGCCGTAGCACGTTGCACTTCCAGGGGTTTGAGCTGTCTTTGGAGGATCACGCTCCTTCACAGCACTGGGAACAGTTTTGAAGAACTCAAAAATTGTGTTTCCTTCTGTGACTAGAGCAGTTGCTCAAAGTGCACAGTGTTGTGGATTTGTTCTGCTTGATACTGCCCTTACCAGAGCCAGGCTGTGAGTCTAGGAGTGAAAATGCCTATGCCAGCAAGAGATGGGGAAGATTCCTCCCTCAGCAGAAGGTGACAGACCCTATCTCAGGTCTGGACATTCCTCCAGCTGGGAATAAAAATCTGTGCCAGTGCTTGGAAGAGAGGTAGAAATTTAGCCCTGTGTGAGTGACTGATGGAGAAAGGATGTTTTTATTACGCGTTTGTAAAGATTGGCTGAATGTTCCCTCAATCTTCACCTGAAAGATTTCTGCATTCAAAGCAATATTACGTGCTAACAGAAATGGAAAATACCCAGTAATACTCTGCAGAATAGCCTGCTGTAAGCAGCAGATATGTTCTTCATGCCCAATAAAAGAATATGAACCAGCACTGACAATCCAGCAGGTCACAAAAACAAAGCAACCATGTTTTGGACAGCTGCTGCAGAAAATAACAAAGTGTGAAGAGACGTTATCAGCAAAGACAAACATCAACCAAAGTTATTATTTCCCAGACCAATACTTTCCAATTGTGTCAAGTAAAGGTCTTTTTTATCACCTGATTTTTTAGCAGAGATAGGTAATGGTACTACAAAGTTGTGCTGGTAATTTTTCGGCTGAAGGTAAAGGAAAGAGGTGAATCAGAACATAAAATTGTCATCAACCCCTTACTTTCTGCCCTTCATCACTCAAGTCTCTGCATCAAATTGAAGATATAACAAGAAAGTTTTTTGATGTCCTCCTAGTGAATATAGAATTTTTGGAAATAAGGGTCCTGTAGCAATGTGGGGTTTTGTGGCACCAGGGATGAATGCTGTGCTACCTTGTGGATATACCAATACCATGCCTGCAGTGCTCCTAACCATTTCTAGTTTAGACCTCCACGTAGATTTATCAATCAACTGCATATGTGATTTTAAACTATAAGTTCCAATTTAGGTCTGGGACTTGTCCAATTCAGTTCCCAGATTATGCAGAGGACACCAGGACTGTTATGTTAGAGACCATAAGAAAAAACAGATGTGCACTCAACTCTCAATTATCCAAAGAAAGATGGAGAGGACTATAGCCTGAATACAGCACAAACATGAATTCACACAAAATGTGAATTAAATAAGCTGTAACAACATAAGGCAAACAAGTTACACTGCCAAAACTTAAAAGGACAGCAGGATAATTTTCTTCAGTATGCCAGTTTACCTGCAGAACTCACTGACATAAGGGGCTACAGAGGGCAAACCAGTGTTTGATATGAGAAGTAAAAGTTGTTGACAGTTACATAAGCTTGGATAAATATGTCAAGGCTGATCAGCCCCCACAACTATAGTTTCAAAGCCAATTGCTATCATCGGGTTTTATAACCTCCTCTGCACACTCGTAGCTGGTCACAGAGACCTCCCGAGACACAGGGCAGGGACACAGGAATCCTTGGGCTGACCCCAGTGGGTCAGTCTTGTTTTTCACACCCTCTCCCTCATTTTCTGCATCTGCAGTGTGTGAGGCTTTGATGGCACATGTGGCAGTCAGAGGATGCTGCTGCCTCAGAGATGAGGCTCCTGTCCCCAGAGAGCTCTGGCCCACGTCAGCACAGCTGCACACAAGGGCTCAGGGCACCTGAGGAGTGCACACAAGCGGGATTTCACTGTGACTGTCTGTCTGAAAACTGCTTTATATGCAAATAGCTTGTCCTGGCAATGCAGTTCCCACCCATCCCTCACGACGAAATGAGGTTTACAAAAGCACAGGTTCCCTCCCAAAACACGCTCCCTACTTCACAGGGTGGCTCATGCCACAACCTGGGCATCTTCTCCTGCCAGAAGGAATGCATCCTTGCAGTGGGAAAACAGAATCAGAGGTGCCTCTCCTTCATCCCATGGTCCATCAGGTTTGATCCTGGGCTGGGACACTTGCCTCTGGTCCTCGGGACCATTCACTGAGCACACCCAACACCAGCACCTCACCAATCTCAAGAGTTTTTGTCACTTCCCTGGAGTGCTTGAGGGTCCTGGTGCAGACAATTTGACAGGGAGGAACTTGCTCCTCGCAGGCAGATCTGCTTCCTCATGCCCCTCAGCCCCCAGCCACGCTGAGCTCAGACCGACAGCGCTGTCAGGTGCCATTCATTTCTCAGCAGCCGGTGCCTCGCACCTCCCTGCTCCCCTGCTGAACGCAGCGAGACCTCGGCAGCGGAGCCTCTGCCCTCAGACGGGGCCCAGAGAGTGATGCATAGCAGTAATTGCAGCACTCATCGCTGAGCAGTCAAACTTCAGTTCACAGAGGCTTCTCGGGGTGGGAGGCGCAGGTCAGCTCTCCCGCTCGCTGATGCTTTTAGAGCCAAGCCAGGCAGGAGCTCGCACCAGCAGCCTCAGCCCAACAGGTCACTGATGGGGAATTAAAGAGGAAAACAAGCCCAAGCGCCTCTCTTGTTAGTTCAAGCTGTTCTTACCTGGAGGGTGGAAAGAAGGACTTGCAAGCCACTGGCTTCTTGTTCTGCCATGCTGCTCCCCACTCACACTCCCTCCTTGTAGCAGCAGACACAAAGCAGCTCGAAAGCCAAGCTGCCAACTTGCCTTGCTGCTGCCCCTGCGTCGTTTGAGAAACGAAGAACTAAACACAGATCCCCAGACACACGCACACTGCTACCACCAATAATCACAGCAATGCAACTCTAGACCTCAGCAGGAGAGATAAATGTACCCCCTCCCTCCCAGCTCTCCCACTGTGACCAGAAGATTAATTCCTATATAAAGAATCCCGGGGATTAAGTAAAGTGCCCAGGAAAGGTCTGGGTGCTTGATGTGTGGTAGGGGGAGCGTGGGGAGGGTGGCAATAGCAACAAGAAAGCAGAAGAGCTACAAACCTCAAAGAAAGCCAGGGAGATGGGAGGGAGCAGCGCTGGCTGCCTGACAGGCATTCCCAGCTGACCTGCTGATCCGTTCCAGACCCTGCGTGGACTCGTCTCCGTTTGACTCCGTTCCAGTGAAACCGGAGACACGGAGAAGGCAAAGCGAGCGAGAGAGATGCCCTCGGTCTTAACGAGCGCTGACAACGAACGGAAGATACACCCGGCATGAGGGACAGGTGGAGCAAGGCTCGGGAGGGTTTTTGGCTTCCAACCTCGATGATTGTCCCAAGCGGCAGCTGCTGTGGCCGCAGGCAGTGCCCTGCGGGGCAGGCAGTGACCGCAGAGGGGCAGGGAGTGACCACGCAGGGGCATCTCGTGGCCGCGCAGGGAGGAAAGCTACCTCTTCAAGGTGTGGTTTGGGGGAGAGCTTGCTCCAAGGGCTCCCACAGTGATCCACAGGTACCTATAGCTGTCCATAGGCACAGCAGCTCGGAGCCTGGCTCACTCCCTGGTGCACAAGACACGCTGTAGTACAGTTGTAGTTGTAGCTTGAATTCCTAGGAGGGCACGGAGTCCACTTTTAGCTTCAGCCGAGTGATATCAAAGGGCTTGGTAAACAAGAAGGAGCAGATAAAGAAGTTGGGTAGAGGGTTAGATGAGGATTTTCCAGAAAAATATTTTCAATGTGAAAAGGTCGATTACTCCTACAACAGGTATTTTTTCAGCTTTCTCAACACCAGAATAGCATTTTTGGTCCTGAGAGGCATCACTCCAGGACAGTTATAAGTCTGTCAATGGAGATAATTACTGGATATGAAGAAGACAAAGGTTAACTCTTGTCTTTCCAATTTGGGGATACTGATTTCAATCTTTTACCTCTAGAATAACTTTATTCTGATTTGTTTCTTTTTAGTTCATCCCTTTTGAAAAAATAAGTAAGGATTTTTGGAGCAGTAACATGAACCTGGGTGTCTGGGCATAAGGCAGATGCTTCCAGAGCTCAATGCCACACAAAGATACACCAGACACTCAATGTGCACACACTTCTCTTTGCTGATGTCAGTATTAAACCCTAATCTTCTAAGAAGCAGTCAAATGAAGATTAAAATGACCCAGTCTTGGCCAAGGACTATTTTCACATGATGAACCTTCATTGATAAGTGCTTTATGCAAATGGTAAGACTAATCCTCCCCAACTCATCCCAGCAATGTGTGAACAAATGGCACAAGCATGACATTCCTGAGTTTCTGTGTGCCAGCAGGGTCCCAGGATGTCACTACCAGGTTATAAAATAAAACAGATTAAAATGCCTTTGTCATAACTATGAAGGCACATCAGTCCTTTCAGTGAGAGTGCTATGAAGATCATTGATGGACAAAATACTCTACAGACAGCTAGGCAGAATAAGGCAAGAAATTTCCTTTCCTATGAAAATTCATGTTTAAAGATTTTCGTTTTCTCAAAAAACATATTTTATTTCAGTTTAAAAAACTAAATCTCTCACGCTTCGTGAAATACCATATTTTAGATACAGAGCCATTAGAACACTGAATTTTTGGCCATTTTGGATAAGCTTGTGGCAGCTTCCCACAGAAGTCATTCCTGTATCCTCCTGCTACCAAAACTTTGTCACACAAACCCAGCACAGTTTTGGGGGTTCTTTCCCACCTGCCAGATTCAATAAAACCTGATAAGAGGCCACAAATAAGTGGGGGGAGAGAACCAAGGCAATGCAGTCAGTGTCCCCAAATGTGTTGGGTAGGAGGAAGGTGGGTATTGGGTTTGTGAGCAGTGCCAACACATATCACTTTTGCAAATTATTACAGTGACAGAAAACTACTTCAGAGCTAATTAGGAGCTGTTTAAAGAAGCTCTTCCACATTGTTTCTTCGTTCTCTTTCTTATGACAATTGTACCTGTCAGCAGAAATGTGTGGAACTATTCTTTCCTGCTGTGTGGATTTTCAGAAGGCAGCAAGAGCTGATGGATGTAAGC
This sequence comes from Anthoscopus minutus, assembly GCA_013399455.1. Taxonomy (NCBI): domain Eukaryota; kingdom Metazoa; phylum Chordata; class Aves; order Passeriformes; family Paridae; genus Anthoscopus; species Anthoscopus minutus. Next base: position 211,273 of record VWYI01044261.1, read on the forward strand.
AGGCAGTGGCTGCAGGCAGCCTGGATGCCCTGATCCCTTACCTAAAACACTACTCTGGCCTCTGTTATAGGATTCTGTAACAGATTCTGTAACTCACCAGTGGTCTGGTTCTTCATCTCTGTGTGAGCTTTAGAAATAATTGCAAAAATCTCACTGCAAATATTCCAACCCAAGAGGAAAGGGACACCAATATCAAAGCTTGGGGGTGGGGAAAATCTCTCATGTTCCTCTAAAATGTTGGGGTATTTAGCCTGGTTGTATCAAGTAAAAGAAAATATTGTACACAGAAACCTCTGGAGCTTGCATTTAATTAGAAAAAAAGAGACAACTGAGAAAAGTGATTAAAGAATAAAATGCTCATGAAAGACCCCAGCATTGACAGTGATGTTTACATTGATGTATAGTGTACAGCAAAACCCCTTTGGAACCAAATTTTAAACTATAAATCATGAAGACTTCTAATTATTCACCATTTCCAAGCCATTTCCTCCAGAATTTGCTGAATTTCCAATGTTGTTGCTTTCTAAGAATAGGAGGTCCTCCACCTCAACACACAAAGGCTGAATGAATTAGGCAACCTACACAGAGCTAAATGCCAGAATTAAAGCACTCAGATTCTCCCATTCATATTGCAATGCAAACTCAGTTTGAAGATTAGTTTGTTAGTTTATATTGATGGTTTTGTTGTTTCCCCTGTGCCCTCAGGATTATGTGATCCTTAAACAAAATGAAAATTAAACTCCTATCTCCAGCTTCCTGCTAGTGCCAATGTTCTTGTGGGGAGGACAGAGGGGATTAGAAACACAAAGGCAGGACCTCTGAGCTCTCTGCAGGTGCTGCACACACTCAGAACCAGTAATTTTCTTTTCTTGTGCTCCAGGGCTCAGACACACAAACAAGCTAGAGATGCCATCTGATTTCCTGTAAATATGTGTACATACATTTAGCCCATAGCAAAGCAAAGGTAATTCAGGATCGTTTTACCTACATTAAAAGAGCACTCAGTCCAATTATTTCACATTTTATGAGCATATGCAGAAACCATTACCATGGATCAGCTGACATTAAGTAATCCATTAAGCACAGAAACTTATTCCTGTGGTTAAACTGTTTCCCCTACCTGTGAAAGCTTGAAGTTTTCCTCACAGAGATGTAGCACAGGTATAAAATTGGTAAGCCTTCCTCCAGAAGCGTTTTATTTCAGATAGAGCATTGCACTGGAGTGATACAAGGTCAAAAATCTTCATGGATGAGCTAATCTGGAAATTGATAGGAGGAAGACAGAAGTAATCTGCCAGGTATCTGCAACCATAGTGTTATTGGTTTGATATTTATTAAAAGCAGAAAAACCATAAAAAGATATGTAACATACTTAAGCAACATTTTACTCTGTTATTATCACTTTTCTACTTATTCTGTCACCTCCAAAACAGAATTCATACTCATTCATCTGAGCCCTGCAGAATCGCATTTGAAAGTAATTTACAGGCTAAATCAAAATTAGCCTAAAGAAGTTTAAACACTACAAAAGCAGCACCAGAATCAATACCAGCAGAATAAAGTGACCAGGCATAGCCAAGCTTCACATTTCCTGTCCAGAGTCTATACCAAGGGACTGCAGAACTCATTCACTTTTTTTTGCATTAGCATTAAATGAAGTCCAAATTCCAAAATGAGCTTGGAAACCTGTGATTAACCTGAGGATATTTTCCTCCTCGTTCTCAAAATATTGACACCACTTTTGCACTCACATTGGCCGCCTGATTTCTAGTAGGATTATTTCCATTTTTAAACCAGGTTCTATTAAAAATGGGAAGGAAAAAATCTTATTGGATAAATTATTAATTCTGAAGCCAGCCTGAATTTTATGAAATGCAATTGAAATATCACTATGTAAAATACCCAGTTAACTGTCCATATTTCATTTATATTAAATAGAGGATAGACTTCCCCTGTCAAAATTATGTGTAGTCAAGAAATATATATATTTTAATAATGGGATATTGCTTTTTCTATTTGGATGTTTTTCTCTCTACCAAACCCTTCATTTTAATTTTCTTTCATTAAAGCACAATGCTTATTGTAAGTGATTGCCAAAACAAATTTAATATATTTGAATGTGGTGGACTGATGATGTTCCATTTGTGAATGACTATGCAGAGGTTTACCCCTCAGAATAATGTCGTGTTGCCCTCACACTCTGGAAATAATTTACTCTTCTGCACAAGGAAAAGGGTTAAAATTGAAGTGAAACAAAAGTCATGACAGTGAAATTGATTTTCAGATTCTGCTGGAAGTGACTCAAGGCTCCTGTAGCCACTGGATGTGAAGATAGCATCATCCAGGTCAAAACCAGACCACTGGAAACTGCTGGTGTTACTGGTTTAGAGGGAGGCTGGGAATGCACAGAGCAGCAGGGCGAGAGGGGAAGAGGCAGGATTAGTCAGAGCTGTTTTCTCTGGGAACATCCCCACCCAGCCTGCTTTCCATTCTGTCAGTGTCCCAGCAGTGGGGAGGGGGTTTTGACAAGGGCTCGGAAGGACAGGGCAACAGGTGATGGCTTTGAACTGAAAAAGGGTGGGGTTAGGTTGGATATGAGGAAGAAACTCTTCCCTGTGAGGGTGCTGAGACACTGGCACAGTTTGCCAGAGAAGCTGTGGCTGCTCCATCCCTGGAAGTGTTCAAGGCCAGGTCAGACAGGGCTTTGAGCAGCCTGCTCTAGGGCAAGGTGTCCCTGCCCATGGCAGGGGGTGGGATGGGATGATCTGTAAGGTCCCTTGCAATTCTACAGTTCTATGACTCTACAAAAAGCCTGTCGCATCTTAAACACACATACACAACTCACCTTGAGAAAGGTATATTTAATCATTTGCCTGCTGTGACACGTTCCCACGGGACATCTTGCTGTGTCCTTCAGCATCTCAGCAGGTGGAAAATACCACTTGAATACCTGTTCCTGAATGCTGCAAGTGTGTTCCAGTCAGATCTACCCACAGAGCTGCTGACTGCACCCAGTGCCCTGGCAGAGGAGACACCTGCTGCACCTGTGGGTCTGGGACTGTGAGCCCCTTGCTGGGCTGCTCGAGCCCTCACAGCATGAGGGGCCCTGTCCCACCCCCGGCCAAACAGCCCACAGTGCCACCCCATGTTGAGTGACAGCAGTAAAGATGTACTAAAGAACCAAAAGAGGAGGATGAAATTTTAGAAAAATACTTAAATTAAGTGCTTTGATGCTTTAATCCTCTTTAGCAGATCCCTGGGAGGCAGCACAAGGCAAAGCCCTCTTTATCCTGACACTCAGTAAATGTTTCTGCTGGACAAAATATCGTTTCCCACAGACATAACTATATCAAGCTTTTCTATTGCTTATAAAAAGAAAATATTTTTTTTCCTACCTTGACAGCCTTTCTTTGCCACTTGTGTCATTATTGGTTTTTTTTCTGCTAAAAATGTCTATGTTCTAATTTAAAAGTACCCAGCACTCCCATTGCAAAACTGAGCACAGAAACATGCAAGAAGTGGAAGAATCTGGTTTGTTGAATGTTTAAGGTAGTGGACTTTACATCAGCAAGATGCAGCAGTAGACAAAGCTTTCCAATTAGCAGAACAAATTGTGTTATATCTGTCTTTTCTGTTTGTCTCACATTTGGCATCTCTGACACACACAGTATGCAAAGGTGCAAAAAAAAAGGTGGCTCTGAAAGGGTAAGAAACTAAGAAAAAAGAGAGAATTCAACCCAAATAAGCAATCCCACTGAAGCAGTGTAATGAGCCCTGCAAGAACATGGAAAGTTGAGCTGGTTTAAGTTATGCCATATTGAGACTTAGAAAATTAACTCCAAAAGGGGCTCCCCACCACAGTTTTTGTAGTAGCACATCCTCCTTCTTGTTTTGCTTTGAGGTGCGATGAATATCAGTCATCTGTCTCATGAGGAAGCGGCGAGAAGAACAGTGGTGATGGGAGAATCCCTATCCTGTTTCCCCTGGGTCTGGCTAAATCTGGAGCTGAACACTCCAAATATGGAGGAGTCTCATTACATACACTGAGATTTGGCTAAGACTGAATTTGAATAATGATTTGTGACCTAATAAATTTACCAGGGCTATGGAGGCCTTGGAAAGGGCTGTCATCAATAGAAACACAGTTGGAAGTGAGGACAGCCCATTGTTTACAATCCTTCATCATTAAAATCCTCTCCATCCTGCATGATGAACAGTTCTCCACAGGAATACAGAATACAGCAAAATTCAAAATGTAGGGAAATTTATGCTGCGGGGTAGGGAGTCATCTCAGAGACAGAAGCTGTACAACCAAGGGACAGCATTTGTCTACATTTTGCTTTGGCTGATTGAAAGCAGGCAGGGCTCCCAGAGACTTGGCTCTGGAAGCACCCAAGAGGATCTCTTAGGAGATGAGGTCCTTCTAACTGCCCTCAGAAATGTGTATTTATACTCAGCCCTTTGGATGTGCAGAGCAGTGGCTTTTTGCAGACACTCCAGGAAGAAGGGGTTCAGAAAAGCTGGCCCAGTTTCCCACATCCATGAACCCAGTGAAAACACACGCTGCTACAGACCATATTATGCCCACAGATCCTATCTCTGGTTCCAGCTTCTGCTTTGTCTCCCCATCCTAGAGGCATTTTCCCTACTCTGCCTCCCTGGAGGAGCCCCTGCAGACCTGCTGAAGAAGATGGTTTGGTACAATTTCAGAAGAGTTTTCTTGTCAAAGTGCAGACCCTGTGGAAATCACCCTGAGCAAAAGCCATTTCTGGAAGCAATAGAGTTACTGGAGCTGGGCTTCTTATCAAGCACAGTTTCACAGCTGACCAGCTGTGGCAGACAGCACAAGATTTCCAACTGAAGTGCTTGGGGCAATCTTTTCCACACTTTCCTGATCCACAGAGCCTCCAGAGTGTACTAGGAAAGCCTTTTCCTCACCAGTGGTCGTCATGCATGTCTCACCCATACCCAGACACCTATTTTTCCTAAAATTCTAGGAACCACATTATCTTTGGGATTTCTGCTTCTCTGTAAAACTCATTTTGTGAAAGGCCAACGAGCTTGTAAGCTTTTAGGGCAAGGGAACAAAATCAGAAAGGAAAGGATTTTCTCAATCATGTTTCCAAAGGAAACTAAATTAAAGAACAGCAGTTAGAATAACAATCATTCAATACCATTTTCACATAACCTCTGAACACCTCAATAATGTCACTCACCAGGGCTGGTATGTTCCAGGCCCCTCCTGCACAGACCTGTGGTGGTTGCTATGAGCATGACACAATTGCTAACAAACCCCTGGCTGTTCCTCTTGTTCATCCTTTTAGCTGTGGATGTGCCTGGTACATTCCCTGGTGTGCCTATCAGTAGCTCTTGATAGGAGCAAAATGCAGCAAATATTAATCCATCAAGCCTCACAACATCCTTTTGGGGAGTGAGACAGATTTTTTTCCAGCTTACATTTTGCAAAGCCAAGGAGGAGTCTCTGGAGGACACATCCAGCATCGGTGGCAGAGGCAGGGGGACAGCCCAGGTCACACTGCCCCCAGTGCCACCACAGGGAAACTCAAAGCAGTAATATCTGGGATGGAAAGGAAAAAAATGCTGTCATCTATTCAGCTGTTTCATTTTTCTCTCAAAAGTCAAAGAGGCTGTGGCCAGGTGCACATTTGTCAGTGTTTCAAGCAGGCAGAGCTTATTACTAATGCCTGAGTGTTCATTTGAACATCTGCACCCTTTTGTCCTTTGGGCAGCATTTGGCGAGCCCTTGGTTTGTCCCAGCAAGCTTCTTTGTGCATCTGCCTTGTTCTGGAGACAGGCTCAGTGAAATTATGAGGGTTTTGACTCATTTCTAATGAAAACTTTCCTCAGAGACCATCTTCAATTAAGAGTGGCCGCAAAAGTTCATACCTCCACCTTTCTCAACACAACATGGAGCCAAGTGTTGATTATTCCAGGGCATGTCCCTGCAGGCTGCTGGGGGGACAGTGACACAGACCTGGGCTCTCAGGTGCAAGCCAAAACCTTGTGAATTCAAGGCTTATCCTTGTGGAAGTGGGGAAACAAGCACAGAGTCAGGGAGAGCCACGGGAAACAAAACTGCCTCGCAGCTTCATTATCATAAGTGTTTCTTGTTCAGCTCATTAGGTGAATCCAGTTCTCCATGTATTTCCTCCAAAATTTGTTAGGGGAGGGGAGCCCTGTGGCTTGATATATCCACTTCACCTCCCTCCTCCAACTGAAAACTCGTCAATCACATCTGACTCTTTTTCAGTAAAACCTTCATTTCATTAAAATTTAATTATTGGTTTAATTAAAATAGGCAAGCAGCAGTGTGAGATGTGTATGGTTTTTTATGGCTGAAGGAGATTGTAAAGTCCTCATTCATTTCCCAAATGAGCTTCCTCTAAAAATTGGGCTGCCTTTTTATAGGCCAATTCTCAATGCTGCTTTCAAATGGATCCCACAGTCATTCATATAGATTAATTCGAGCAGTGAATCAGATCCTGCTTATTGGCTGTCTTTCAGAACGCACTGACAATGCACCAGGAGCCCTGTGGTAGGGCCCTAGGAGCCCATGGGTCTCTCTAAATGATTAATTAATCCACATACGGGATTTTTTCAGTTCCGTCTTAATTTATTCACATTGCAAAACAAACTTAGTCTTGGTGAAATGGGCCAGATTGACAAGCCTTGTGTGACTGACAACTGCTTTGTTATCCCCCCAGAAAGTGTGACATGGGGAAGGCTCTCCTATACTGGTGAATCTTGTCCTGTGAAACAGGAGACAATAATTATGTTTGGGTTTTTTTTAAATGCAAAAATACAGTGGTCCTCATCTCTTCTCTCGATGGCTTCTCCAGCATCCCTGTCCCCTCATCCAGCATCTTGGGAACACATGTCTGTGCACAGTGAGAAATCAACACAGAGCAGACAACAGACAAAAAATTGGCCTGGGTCACTATACAAGGAGGTTTGTAGCTGTCCCTTGGGAAAAGTGGGGAAGGGACAGTGACACCCTGCAGTGTGTGCATGTATTTCTGGGGCTAGAGACAGCACCACACAAGAGCTAGCAATGAGACATCCTAATGCAGTCATGGCTTCCCTGAGAACCAAGTCCATGGGTTGCTAATGATTTTCAAGTAATAAAAGTGGTTTTCACCTCACAATAGAGATGTGAATGTTTAGACTCTCTCTAATCCCCAGACCATCTGGTATTTGGATTTGTTTTAATCACTCTTCTCTTTGCACCAGTGAATTGGGTTTCAAAGAGCTGTGTAGCTCTTTGTAAATGCTGGTTGCAAAATAATCACAACAAAAAGAAGAATATTGAAACTTTCAAATAATTTCAGCTCATGCTCCCAGGTAATTCTGCGCTGCCTTCCCAGGGCTTTGCAATCTTCAGATCTCTTTGGCCATAGCCTGTGAGGAAATGAGAGAAGCAACCTTTCATTTTGAAGTAACCCCCCAGACATTTTTGCCAGTACCTGCAATGACCTTCAGGTACCCAAGCCTCTCCAGCCACTCTAGCTGAGAAAGCAAGTTAAGTACAGGGCTGGGAACAGAATGTACTGTTTCAAAAAGCTTTTACATCTCTTTTGTACTTGCTCCAGTCTCATCATTTTTCATCTTAAATGTCTTCCTATATATGCCTGAAGGTTGTGGATCTCTTTTTATAACAAAAAGTATAGATCAATCTGCAGGTAGAGGTCTAATTTTCAGCATTGTCACTGAGTTCCCAGGGAGCCTGGAAGCACTTGAGAAAATCAACTGGCAATGCTGGCACCCTACATCTTTCTCCTAAAGGTAAAGAGCATTGTATGATGTGAAATGGAAGGATTTCTTGTCCTCTTCACATGGCTTGACTGAGCAATACCTCACAAGTGCATGATGTATCACAAATGATACTTGGATCCGGTTGGATCTTTGTGAATACATTATTAAGTTGTCATGGTTGCTGTTTGGAACAAATAAAACCACAGACTGACTATAGGTTTGAAGAAAAGAATACTTGGGGGATCAGAAAGTGATTCAAAGACTGTCATGCCCACAGGAGAAACAAGGCTGGACTTTGCAGGCTTTCTTTGAGACAGTAGATCCATAGGACATGGCTTTACGCTGTCATCTTCAACCTATTTGGGCTCTCTTGGCTTCTGCAATAGCATTAGATTTACATCACAAGGTCTTGTGAGGCTTTGCAGCTTTGAGCTCCTCAGCTGAAAGGAAATATGTAAGTGTGGACATAATTGTATCTTATTGAGGAATGCTGCTGTAATAAACAGCCTCTATTACCAACTGTCCAGCTGTAATATTTGTGTTTATATCAGCACTTAAAAATCATTGATCTGTTATAAGCTCAGTGTGGGGGAAAGAATCTGATCCAGAGGTCAGAGAAAAGAAATTCAATTTTTCCTTATCGGGCTGGGAATGTGGGATTGCACTGAGCTTTGCTGCTGCTCCCTTCCCCGCTGCTAGAGCAGTGCTCAGGGAGATGACCCAAGCTCAAACTGCTTGCAGCAGCTGCCTGGTTGCAAGGGTAATCATCATTACCCTGCTTGGGCTGCCAGGCTGCAGTCTGCAGTCTGCAGGTAACCACCCACTGTGGTGTTTGCTGCTGTGCCAGAGCTGCACTTCCCAAAGCCAGAGCCTCCTCACGCCCCTGTGTGTGGCAGCAGCAGGCTGAGCTCCCTGGATATCTGCTAACAGGTTTTGCCACTCACAGAGCCTTTGAACTAGGACCTACCTCAGTTATTTTCTCTGGGAGCAGGAGGGTGGCTGAGGGTGCTGTGGAGAGCAGTAGTCCAGGTGGAGCCTGCCCTGGGCATGCAGCAGTGAACACTCAGTGGTGTAAAACTGCTCTGCAGCACCTGAGTAGAGGCTGTTGCACACTTTTAGCCCCTAAGTGTGTGTCTCTTCCCAAAGGCTGACCAATTATCTTAAGACAAACCTGAAAATCTCCTCCCGAGGCAGCTCCTGATGTGTTCCCTTGCTCATGAGCAGCAGTGACCATCCTGCCCCATCCAAACAAACTGGGATTCTCCTTTCTCACATCTCCTGCAAGACAGCTTCCCTGCTTCACTCTCTTCCTTCAGTGAGGAACTCAGGAATCTGGTCCTTGACTCCTGTGTCACCAAGCATCTCAACACTCCACGATCGGTGTCTGTGTCCTCTTATCCCAGAAAGGACCTGGGACCACCTGTGCTATTCCCCACCTACCCTTTAGGTCCTCTTTTTTTCCTCACTTTCCTCACTTTTTCTTGTTCTTGAAGGCATTAATGTTACCTGGAAGGGAGGGACACCACCTCCCAGTAACTGGGCACATTGGAAATGGGATTACTGGAGTACAGAGAGTTCCTCCCATCTGATCTCCCTGGTCCATGCCTTGCCACATCCCTCCTCCAGGGGCTGCAGGGAGTTTGTACCAGGCCTCAGATGGAAGGGAACAGAGCAGGAGGCAGGAACTGCCTCACTGGCTCTGTGACAGCCTCAAGGTTAATCAAGGATGAGCAAATCTGCACTTAGAGGTCAAGGAACCTGCAATTCCTCTCTGAGTCTCCATTGGCAGGTTAAATGGGTTGAGAATTGGTCCTGGCTCATTACAGAGAAACTGCAGGGGGAAAATGACAAATTAGACTGGCATTTCCCTTTCCAAGCACCAGGATATGGGAGAAGAAGGGGTGATGCAAAGGCAGAGGGGCCTGTGACAGGAAAAAGGGCTCATGGAAGGTGCCAGGGCTGGCTTCTGTGCTAAACCACAGTGAAACAGCACAATATCATCACCTGCCAGCCCCTTCCTTTAACCCTTCCGAGCATGCAATCCATAGCTGGAGACTTGTCTCTACCATCTAGGGCACCTGGCAGCCCACCACAGCTCACCCCCCTAGAAGAGAGATTTGTGATCAGATTAAAGCCCATTTCATGTTCCCCTCTCAGGTCCTTGTTAGCTCCCTGCTCCCCCTGATGTTTACACAGGATGCCTGACTCATTTCCACATGAAGAGCCAACGTTTCCCTCTCAAACCCAGCACAGGGGTCATGGGTTGCCGCGTTAAAGGGAAAAACTACAATGAAGAGATTTTTCTAATCACTGCATCAGATTACAAAGGAATGTAAATGACTGAGCAGGGGTTTTTGTTCGAAGCAGAGCAAGGTTACTTCAGGTAGTGCTCAAGAGCATTCTGATATTTCACATGATACACCCACGTGCAGAAGCTCACACAAGTTCACAGGAACTCGGCTGTCGCTGGAATCCTTAGAAGAAGTTAACCATGGCACAGGAAAGGAAGATGCTCTGATACTGAGGAGTGCCCCCACCCTGTGCTGCACCCCAGAGCTCCCACTTCATCTCCACAGGGTCATTTTTTGCTCCGTGTCCCTCTCCAAGGTCTGATGAACTGGGGTAACGTCCACTCTTGGCAAGGACAAGTGTGTTAAAAATACAGCAAGTAAGAGAGACATAGAAGGAGACAAGGCAGGTATGGGACATACAACCATAGCTGGGACCAGATTTTTCAGATGGTTATTTACAGAAATGTCACCACAGACTTGCAAAAACATCACCAGAGAAGCTGTGGCTGCCCCACCCCTAATTGTGTTCAAGGCCAGGTTGGATGGAGCTCTGAGCAACCTGGTCTAGTGGAAGGTGTCCCTGCCATGGCAGGAAAGTTGAAACTTGAAGGTCCCTTCCAATCCAAGCCATTCTGTCATTCTATGATTTAACCTCAATTTTGTCTTCTCCCCCTAATGAAACTGAGGTGGTTCAAGGGAAGATGGGGAGGAAACAAACCAATAAAAGGATATAGCAAAATTGTTTCTCTTTTGCGACAAGTGTTGGAGATGGTGTAAAAGAAGGTAGAAATTATCCTGGTCTTAGAGGTGTCAGGCACTGCCTGCAATGCTTTTGCAATAAAGATTGTGAGTATATTTTGTGTTTCTCACTCTTTCCTGTGATTTTTGGAGAACCTTCTGTGAGAAACCTGCTAAGGTCCTCCTTTAGAAAGAGTATGATAAAAATGGAGAGCAGTTAAATGTGACCTGAACTCCACTGAAATGCTCTGGAGGGGTCTCTGTGCAGCCCTGCTCCAGCCCTCTTTTGTCTTGAATGAAGAGACTGTGAAGAGGAGGGGAGGACAGATGGGAGCTGCCTCTCTGGCAGCCAGCAAACTGCCGCCCAAATCAAGCAGCAGAGTCAAGGAAAAAAAAATAAAAATAAAAATAATAAAAATAAAGGAAAAAAAAGGCAGGAGCCCATAATCATTTTACGATTCTAATTTAACTTTTATGAACATGTTTTGAGCTCCCCTAGTCAGACTCTGGTATTGATCTTTTCAGTATTGTTAACTCATAACCAGACCGTATTTGAAGACATAAACTTTAAGAGGGATAATAAAGAAGAGCCAGACTGCACTGGCTTTATTCTTCCCAGAACAGGGACAGGGAGCTGTAAATCCTGCTAGAATCAGTGAAATTATGCAAGTGGAGATGAACTCCTGGCTGTGTCAATTTTTATACATATTGGGCATCAATGACATCAGTCTTTATTTCTACTTCAAAGTGGAACTGTCTTGGGACATAAAGGAGTGGGAGAGTAAGAAGCCAAACAATGGAAAAAAGCACTGACTTCTCAGTGTGCTTTTGAGAGATGAGCCAAAGAGAATCATTTTGGCCTATCACTGGACCAGTTGCAGATTCTTCCAGAAGCATTCATTTCTTAGATTCAGGTCCTTCCAACTCCATTAAAGGTGTGAGCTAAGCAGGAACATTTAGATCTTGCAAATGCTTTTAGGGGAGCTGCCCTGTGCATTAGCACAGGGTGATAGATCTCCTGGCTTTGCTGCTCTGTATGTCTGTCTTGTGTTTTAGGTCAGGGACATTTGTATATCTTGCTCCCTGCTTCTGACTGATAACATGAAAACCTAAATAACAATGTTAATGGGCTTTTTTCTCTCCATGGTAACAGTACAAGAAGGATCTTTTTCCAGCCTCTGTCTGCTTCTTGAAGAAAAAAATGGAACATGAAAATATGAGACAAATAAAATAAATGAACATATGACATATTTCTTTTCTTTATTAAATTAATCCCAGTCTAATGAATGAGGGCAGGGTGGGGAGGGGCACTGCTTTCTACCCAGCTTATGCAAGATGTGAAAGGTGTCCTCAGTTTGAGCAGCAGGTTGAAAAACCTAGAGGCATGGCTCACACAATTCCTCTGAGGCCTAAAATGGTCTTCAAATTTAGAGTGCAAGCTGGCAAACAGTTAAGATTAAGTGTGAGCCTGCATGTGCTTGATGTGAGACTGAGTGGTCCTTGTGCAGGCCTTACCCAGCCCCAAGCCACAGGGAGCTGCACACTGAATCTCACAGGCTCAAAGTGATGCTGAAATCTTGGGAATTCAGTCATGCTTTTTGTTAAAAATGATCCACAGCTCTCTGTGGACATGATTTTCTGAGCCTGAGAGAGTTTCCAGCCTGACAGTGGCTGATCTGTTCCCAAGGGAAAATCTTTTGGGAACTTCTCTTTCAGGACTGTTTTTTATAAATAGGTTTTGGTTCTCAAAACAATGTCATACAGCTGTTCTGGATGTGTCTTTCTCTTGTTCCACCCATGGGACCAGAAAGGTGTCTCCTTTGGCCAATCATGTTAACCTGTATGGGAACACTTTATAAAAACGGAGGCAAAACCCTGAAATAAAGGCTTCTGCCTCATTGGGATCAAACCTCGCTGCATGTTCATGAGTCCAAGCTTCTATTTCATGTCCTCTAGCAACAGCTCTCAGTTTTCAGTTCTGAACAATGCCCCAAAACAGGTGAGTTGTTATAATTTCAGGTCTTGTTGCAAACACTTGAAATAGAACAACTCTCTTCCCACTCAGCATCTCCAATTCCCTCCACACCCTGCATCTCCCCAAGCTTGTGAAGGTTGGAACACATCCCACAGCCCTAATTCTGCATTTTCCATGACTCACACCACCCAGCATCTCCATGCTGTCTCACACTAAAACACAAAGGGGATCTTCAAAAAATAAAAGGCTGTGGGATATGTCCTGCCAACAACTTGGAGGGAGCTCAGCAAAGAGTGGCTGGAATGATCAGGGTATTCAAGGCAGTGACTTTGGAAGAAAGATTAACATTGCTAAAAATAGCCCACGTGGGTAACCAATTACTAGCAGGGTCTGTGATAAAAGTCCCTGTGTATCAAGGGGTATAAATAATCAAGGATGGAATTAAAGTATTTAGAGGGCACAGAGGGCAACTACCCAAGTGCACTGATAGGAATGATTGTATTAAATAAGGAAAGAAAGGGAAACAAAATAGGGACATCACCTTCTGTCTCCCTAAATGAACTCTGTTCAACCAGGTCTTGAACTAAAGCATACTGCAGTCCCTGGAAATTCCCTCCAGCACAGCAGTACTCCCTGCAAGGTGATGCCTGGAAGAGCTGGAACAGAGGCTAGACAGAGCTGTGGAGAATAAAGGATATTTATTGAGAGGCCACACCTAGACAGCACCAGTGTTACAAATCAGGCTCTGTCAGGATGGCTCCAAAGATGGAGGCAAAAGGGACTGGGCCAGTGCGGAGATCCCACACTTTTTATGTGTTTGGGTCCATTTGCATACAGGAGTCCCACTTGCCCACCCTCTTCCCTCCACATTGTTTATACTTTTGAGACTGAAATTTGGAAGAGAATGTCCTTGAGCTCTCAGCTGGAGCAGGATTATTGTGTTCACCCTGTGAAAGGATCGCAGTAACCCTGAACAAAAGCCACACACCAATGCAGAACAGAAAAACCTAAATGCCTAAGAATTCTAACTTAAAATTTACTCATCAGGGTCTTCTTTAGAGGCACATGGAACCCAGGACACCAGACTGGGCATCCCTCTTTTTCTCTGAGTGGTCTGCCCTGCAAAACTGAGAATATCTGTATGGAGCCAGACCCTGGTCTCTTTATCCAGAAGCTCACTGAGCTGGCAGAGCCACAGCCAGAAGGGTTGACCAGGGAGGATTATTCTGACCCAGTGTGAGACACACAGTCCTTCCACACTGTTTCTGCTTCCTTGGGCATGAGAGGTACAAATCACTGCCTTTGCCTTTGTTGATACTCCTTTCTCTGTGTGTCCTTAGACTTACCATGGTACCAGCACAAATCACTGCTACAGGCTCCAGATTTGCCTCAGAGATCTGCCCATCCTTTCTTCACTCCTTTCTGCCCATCCCTTAGGCACCCCTTCTCTCTGAGGTGCACCCACACATTTCTGTGCCAGGAAATTCCCTCTTGCACTGAGATCCATTCTGCAGTTTTCTTTCACCATTGTGGTACTAGCAGACCAGGACTGTGTATAGATGTTATATATATTAAGAAAATCCTAGGACGTTATTCTGTCCTTCCAGAGTAAGGGACTCTGTACCTAAGCAAAAACAGTAGCCAAGCTGTATTTTCACTTTCTAAGGTTTTAACTGTCATTGCTCATGACAAAGTAAAGAAACATACTCATATTTTTTGTGAAGAGCTGTTTGAAAAGCCATATCCAGAATAATAAATGGTTCATTGTTAGACTAGCAGGGTAAGTCTCATGGAGGATTTGCATGGTGCCTCTTAATTCTGCTGCTGCTCAATATTTTCATTAATAACCTGGGTGATAGAAATGAAACTTATTAAATTTAGTCCCAAGATTCTATTCAGAGCAAGTAAATTTACTCCAGAGGACAGGCTTTAAATTCAGCAGAGATAAACAGAGATAGTCAAAAATATAAGCACAGAGTGGCAACAACTGGTTAAATAACTGTATGGAAGAGGATCTGAAGTGATCACTAAGTGGAAAAAGAGGGGAAAATGTCACACTGCTGAGAAAGTGACAAACCATGCTGGGATACAAACAGCAGTAAGGCCTGTGGGATGCACAAAACCAGCTTTTATTGACTTTGGGCTGGTGCAGGCCCAGCTGAGCACTGCAGCCTGACAGGCACTGCCTGGATCAGCTGGAGGAGAGCAGAAACAGCAGGACCTACAGACAAGGAAATGGGGCTGCTTAACTCACAGAGGAAAAGATAAAAAAGAGAAAGAAAATCCCACTGTCCCGCTCAGTCCATAAACTGGGGCAAGAGCAAGGGGCTGGTGGTACTGAGTGTCCAGCTGGGCTTAAACCACAACAGAACCCTGCTCGTAGTGACCTTCCTCTGTGCTTGAGATCTGCATCCTGACTCCTCTTTATTTTATAGGGAGGTGACATTGGAGCTCAATCAGGAATTTTTGGGATGCTATTTTATTTTATTTGCATTGAGGCAGTATTTATTTTATTTCATCTGACAACTGTTTTAGACCATTTCACTCTGCTGGAAGCATGATCATATCTGAAATGTGGGTTGTAAATAGCTGGGAAAACTGCACATTTAAGTCTAATTTTATGTGTAGCATCTTTTATTAATGTTACAACATTTACTGTGTATTTTAAGTCATCATTGATTTTTATTAAAAAAGATATTTTTATTATACGTGCAGGCTGCCAGCAAAATAAAATATTATGTTTTTCTCTGCTCAGTATGAATTCTCATTAATCTTCTCTAAGAGCATGAGAAAGCAAGAGGACAACTCTTTCAGTTCAAGACAGCATCACTGCCTAAGCTCTGTGGCTGAGACACTGTCATGTATTCACTGCACCAGGATGCAGAAGAGCTGCTTAATTGCATCAACCGGGATGTGCAAGGTGGGGCCGAGGCACCAAAACACTCCCTTGTGACTTATTACATCTGGGGCTGATTAGTGCTGTTAATATATCATTAAGATTCAGAGGAGAGGGATAGAACAGTCAGTAAGGACACAGAGTTTTCTGAGGTGTGTGCAGGCAGCTGAGTAAAGCCAGGCACAGGAAAATTACTGCATTTTGCACTCAGTCCCCAGGTGCTTTCTTAAGTCAGGCTGTATTGGGTGTCAGCAATGACACAAAGGTTTTCCAGCAGTAGAGCTGTGTGTGCTGCAGAGCCCACCCCAAGAAGCCTCATTCATTAGGAATATTACTACCTAGAATATGCAAAAGTGTAACAAGGACAATGATTTTTGTTTGATTTTCAGCTAGATCAGGTAACATTGCTTTGCATTAATTGATGGCTTTACTTTGACCTTGCATCAGCTGAGGAGCTGACTATAAAATCTGGTTGCTTACTAGAGTTGAATGGTGGTAAACCAGACCTCAGAGAGTTTTGGTTCTGGGCATTTTGATAAGACACCTGCAAGCATCAGCTTTAATAATAACGAAGCCATCACAATGGGGTTAATGCAAACATGGCACAAATTTGAACAAGCAAACGCTGTTGCAACTGAAAAGGGGATACAAGAATGTACATGATTAGGGGAATTTATATGTAAACTGGATACAGGGTGTATGAAAGAACATACAGAGGTCTCTAAAACACTTTTCCCTAAGACTCTAGCTTCAGCACTCAGGGACCACTGCGTCATGCCACACCAAGGAGCCTGTGAGCACATGAAAGGCAGAGCTGCCTGCTGGCAGGTTTTGTGTGTTGGATGGAACATTGCTTTGATTTCAATGATAAAAAAGGGCTCCTTTTCCTCTCATTTATCTTCTACCATGCAGGTGTGCAAAAATCAAAGCGCTAATTTCAGGTAGCTGTTCAGACATGTGAGCCTGCACAG
Organism: Anthoscopus minutus; assembly: GCA_013399455.1. Classification (NCBI taxonomy): domain Eukaryota; kingdom Metazoa; phylum Chordata; class Aves; order Passeriformes; family Paridae; genus Anthoscopus; species Anthoscopus minutus. Next base: position 227,917 of record VWYI01044261.1, read on the forward strand.
GGAGGCCACCTGGGCCAGATGCACCCAACCATTTGCAGTCCCAGCCACCTCCCTCAGCATCGCCTCACAGGGAGGGTGTCAGCCCAAGGTGCTGGCAGCAGGATGGGGCTGCCTGTGTGGGCCTAGCTGGGAACACCAGATCTATGAGAAAACCACCTCCATTTCCCTCTCAGAAAAACTTCTTCGAAAAAGTGGCTCATTTCTGAGCTGACTTTCACCCAAACACATCTCAGCACTTAGGGAGGGAGCATCCATCAGGGAGGGAAAGATGCTGGTCCAGATGCCATCAAATGCTCCACAGAAACAAAGTCCATCCTCCCTGAAAGTTTTAAGGCTTGGTGGCTTTTTAGCCTTTTTGTAGTCCTCACAATTAAGAGCCCTCCTGATCAGCTGTTCGATAGCACAATCAGCCCCAGCAAGCAGCCTCCTGCCTCTGCTGCTGCTGAATGCCTGGAAGGGACCTCAGAGTCAAGCAACTAATTGGCCACTTGGTTAAAAAAAGCACAACAACAAGAGGAGAGGGTGGAAGTGTGTTTATTCCCCCAGATTTGGGGAGCCCAGGAAGGAGGCTGGTACTTTGCTGATGCCTTCACAGCTGGTCTGAATTTGACAGCAGGTCTGTATTTGTCATGAACAAAGGCTGCACTGGCTCAGGTCACCCAAGAGACTGAGCTGATCTGGCTCTGCATGAGCCTGAAATCAGGAGCATGGTTGTTATAGGTTAACACGTGTTACTGAACTTTATCAAAATTAGTATCAGAATTCCCTCTTGATTCAATGTTTTTTAGAGGAACCATCTCAAGCATTCAAACAATGGACAGCACTTGCTTCCTCTCTGGTAGTTTAGGTAGAAATAAATCTAGGATTACTGAGCTCCTGTTAAATTATTTATTGTAGGTATTTTCATAGTCCTTGAAGTCCAATATGTGAACTGGATCACTGTTTTGTATCCAAAAGAGCAATGAATGCAATGAAGACATTTTGCATATGAATCACACCAGCTTTCCCAATTTAGTCTTCATTTCACCCACTCTTAGCACAACCAGCTCAATGCTGCTGATTTCTTTGCCCAAAGCTCCATGACAGAGGCAGATGAAAAGTGGCTGAGAGGCAGAGGGGCCAGGCTCCCTCTGTATTTCATCCAAACCATGGCTGGAAATTGGCAGTGTTCCTGCCTCAGAAATCATCCCCATCTCAGAACTCACCTTTAAAAAGGAAAGATTTGTTCTTGTGTTTCAGATGCATCACTTGGTTTGTTTATTGACTCATTAATTATGGTCTGTGTCTTTCAGTGGTCAGGGCAGAGCAGCAAACTGGGCTTACAGCTCCAGTGTGACTCTTAAGAGACAGAATTAGCAAAGCTATTCAGCCCAGTCACTCTAACAAGGTTATAATGTAAAGCACTAAACAATTAACTGGGAGATTTACCTCCCTGTCTTAAAAGCATTTTTATTACTTAATCAATCACAAGCAATTTATAAACAAGCCTGAAATTGTACATGGAGCCATAAGCCTGCCTTATTTGCTTCCACGACAAAGCAGAAAAAACAGATCTGAAGTTTCAAAAGGCATTTGATAATTTAAAAAAAAAAATTTAAAAAGGCAAAACTACCTCAAAAGAAGATAAATTATTTTTCAAAGGGAGGAAGGACTTCAGCAGAGGCTGGAGGAAAGAAAGTCCGTCTGTCCATTTGCTAGCCTATAAGATCATCCATAACATTGGCTTGAAGTAGTAGTAGTAGTAGAGTTGTAAAGTGAAAATGTGAATTGTTTGGGGCAGAGACTTTGTTTGTCTGTGCATGCCCTCCTCAAGCTGGATTGCAGCCACTGAGTGCCAGCCCTGTGCAATTGCAAAATAAATGTATTTAGAGTGCTGAATCAGCAATATCACGTGTGCTCCAGGTGCTGTTTTTGCTTTCAGAGCTCCTGACTCAGAGCCAGGGCAGGGCTGCATTAGGAACCTGTTAGGTGGAGACAAGACACTCCATGCCTCTGGGGAGAGCTTCTCCAAGCCACAGGAGTGCTCAGGCTCTCCCCGTTTTCTCTCTTCACTTGCCTTGTCCTCAGGATGAGTCACTGGCAGCAGCTCACAGGCAGGATTGGTGCAGACTGAAGCTGCTGGCCACAGGCTGCACCACAGACAAAGGTGCACAAAGATGCCCCAGTCTGAATCCTTCCTCAGCCACTGTGGCCAGGAGGCTGCTTTGCATCCTTACACTGCAGCTCTCCAGCACAACTGGCTGGACCAGTTAGATTTCCATGCTGGGCCGCTGGGATGGTGCCTTGATAGAGATGGAGTCAGCACTTGCTGTCTGAGTGTGTTTTAGCTGGTTTGGCAGCAGGCCCAGCTTTGCCAGTCCCTGTATCTCTGACATTCAGTGCCTCAGCAATACTGCTGACTTCTGTGAAACTGGGGCACCGACACAGACATGAAAGTCCCTCTTTGGAGCAAGCTGCTGAGGAGCTCTGTGCTGCACTGCCTGCAAGAGCTACACTGGAGGCTAAATTCACCTTGGCTTGTGCTGATCTAATTCTTCCAGCATCAGCTTTTTACTGGCTTTGACCAGTTCTGATCTTACAGCTCCCAGTCCTGATTCTTCTGCCATTTCCCACTACACCTGTCAGCTCTTGATTTACACCTTTCCAGAGCAGCAACACATTGATTTGATTCAGAGGAGTGTTACTTCTATATGTCCCTTACTTCTAAGTACCCATGATGCAGAGGGATGGAAAAGCAACCAGCTTCTGATGGGGTGACTTTAGGAGAGTAAATGGAGTGGATGCTCTTGTGTTTGTGCAGGCAGCACAACCCAGTGTGGGAAGCCCAAGGCAGGTTCACCTGGGAGAACGTGGGGAGCTTCACCCAACCCCACTCCACCAAATCTGCAGCTGAGGAGATACAGAAGTCTCTGCTGCTCCCCATCCCAACATGCTGCTGTGAGGAAAAACACCCTTCCTCTTCCCAAAGACAGTGACAGGACTTTGAAATTCCCTGGCAGACTCTCACTTGTGCCCTTTACTCCTTCAGGACAACCCTGGAACCACCCATCCACCTACAACCTTGCTTTTGTGGCTGATGACAACATGAAGCATCTCAGGGAGGCACTTTGGGCTTTATAGGTTTTCTCAAACTGTCTGCCCTATGTTTCAGGCTCATATGTACAGGAGGCAGCAGCAATTCTCTATAGCTCCACAGTGACAGGATAGAAAAGCTGCCTGGATGAATTGCCCTGTTTCCAAAGTATTCTTGACTGAGATGTCCTCTCCCTGAGCCAGTGGAGGTGGGAATCTCCCATGCTGGGCAGGCTCTTTGCAGTTGCAGCTCATCCATGGGTAAGTCCGAGCCCCCAGGACCCCTGGGTGACAGCAGGGAGAGCTGCGTGGTGGCATCTCAAGTGGGTTTCACATTTCAAGGCCCAGTAGGAGCTAATGTGTCATCACATTGTTCAGTGATTTAACAGCTCTGGGTGTTTTTGACAAATGGGGGCTTCCTCGTTTCAATTTGTGCCGTTTTATAGCTGATAATGAAAATCAGATGATCACTTGCATAGCTGAATTCCAGCTTTTGCACAGAGAGATGGGAAAAGTCACAGTCAGAAACCATCACCCCTGCACCTTTGAGGTACAGGTTCCTGCCCCATCCCGAGATGCAAGAACATATTTACCAAAATAAATATATATCATAAAATACTGTAAAATATTTTAAATTTAAGATGAGAGGAAGTGTTGTCCCAGCTCCTTCTTCCCACCATAGCAGACAGAAATAATACCTGAGTGTAGTTCCTTAGCATGGAATTATCACTGAATGATTTAGTGTCCTGGCCCACCACACTTGCACAAAATAAATACTTCTAATTGGCAATGAAAATGCAGGTTAATTTTCATTGCATCCTGGCACTTATTATCAACATTATTTATTATTGATCAAGTATTGAAAAATGCTTTCTGTGTTCCACAGCCATAAGGAGGTAAAGCCCCTGTCCCATTAAATACACACATAGAGTTTGAGTGAAGGCCACTGAGAATCCCACTAAAATCAATACTCATTTATCTTCTCAGTGGAATTTCCACAGAGAGAATAATTTGGATATGTGAAATTCTCCCATTGAAGCCTAGATACAATGTGCTCTGAAGGAGACAAAACTAGATGGAGCAACTGCTCTTCTGACTAACCCTCATTTCTGTCACCTTCTTCCACAGTTTAAAGCTAATGCTTGTTCAGAAGCCATAAACTTGTGATATTCTCTTTGTGATTCCCCAAAACTGTGCTCCATTACAGATTTTTTGCTCTAGGAGGGTATGCTGGGATGTAACACGGAAAGTCAGGGAAAAGCAGGTGATGTGTAGCAACATCCCTGTTCTGATAAATACTCTGGGAGACAAGAGGACCCTGGAATTCAAGCATCTGAATAACATGTTTTATTGCTACTAAAAGCTCTGGCTGCCCATGCCAAAGAGAGAAACGTGGATATTGTTTCGCTAGACTCACAGAAAAGCTTTCACCTATTTGTGTTCCAGAGCACCCAGTCACTGATGGATCCACAGCAGCTGTGGGAGAAAGTTTCCTTTCAAGTTTGCTCCAAATAAACATCAGCTAACTAGAAATTTTATTCATTGCCAACACAGATTATTTAATTTCTTTGTCATGCAGAGCTGGTGGTGGTCTAAAAGCAGACTTTCTAGTGAGATTCAAAAGGAATGTTCAAATAGGTGCTAAAAAATACTGCAAGATTGAGCTATTATGGTATCTCAGCATTTGTGAGTCCAATTTTTCTGGAGACTGAAAGTGAACTTCACTGTCACAATACCCAGGAAGATTTTAGGTGGATTTCATTGAAAATTCATGAACCCCTTTGAATTAGCCAACCTGTTTCCTACACCACTGCTGCAAAGTCTGGCTGGATCAGCAGAGGTTCCAGGGGTAAATTTTCCAATTGTGTTCCATTTCCAGACTCAGAGATCTTCAACACCTCTTCAGCTTGCAGGGCTTGTGTTTCACTTCTGCAGATGTTTAAAATTGCATGCAGCATCCAAAAAGAAATAATTCCATTTATTTATGTGCACCTGCACTTTGACATTTTGTAAACTACTGAATTGAATTCAGTGTGGAAGATTTAATATATTTCCACTTTTTTTATAAGATAAATTATATTTTGTACTTCACCCTGCTTCTTAAGCCCAGACTGGCTTCAGTAGTGATGCACATCCATCCAGAGTCTTTCAAATGACAAAATTTAGATAAATTTACTTCCCAACCCACTTCTGCCATTTTTCTGAGTTGCAGGCCATTGATTAATACAATAAGCCTCATCAACTGCAAATGCAGTACAGCAGTTATTGAGCTAATCTATCTTATTTCTAAGCAGTTTTTTATCATGTAATTATTGTAATTACTTTAACAGACAAAAAACTTTAAGTACTGGGAGCTTTCTTCTCCACTCAAGCCAGAAATTAGCAAAAAGAGCTTTTCTCTTGTTTATTTAAGCAGCAGCAGAAGTACAGGATTTTCAAAAGAAAAAAAGAATATCACAAGTTTATGGCTTCTGAACAAGCATTAGCTTTAAACTGTGGAAGAAGGTGACAGAAATGAGGGTTAGTCAGAAGAGCAGTTGCTCCATCTAGGATGGAAATCTCATCTCCATCTTATAAGTAGCAAATATAAACAGTAAATTTTGCTCTCAACTTCCATGAAAAAATCAGAGGATATTTTGTGAGAGTGAGGATGAAATCCAGTTCTTTGGAAACTATTATATAATCATGGAATCACAGAATCATTTAGGCTGGAAAGAACTTTAAGATCATCGACTTCAACCTTCAAGCCAGTAGTGGGAAGCCCACAACTAAACTATGCCCCTCAGTGCCCTGTCTTTGAAATATCTCCTTTGCAAACCATATTTTTATTCTTCAGAGCATATTCATTTATTTGATTTTTGAAAGATAAAAATTCTATATTAATCATTCAATTTTAATATTCTTCACTTTCTCTTTTCCCTCAGTTTACTTTATCTGATATATTTTTCTTCATAATTCCCTTCTTTCCCCTGTTTATCACAGAAAAGGAGTCTCAAAATAGGAATAAACAATACATATGGAAAGACTTAATTGACCTAAATATTCACATATAGAAGAAAGAAAAAGTAGTTAAGCTCAACAGATATTATCAAGAAAAAAACCCTCACTGTTTCTCTGGGAAGGGATTAAATATTGAATGTAAATAATGTGCACCCTTGGCAAGTGTCTTCATACTTCTGGCCTTACCTCAAACACATCATAAACCAGCACAGCTGTGAAAAGCTCTGGGGACATTCAGTTTAATTGCCCAAGCTTCTCTCCTCAATAAGAAGTTTGCAAATGCTGCAAAATGTGTGCCTGAAACCTTTCTGTGCAGCATTAATCCAGAGTGCTCAGTGTCACCAGGTAGTGAACAGCCTCTTGGCTGTTTCCAGCTCTGTGGTTCTGGCACCCACAATAAGGATTTGGGCTCCACTTTCTGGGGGCACTGGGGAGGCAGGCAGGAGTGATGTGCAGGGCACTGCTCCTCCACCCTCAGCCCATCTGAGCACACAAATGCCCACCCTTGAGCTTATCCACCAGCCAGGACAGAAGTTTGTCATTGCTAAGGGAGGCTGTCCCTGCCCAAGGCAGGGGGGGTTGGAAATAGGAGATTTTTAAGGTCCCTTCCAACCCAAACCATTCCATGATTTTATGATGGTGATTCTGTGATCACTCCCTTCCCTGCAGCTGCTTGGCAAATCCCTTCCAAGTGGTTTGATCTTCAGTCAGCTTAAGTTCTCTCTTTTTCGCTGTTAGATTCTTCCCAGCCCTCTGAGCAAGGGCAGAGAGAAAAGCAGAGGATACTACAGGATGAACAGCAGAAATACTCAGCAACTTGCTGCCCTCCCTGACACCTGCTCTCTTGGAGGTACATTTTACCCCATAAATCATCTCTAAATGGGACAGGCATAGTTGTGCCCACATATTTCTGCCTTTCAATGCCTGCTGCACCTGTAGAAATCATGCCTTTTATGCCATGGGCTAGTTAGCCCAGCTAGCCAGTGTATCAGGGAGGTCCTGGGTAAGCACACCCCAGGCTCATAAATTAGGTGCCAGCAACTTTGGAAATTGGCCCTTGTCACCTCCAAGCACGTTCCCTTCCACACCATTGCTACAGAGCTGTTATGGGATTCTCCAGGGCAAGAAGCATTTCTAGGCACTCTGAAGCAAAATGCACGTTGCTGTACCTTGCATAAAAATAGAACTTTCAGTGTGCAGGAACTTGCTGTGCCAGCTTTGCCAGAGGTGGTTTCTTCTCCCTGCACCCTGCTAGACTCTCCTTCAGAGCAGAAGATGTGATATTTCTTAGGGAAGTTCCTGCCTCATCATCTTCAGTTCTTTTCAACATTCATTTTAAAATTAATTTCCTCTCTTCTCCTTGCATCTACCTCTTAATTTGGCTCATACGCTGTTATGAGTTTTCTGACTGAAATTTATTCACCAGACAATGTCTTTATGACTGCTTTGCCTCATTTCATTCTAAAAAATACTTTGCAATCCAGTTTCTCTAGAAGCCTCTTTACAAAATAAGTTTTTGTTTTATGTTATGGGTAAAATCTGCAAAGCTCTTAGATTGCTGCATGCAGGACATTAATTCCAGTTTGTGAACATGATTTTTTTTCTGGAATCCTGCAGCTCTGTAAGTGGAATTACTTTGATGAGTAAACTGCTAAATCAACACTTGTCTCACTCTCTTTAAAAAATAATTAAATCAACTCTCCTTCACCTGCCACTGAAACAAACAGAAAACAGATAGATCCGTTGTTGTGACTCTACATTTTCAGCAGTTACCAAATGCTGTCATGATTACATTTTTTGTTCTTCTGTGAATACTTTTAAATTCACATTTTTTGGCAGAAGTAAGAGAGGCAATACTTCCATTTTCTTCCCCCTTTCATGTGTTTCTGAGTCTTGAAAAGATGCTGGGAACCACAGAAATGGATGGATAAGCATTGCCAATGGGACAGAGGTGAGAGATGAAGCTGGGTCACTGCCTAGCCCCCATCCACACAGATGGAATAGCACTGCTATCTGGTGGCTGCTCCATGACTCATGGAAAATGCCTTGGTTGTCTCAGGCCTCTGTTTGGAGGACAGGTATACATAGCACAGAGGTTTGCCATACAGCTGATCCCAGAAAAAAAGCCAAGGATTACCCAGGCTGCCAAGCTTACTCCCACTTTGACTGACAGGCCAAAAGAAAAAAAGTGAAATAAAAAAAGCAAAGTGATTTTTAGAGGGGTGAAATGGGGAGAATATATTTGCCAAATTGCTGGGGGACAGAGAAAGGTTTGCAAAAAGTTGTTCCCAGCATGACAGTTTCGTGATTGTCATCAGATTTTATTCTGCAAAAAATGAAACAGATAATATCAGCATGTCCCACTTGTAACAGTAATGGAATTGAAAGCTGTCATGTTGTTGCTCAAAACATGCTTTTGAAAGGAAAATGGATGCTTCTTTTGTTAAAAAAAATATTGTTTTAAAGAGCTGACATCTAAACTAAATGTTTCAATCATGTTGAAATGTTACACTATGACCCAAGATCAGCAGGGATGTGGAATGTGGAAAGGGTTCATTTATTTCTATGATTCTGGTACAGTATTTCCAGTCTTTTCAGTCCTATCTGAGTCTGGTGACAAAATCAAGATTAAAAAAAAAAAAAGAAGAATTATTTTCAAGCAGAGCATGAGGATCCCAGCCAGATTTTGTCAAGAAAGTAATCTGGAAGAAAACTGTTCAATTATATACAGCACAGACCACCACTGCTGTTTAAGTTTGGGATGTACAGAAATGAATCAGCCATCGGGTCTGGATCCAGAGGCACATCCACAAGTGGGGCTGCTCCCAGCAAAACAGCCTGTGGCCATCCAACACCATCCATCCCAGCTGAGGATCTGCAGTTCTGTATTGATGAGCAAAAGATGTGCCACAGAGAGGTCTGGACCCAAGAGCTGCAGCTGTTAATTACAACAGACCCTCGCCTCACCTTGAGCTTGTCCGCCAGAATAAACACTGGGATTGGCTGAGGAGAAATGAAGTGGCAAAATCCATCCTGCAGAGCTTGTTCAGGGACTTTCAGGCCCATCTAAGGAAGCCTTGCTTTCTCCTTGACAGTTTAAAGACCAGCCGTGAACAACTGCGGCTGTGACTTGCTGCTCTAAATATAGAAAAACACAAATTATCACATGCTGACAGGTTCCAGTTCCAGCCATGACTCTGCCAGCAAGGCCTTGAAAGCATCTCCACTCGGCCTCCTGCAAGCCCAGCAGACAAACTCGCTGGGAACAGCATGGTCAAACCTGTAGTTTCCTTCTTCCAGCTCATCTCAAGCTCTCCCCCATCCCTCTCAAGTGAAACTCAGCCTACATGAGCACCCTTCCCCTTCTCCTCACAGCATAGATGCTTTGTCATTGACACAACTTGATGGGGGAGAATTACGACCCTGGAATTAGACAGTGCCCAATTTTTCTTATAGCAACAGTAATAAATTTGTGCCTGGCACTTTATCATGTACATGAATCTGGCCCTGCAGACCCCCAGCCAATGTATTTTCCTTCTTCTCACACAATTAAAGGTGCCAAAGCTTTTTTCACTCTTAACTCACACTTCTGACAGTTTCACGAAAACAGTATTAAGGAGGGAAAAAGTCAGCATCAGACCAGCAAGCTGTGAAATGTAACAATGTTTGGATGTTTTCATTCTGGTGTTTCTTGCAATTAACTTTCTTCATGCAAATTTATTACAGTTTTGAAATAAAAAAAAACATCGTTGCAAATAAAAAAAGGGAAAAAAGTCACAGCAAGCGTTAGGAAAAAAGCATTCCAACCACTTCAATGATATTCCTTAAAAAATTAGTTGTGAGTTTTCTAATACAATAATCTGTGGGATCTCTTCATACAAATTTTACCCATTGTCTGAAATATGCACTTTATACTCAGCAAAGGCAGTGTCTGCTCATCACCAAAAAGGACTGTCATTATGATTCAGGAAGCAGCAGGCACATTTAGCCCTCAAAATCACTAGAATTAATCCTTTTCCCCACTTTTCCTGCAAACCTGGGTCTAAATCAGATTACCCCTGAAGGAGCACTATCTCAAAAGCTGTGAAAAGTGAGGTCTTCATACTAGAAAACTCACTAGCAAGCAGCAGAGATGAGCAATGGGCAGTGTGTTTTCATAGCACTGGGGATAGCACCTGGCCGAGGGACCAGCTGGAATAAAAAAAGAAGCTGAATTGTAGGTGGATGTAGGGGGCAAAAACAAGGTGGTGACATAAAGAATCCACATCTGCAAAGCAGGGTCTCAGGACTTGGGACTCTGACCAAACACACAGTGACAGGAAAAGAGAGCAGGCAGATGCAGGCAGGGCTTATCCTTCTGGGATGAACTAGTTTGTATTCTGCTCATAAAGTTACTAGGAGTGCCTGGAAAATCCTGGGCTGTTTGTTTTATTATCATGTGTCCCTGGAGATGTAACTGCAGACTCTGAGGGAGCAATTCATACCATCAAAGTCTTATCACCTGTCCAGATAATCATGGAAAAGAGAAAGGGCACTTCAGCTTGTCTAGGATACAAATTACACTCCAGAAGTGCTTTTCTGTCCCCGCTGGTTTTGTGGGGAGCCTGGGGTGATCAGAGCAGAGCAAACTGGATCTCCCTGATCCATGGGGACCACAGGGTAAAGTCATGGCAAAGAGCAAGACCTTAAGCCACAGGAGAGCAACCATGGGCTCTGTTTCTGTAATGGCAAAGGAGCCTATGGCCAAATGTGTGCCACAGCAGGGCACTCCCAAACCTGTCTGAGGTGTAGGATTCGTGTCTTTGACTCACCATGGACTGACCTCTTCCAGTGTGAAATTACTCAGCCAGCAAACTCCCAGCCAGCAGCCTTTCCCTCCCAGTCTCCTACACAGAACATGGCAAGCCCCAGAGGGTTTTTTCTCCTCATGGTGTTTTATCTCCTGAGACAATCACCACTGCAACAGGGAACAGTTTGTTCCCTTTATCCTCCCCCTGCTGATGCCCTTACTCTCATCCTCTTTACTTCCAAGGCTTCATTAATGCCTTGCTTCGAGCACACGAATGCAGGTATTTTGTGAGTCTCCTTCACTCTGGGGACTGGGATAACTTCTTATTCAGGATGGAAAAGGACATAAACAGAATATTTAATGAAATGACTGTAAGCACCAGTTATACCTGAACAAAGAACTGCAAATGGCCCTGTAATGTACTTTATACCTGCTTCTTCTCACAGATTGCACTACAGGCTATTTACAATTCACATTCCACATACCCCTGCATCTGAAATGTCTTTCTTTCTCACTTAGTTGCTGATTAAGTGACAGAGTCTAATCTCAGCACAGCCTCCAAAGCCGCAGCAAACACAAATCTTCCCGGAGATATCTGAAATAGCGGATTTATTTATTTCCATTCTTTTGCAACTCAGTATTTGCATATTGGAGTGGTTATTGGGAGGAGAAAAGTCACAGATGCAAATCTGACATTCAGATGTCAGCTTCTCCATACATAAGGTCAGCTCTGATGAGGACACTTGCTAGTCTCCAATTATAGGTCTCCTAATGCGTAAATAACGCTAATGAATGGCATCTGCCATGGAGCACAACTCAAAAGGAAGATGTTAATCGAAGCCAACCCAGCTGAAATTTGCTCCTCTTGCTGTTTCACAGCCTTTTGATTCTCAGGAGATTAAGATGTAGACTTGGAAGTGGTTTGGATCACTCAGCGCACATAGCTGGGGTCTGCCCAGCCCTCCTGGATCAAAATGTATCCCCTGTCACCTTCTCCCTTCCCTGGGCACCCTTCCCAGCCCAGAGCTGAGTGGCCTAATTTTACAAATTAGAGTGACTCCATCTCAGGTTCCAGCCCAGGCATAACCACCTGCAATTCAATCCCTGTGGAAAAATCTTGGTCCTTTCCAAAGAGGACACTGGCCACTGCTGGGAGGACAAGTCCTCTCAGCCCATCTTCAGGAGCTGTCAGGGTGGGTGAGACTTCAGTTCAGTGCCTTGGAGAGAGGGCTCTGACACAGGCATTGCGGGAACCTGGCAGAAGCATTGGCGCTTGACCTCTCACTGTGTTTTCTCAGGCAAAGAACTCCCTGCAGGGCTGAGAGCTTCCCATGGCACAGCACTTGTAGCCAGAGCTAATTGGTGACTCCTTTTTGTCACCTCTCTGGTATCATCAGGATAAACTGGCTCTATCACTCTACAGCCCCAGAAACGTGAGTAGGGTAACAGGCTAAAGATGAGAACACAGGACTGGCTGCCAAATGCTTCTGGGGCTTGTTCTTCAGGCATCTTGGTTCCTCACTAATACTTTTATCCTCTCCCCATAAATCTCTGTTTTCAGGTTGGAATTTTTTGCTTTTTTTAGAGCAGTGCCATGAGAGTTCCCACAGTTGGAAGCCCTGGTGCAACCTTCAAACAGAAAGTGAAAGGCTCATGGGACCTGTGAGGTGACAGTGGCACAAGCAACAGCACACATGGGAGAGGCTGAAAACCTGGGTTCTTCACCTGATTTTGCCTTGGCTTTCAGGGGAACTGAAATAAGCCTTTTATGCCTCAGTTTTTCAGGAGCTGCTTGCAGCCATCTTTGTAAAGTACTTGAAAGCTTTGTGGATGGAAATGCACAACAGCAAGGACCCACTAAAATCAGGGTGAGATATTTTGTCTTTCTCAGATCAGGGCAATAAAGTACCGATGCAGAGAGAAAGGCAGCAATAGTTAACACTAGGAAAGAATTGACTTCCATCTGGTACAATAACTTCCTTTAGGCTTTTCTCCAGCTCTACCTCAATAATCTCCCTTTTATTAGCCTTTATATGGGTTTCAAATTCCCTAGCTGCAGCAGCTGGCAGGGAGGGAGGTGGAGCTGCTCTTCTGAGACAGATCCCTTGGCTTTCTCCAGCCTGGTGACTATAAGCTGGAGCTCAGAGCAAAAAGCTGCGGTGAGAAATGTGAGCAAAAAGCAAGACAAAAATGCTCATTGCTCTCCAACCTCCAGGTCACTCCATGTAGCAGCAGCATGCACCCATAAGCCTGGAGTTACTCCAATGCACTCCAGGGTTGAAAAGTGAGATTAGCTAGTGGAAAAGCAAGGGGCTGAGAGCAGAGGGCAAGACAAAGGCAAGAGATACCTGCAGATGAGACCTGCAAATGCTAAGCACTTGAAAAGCTTTATTTATATGCAGCATGAAAAAAAATCTGTGGATCAAAGTCAGTCTTTGGAGTAGTGATGAGAAAGCACACTGCTGCGAAAGCTGGTGGCTCCCAGCATTAACAGGAGCTTTTTAGCCTTTTCCCAGCCTTGTCAGTAAGGTGTTTGTTTACAGTTTCCAGAGAAGAGAGAGCTGAGAGATGTCTGGGAGTGGTCACGGGAAAGGCAACAATTTTCTCCTTTTTTGAGAGGCACCAGTGAGCTGTGAACCCCGGAGCACCCAGCATCTTTGCTTCCCTTGTTCTGTATCTCTGAGGGCTTCCCCCAGTCCTCCAGCAAAGTGCTCCCTGGAGCTGTCCATCCTGCCTGGGGAGCATCTCTTCCTCCATGCAATGAGACAAGTTCAGTGTGCAAGTGAAGACAAGACCAAACCTTGATGAAGTCAGTGCAACACCACCAAACCTTGGGTTACTCATTAAATTAGTGCAAAAGTCTGGGAATTTGTTTTAAGATCTCTTTTTTCAAGCTAGCAGATAACCATTCAGGCAGGTCAATGATCTCAGTCTCTAAGACCTTTCTTCATCACTACATTTAATGAAAAAAATGTTAAATCCTCACATCCATCAGCCTAAAACAAATAGAGAAGAATAGTTCACACTCAGGCAGCAAAGTCTGGCTCTGGGAGTTGCCTGTGACCTGAGACTCTCTTGCCTTACACCAGGGATTTTCTTATTAACCAAAATTCACCAGCACAAAAGGAATTGCTAACAACTTTCAGATCACAAACTTTCCCTTCTGTATTCAATGGAAATGGGGGAAAGTAGCCATACAATACAAAACTTGCTAATATACCATCATCTGCTCATATATTATAAGACTTGCTTATTGCTCCAGTGATTGATATATTTTTAGTATGCAAGAAGCTGAGCATTGTGTGCCTTCCAACTGCTTCAGCACAATTATTGTATTGATTTGATGTGACAGTAGCTCTGTGTTTAAGGTGGTTTATGTTTTTTAATTTGCAATTAAATAAAAGGATGTCTACTCCCCAAGATGGCTGACGGTTGTTTATACCCTGCAGCAGTTGATGAAGCAAACTTTTATTTGGCTTCATAAAACATAGTTGTTCTGTCACTCTGAAGCACATTAGCTAGAGCTCTCAGAGTGGTTTCTTACCTAGCAAAAGATAAAACTAAACTCCAATCTATTTTAAAGTAGGCAAGGTAACAACATCAACGTTGCAATGGGACTATAATGAAGTAAGTGAACTGGCAATATTGTACTATTGATAAAAGTAATGGTGATAATATATTTCTATAGCACCTTTCATCTTGAAGTGCTCTGGGTATTCACATGTTCCTTTGCACTTCCCCCTCCCTCCCTTCCTCTCTTTCACTGTATGTATATAAACACAGTCATATATACATATACTTTATTTAAGCCCTCCTCTTCTTTCATGGATTACATCTTCTCAGCTTTGCAGAAAGGAGGAATCTTGGCAGCTACTTAAAATCAGGTGCTGCACAAGAGTTACTGAGCTATGGATGAGATTGCTCCATAGTCCATGACAAGAAGGGAATAACCCTGCTGTGGAGGATCCCCAATGTCTCACCCAGAAGCAGGTACCAATCATGCTGCCTGACTGCTTCATAAAGCTGAGGTGCTGCACAAAAAATGGGAAGACAACATTTTCTCTCTGTAAATGTGCACTGTAGCTCTGTAGCTTACAGTCAGAGGAGTAGCCATAAATGTGAGCTAGGCACATCTCTGGGTCTGTCTCTCATCCACAGACCATGTGTGACAATGGCAGAAGATGACTGATCTTCCTCCCACGCACACCATAACCTCATCTCAATGGCCCACTCTTAAACCTGGAAAATTTCCTCCACCAGGGCTGCCCAAGAAAGAGGAAAATCACTGAGAGCTCCCTTGGAAACTTGATGCATTATCTCATGAAGTCCATAGAATATTTTCTGCCATCTTCAGTAGGTTTGAATTGATCCCAGTTCAGTAAGAGGCACTGGATATTTGCCAGTGCCACATAGTTCAGCTTGGTGCCTGCCAAGCTAAAGAGTTAAATCAGCTGGGGGGACATTTAAAACCAATGCATGCTTCAAGTATAGATAAGAGCTGGTCTTGCTGACCTCCATCCAGCTGGCCTGTGCCCAGAGCTAAACCCTCCAAGAGATGCGATCGCCATCTCTCCATTACCTCCATCATTCCCAAGATTCTTCCCCACACAAATGTGGCAGGCAGAAACACAAAACACCAGCAGGGTCAAATGTTTCCAAATGTTGTGAAGCACATCTCTCCAGCCTCGGGTGGGCCTCCAAAAATTCCACAGATTCTGGGCCATCCATTCATCAACCTCAATTGAGTTCTCGTGCTTGTCGTGCCACAGGAAATGTGTTGGTTATCATATGATGTACTGTAGCATACATACAGCTGAATTCCTGTGTCACCTTGTGCTCCTTCAGACACAATAATCTATAAATACCAGGTCCAACCCTGACAATGGATTTGTTTGTGACTGCAGCAGTGCCACTGCTGTGTGAATATTCCAGCAAACAATTACAACAGGAATGTACCAGAGACTAATGCTATCAAATGCTCCCCTCAAGGAGACTATTAGAGGAGTCATCATGCCATCCTTTGCCATTATTCAGTCCAGAGACCTGACATAAGGAGCTGGGTCCATCCAGTGTAGGAACCAGCTTGTGCCACATGATCTCATCTACCTCAAACATCCAAAGTAATAAGTTATGAAAATCGAGTACACCAAACACTGTGGCTGGACAACATTTTTAAGCACCTAAATGTACATTCTGATTGTCTGATCAATTATTAGGGCAATGACATCATCCAGCTGCCAGACAGGAAAGGCTCTTATATCTCAGTTTATCAGCTTCTCATAACAGACTGTAATTTTGGTGACTGTAATCAGCTTACACACAGACTGTAGTTCTGGTGCAATGCATTGGTGCACACACCCCAAACAAGCTTTTGGAGTAGCTGAAGGCACATGCAATGTGAGTCCATGACATACAGCTGCATTTCTGGCAAGTTCTGCCATGAGTGGAAGGGAGATTAACAGCAGATTGGCTCCACAGGGGGATGGAGTGGGACAGAAAGGGACATTTAAACAAGAAGATTAAAGGGGAATTCTGTAATGCATTAGTTATTGTGTGTGTCATTTCTGAACTTGATGCCTAATCCCAACTCTTCTAATTTTGTGGGGAGAAGAGACAGCACATGACAAATAAATATATAGCACACAATGTATAGATAACCAGTATTGCAGAGTAAAATAATTAAAAAACAAATTTTCTTCTACCACATAAAAAGCCTTTATTCCAAAATCTCTTTAACTTGACATATAATAACCTTTTATTTAACTACAGGTGATGCTTCTAAGTGATTGATTTTGGAGATATTAATTTTCCAACAATTTCATGTTGCTCACATTTTAAAACACGTTTAAAGAAACACTTTGGGGGTTTGTGTCATTTAAAAAGCATTCTCAAACAACCCATCTTGTAAAAGGATATAAATTTATTATTCCTTTCTTAACAGAATACAGGTTATCAGAACATTGTAATTTACATATTTTTCAAACTCCTTGGAGTAAAAAAGTCTCCATAATTAATGGATGAGTTCAGGAGAACCAGAAGAAATATCTAGAAAACAAGGAAGCCCCACTGGAACAGACCCACTGAAACCTGGAGTGTCACACAGACCTCAAACAACCATAGCTTTGTCCCAGGATTTTTGATCTGACAAAGAAACTTATAAAAATAGGAAAGGCAAGGTAAAGAGAAAGATTTCTTTCATGCTATGCAGGTGTCTGAGAGAGATATGTGGTGTTTGGATTAATAATGACACAGCCCTTCTGGTGTGAAGAAGTGACTGAATTGGTCCCAATTCTCTCAGCTCATGAAAGCCTTGTGGCAAACCTTGCCATGACAAGGAAAAATTGAATGATGGGAACTTTGTGGTTTACAGAACAGCAAATTTCCACCTTGCTTACTTAAATCTGGGCATCTTCCTTCTGTAGAAAAGCATGTGGCTGTCTGAGACCATACCTGAAACACAGGTACAAGACCTTGCTCCAAACCTTTCAGCAGACCTCTGGCAAAACAATCCTGGGGACTGCTTCCCACATGGCTGGGTGTAGGTTAGATATTGGGAAGAAATTCTTCCCTGTGAGGGTGGTGAGGCCCTGGCACAGATTGCCCAGAGAAGCTGTGGGTGCCCCATCCCTGGAAGTGCCCAAGACCAGGCTTGGCTGGGGCTTTGAGCAACCTGGTCTAGTGGAAAGTGTCCCTGCACTAAGAATCATAGAATTAGAGAAAGTTTTGGGTTGGAAGGGATTTCAAAGATGATTTACTTCCAATCCCCTGCTATGGACCAGGACACTTTCAACGAGACCAGACTCCTCAAAGTCCCATCCAGCCTGGCCTTGAACCACAGCAGGGAGGTTGGACTAGATGATCTTGAAAGTCCCTTCCAACCCAAATTATGCAATTCTATGTTTATAAGCTGCTTTGTGACACAAACCAGATTCAGATGTCCCTTTCTAGGGACAGAGGATTCACAAAGCACATTAAACAACACTGTGTCTCCCCACAAGAGTTTAGGACTACAGCAAGGGCTTATGTAAACACAGCTTTTCACACACCACACCTCCCAAAAGTGCCAACAAGATCCCATCATCCTCCTGCTTTTCACACATTACTCAGTTTCAGTGCTGAAAGCAGGGCCCAGGACTTGGAGCCTGCCCAGAACAAACCACCCTGATACTGTTATGTTTTGCTGCTCCAAAAAACAGACTTCAACTCAGAATCAGTGCAATGTTGTAGTGGCACTGTGAGATGCAAGACCACAAACAACAGGTACAGGAAAAGCCTTTCCCATCCTGCAGAAAAATTTCCAGAACTGCAAAGCTGTTCTTATTCCATGCTGGAGGAAAAAAAAACCCTTTTGAAGAGTTTTGATGCCACAAAACCATAATCCACAGTAATCCATATCCGATTCAGGGACTGGAATATCAGGGCTTGTCTGTGCTGTACACTGCTTCTGAAATGAGAGGCAGCATGTCTGTGTCAGTGTGATTCCCAAATTAATGGCTGCTTTTTAAAGAAGCCTATTCCTGGCCAAGGCAGGCATATGGTGCTGGGAACCCCAGTGCTGTGCTGGATACATGCACAGGCGTGTGGGGGTGCTAGGATGCCTCTGCTTCAGGCAGCACAGTGCACTAGCCACGATACATTTCCCATAAACCAGATCACAATCCAGACCAGAACACGATTCACTGTTTTAAGGAGACTGTAATTCTCACTCCTGCTTTTTCTCTCTGTCCCTCCCACTGATCTTGGACTCAAAATTGATGCTAACAAACCAGCTCTGAATGCTGCAGTGAATATTCCTGTGAATATTTAAATTCATTTCCACAGATAATCTGTACTGCAAACCTCCAATTTTTATTGTATCTTCCAGCACCAAAAGTAGTTACCTAAGGCTGTTCAAAGAGAGAATCTCCATTGCAAGGAGATTTATAACAAAATAGATCAGGAAAGCAATTTCCTTCTTGTTCCCAGGAAAGCTCATTAATTGCACACAACCCCTAGGGTCATGGGCACAGGCGCTGTATTTACTGTAATTATTTCAGAGATTTAGCCCCTGGTAGGGACAACTGAGCCCCTCCCAGACAGTCAGGGATGGCCAGGGAAGCCTTTGGGACCCTCCTGGGGCTGGTGGCCATCCTGTGCCCACCCCTCCCTGACAGCTTTGTCTGCATTGCCCTCCCTTCACTCAGACACGGATTTCAGCAGCCAAGAGTCACCTCCCCTCTCTCCCTAGGACAGGCATAGGAGTCACCAGAGGTAACCAAATGAATTCTGAGTATGAGGGCTCTCATACTCAAT
Source organism: Anthoscopus minutus (assembly GCA_013399455.1). Classification (NCBI taxonomy): domain Eukaryota; kingdom Metazoa; phylum Chordata; class Aves; order Passeriformes; family Paridae; genus Anthoscopus; species Anthoscopus minutus. The sequence goes on from VWYI01044261.1 coordinate 247,070, forward strand.
TCTTCCAGGGGGCAAGAAGAGCAACAGAGAAACAGGAGATGTTTTCTGGGTGTGCCATGCACTGAGTGCATCTGCAGACACACAGGCCCTGGAGCAAGTGGACAGATTGCAGTCAGATTTTTGTGGCAGTTCCTTTGGGAGCAGAAGTTTCTATTTGTGAAGAGATCACAAAAGCTGGGAGTGATTTTAACCTAGAAAGGACACATATAAAAACATGAACCTGCTATCATTGCAGTAGCTAAGTGCTTTATCTTTAATTTTAAAGAATTTAAAAGATTCTAAACTGAGATCTTGGCAGTTAAGAAAGAAAATGAACTTTGTGATGAATCCTGACCTAATGCTCCTCTTCTTCCCTCCTCCTAGAGTGATGGAGAATTTTTTGTTAACTAAAATGGCACATAATTTGGAAGTCATGAGAAGAAAGCTGTTGTTTTGGGGTTTTTTTAGCATGCTGCAGACACCCTGTGGAATTAGCTATTGCAGTAGGTCAACAAGTCAAACAGTTTGTAAGGATTCAAACAGACTCAGATAGTCTTATGAAAACAATCACTGAGAGAATAACATCCAGCTGAAGGAGACAGGGAGAAAATCAAGCTGCCTTCTTCAGACCCAGCTTGTCAGCCAACGTTACCCACAGAGAGGGGGAAGGAATGGCCACTGATGCAACTGTGCAGGAGGAACAGCCTCAGAGAAGGACAAGGAATCCATTGCAAAGTGCTGCTAATCTCAACCACTGTGTGTGTTCTGCTCTCCCTCCTCGGGATGCTGAAATAACTCACCCCATCAGCTCCTGCTCTCAGCCTCATGGGCTGACAGAGCTCTTTAGGAGACAGAAATCTCATCTGTGGGAAATATTTTCAGACGCAAAAAACCAAATCAAGTTACATTTGGAAGGACCAAATTAATTGTTTCCACACATCACTTCAGGCTGCCTCTACATTAGCATTTTGCTTCAGAACAGGACTCGGATTTTGGAGTAAATCTCTCAGTCATCAATTTACCATGGATTGGCTCAATTTATAAAGCTGTTTTGATACCCATGAACTAGATTCCTTTTGAAGAAAATGAAACCAAAAGCTCCAACCAAAATGTGCATCGAATGTGCTCTAAATCCTGAGGCAGATACATGACATGATGACTAAGTTGATGTCTGGTCCTCCAGACAGCTTTGGATCCCACGTATGATGGAGACATTTGGTCCATGGGACCAGATTGGGTCTAGGCAGAAATGAAACTCCCAAACTTCATGCAGGACAGCAGAAATGCTCCAGCACAACCTGCTCCAAACCATTCTTGCACCTCTATTCAGCTGGTTTGCTTGTTATGTTTTGCTATACAACCCAAACCAAGGGCAGGTCTACACACACAGCTTTCCCCATCTAGCCAAAAGAGAAATCCAAGCACACAGAAGGATTTCTGGCATCCCAGGATAAATAATGAAGGCAAATAGGGGAAATTTTTGCTTGGACAGGAAAGGCCAGTCTATGTCCATCAAGAAGTGATGGGGTGACACCACAGGCATTTTCTGCAGGTCACAGCCACGTCCAGACCCTGTTTCTTTGTGTTCCCTTCTGAAGGAAATCTCACAGAGTGAGTCATAAACCCCACAAACATACTGCCAGATAGCAAACACATTCATGAGAGGCAGCTCCAGATACAAATTCAAGACACATTATTTTAGCACTGCATGTAGGAGACTATGCCAGCCCTGAGCTCTGTCTTTGCTTTTTTGAATAGAGAAAACCAAGTCCATGCAAAAAATAAAACTTCTTAATAACTAAAATATTTCTTATATCAGCTTGGTGTAAATAGGCCTTCATTCTTGCATTCATTTGGGTTATTTCAAAACTTTAAAGAGAAGACAAACATTAGAAGTAGAAAGATATTTTTTGTTTTTTAAGATCCAACAGCCAACTAAATGTTAATCTAATATATTTTTTCAGACTCAGGTCAAATCCATCATCTTTAATCCTTGGTGATCATCATCCTCTGATTTTTTCATTCAGCTTCCAAATCTTTTTACTTAATAGAATTTAAACCTTCCTTCAAAGTAGTTTAAAAACATTATTTTTTCTTTTTTTCCCCCTTTTATTTTTTTTTCCTCTTCTATCAGGACTTGCCAGCAAGGAAGACCCCTGTTGCTTCTGCTTTACTTATTTGCTGGAAATAGTGTCAATCTTACAGATCTTTGTGGGCAGGACAAACTTTAATGGTTTTGATCAGTCAAATCAATTTTAAAGGTGCCTGGTGGTTTGTGAACTCGGTGTAACAGTACTTTCTTCAGATACACAGTGGATAAATATTGGAGAAATGGGTATCTCCTGTTTGCTTACCTTTTCCTACACAATAGTAATAATTCAAAAGATGCATTTTGAAAGCAAGCCACATTTTCACCCTGTTCTAGTCAAGGAAAAGATCTGCTGCTATCACTTCTGCTGTGAGTTCGAGGTCAATCCGTGGCCTGAACAACAAATCCAGAGCACAATGATGGAGGTGACTTTCCAGCATCAGAGCTAAATTAAGGACTGCATTCCTCTATCTCCAAAGCTTCACAAGCTGAGCTAGTCCAGTCTAGGTCTGGACCAGAACCCTGGGGAAAGGTTAATTTTCAAAGCTCTTCAGAACTCAGTCAGAACTGAGGTTCCAAACTGTCTCTTCTCTAATGAGAAACAGTTTGTGCATCTCTTCACACACCAAGGGAATATTGCTCAGCTTGCCCCCCCGCCAACTTTATGATTGGAAGGAGTGTGATACACAGGAAGCAAAATCTCTAGACTGAAGCACTGCCAGAAAATTCCCCCACTGAGTGTAAAAATGAGAGACAGAATTGGATCTCAACCAATTTAAAGTTTTAGGAAAAGAATAGACTGTGGCCTAGCATATCAGTGCAACATTATCCACTGATTCACTCTGGCAGCTTGACCAGGCTGCTCTCATTAGTTCCAGCACAGCCATATAAAAATCTGAATATTGTCTCCAAGGCAAAAAAAAAATAAGTCAATGGAGGGGAACAACTGTGTGTGTGCAAGAGGCCCTGCTGGTCTAAAGGTACTGGCTGGTCTATAAAGTCATCACTGAGCAATGGATGGGTGCCACAACCCCTTCTTACTCCTGAGGTGACCTCTCTTGAGACAGCAGTGATATAACAATGTGTGAGAGGGGTTGGGATTGTCCCACCCCTGCCCATCCTACAGCCAGGGCAGCTGCTGGCCATGGCTTTCCAACGCTTTCACTCATGCCCTCTTTTCCACTCTGGCTTGGCACCAGTTTCTCCTTCCTTTTGGGATGACTGAATCCTGCCAAACTGGGCTCCTTTAGGAGTTCCACTCCTGATCGGTGACAGCAGAGTCCTTTTATCAGGTCTTGTCCCCCTCTCAGTTTCCCTCAGCACTGCAGAATGCCTGGGCATCTTGTACACAGCACTCAAGTGCATTTTAAATAGCCTGAGTGTGGGTCCCTCCTGCAGAGCTCTGAGCCCCTCTCTGCACTGTCAGAGCAAGCCTGTTGCACTGTATCGTGCCTGCATTGAGTTGCTGCTCTGGTTTGCTCTGAGATTAAGCAGAGATTTATTTCTCCACTTCAAGTGTTGCTTTTTTTTTTAAATGCTGCCACCAAGCTTGGATTTCAAACTTGAGCTTGATTGGGCTTTAATGGATTTTCCACACAGCATGGCCATTGAGCACCTCCCGTGTACTTCTGGAGTGACTTTGCTGCACGGGGATATAAAGTGCTTAAATGGTTGATGGTGCTGTTACCCACTTAGCTACCAAGGTCTGGTTCTAAACCACGTCACAAAATTCATCCAGCACTGCTCTCCCTGACAGCACAGCTTGCATGAGCTGGCATCCATCTTTTCAGCTCAGGTTAATCAGCTCCAGAAAATGCTGTACCTTAGACAGTCTTTATTCATTTGTTACAGGGCTCAGGCTGTCAGACCGCCTACCAAGGGTTCCTGCTTTGGACAGGAAGTAAGTAGAAACACAAATAAAATCAGCCCTTGGTGAATCTCCACCCAAGGGGGAGCTTTTCAACCTTTTCTCCAGAGAAATGAGAAATGGAAAAGAGAATCCACAGGAAAACTCAGCTGAAACAGTGATGCAGCAGTGGGAGAAAGGCAAGGGTTTTGCATACTGTCCTGGATATCTGGACTCAAACCTGGTACTCAGACCTCAAACCCTAAAAGCTGATTTTGCATGGTGAGAGATCCACAAGAGGACCAGCTTAGTCTGACTGTCAGCAACAATTCTGGCACAGCAGAACAACAGGGCTGGTCAAGAGGAATCTGGGACTGAGGAGTGTCACCAGATGACACAAGACACCCACCAGATGGGGGGACTGAGGTGGCATCAGCCACAATGGGCCTTCAGAGCTATGGGGCATTAGTGCTGTGGGTCAGAGCTGGGTGCTGGGCTCACCCAGGGCTGGCACAGCCTCTGCTTTCCACATCACGCTCTGAATCAACAAGAAACTCCCCAGTACACAACCTGCCCTTTGCAGATAACCTGTACATGACAGCAAAACACACAGGAACTAGCAGCTTACAGGTTTTTTTCCTAAAAGAAGAATCTAAACAGTCCCAATGGATATTTTGATTATCTCAGGTCTTCCAGAGCTGTGAAGAAATTGAAATTTCCCCTTTAGTGTTTGCCCATTGCCTCTTCAATAGACACAAGCTTCACCAAGCACCCACACTAAATCTGCCAACACTTATTTTCCACCATCTGCATAGTAATTGCACTAGGAGCTGAGTTTAATATCCTTAAATTTCCATTTTGACATGCTGGAGAGATCCTAGTGTACAAGATGCAAGGGGATATTTAGTCTCAGATTATTGACCTGGAATGAAGAAATCCAAGTACCAGCTTTCCTCTCCTTTCTTCCCTCACCTCAGTGGCTTCGTCAATTAAATGTTCCCTATCTCTTCAGCAGAGACAGCTCTCCTATCACCCTATTCTTATTTGCTTAGAGGGCCTCCTTCCAGCAGTATCCTACTGAGTTTGTTGCATGATGATCTGTAGTGGCTGTTTTCCTTCACTTTGCCCCAAACTGTGTTGTTCTGACATATTCCTGTGCTTTTCAGCAGGCTCTCTGTGATCCCCTACACCAAACTACCAGGGAGGAGCTGGTCTGTGAGATGAACTTCTCATCTGACTCAAAGGAGCCGAAGGCCTCAGTCTGACTTTGCCCCCAGCAATCTGAATGAAGCTGCAATTTTTGCAGCTCAAACCTATTCTATCTGTACTTAAGAAGTGGACTGTTTTCTCAGAGCAGCCCTCCTGCTTCCACCCAAAGAAAGCACTCTTGGAGGCTGTGAAATAGGCTGATTTGCTTGTGGAGGTGGGGAGGCCCTGCTGTACATCTCTGACTGGTGAAGTCCTTGCTCCTTCATTTCTGTGAGCTGTTAAAAATGATGCTACCTAGCCTTGCGTAACTTAGGACCAAATGTAAAACTCATCTCTTTGACTTTTCACTCCTAAAATACCCTACCAATGTCCACATAGCCCCTCAGGCTCTGTCACCATAGAGCTCCCTCAGACTTCCCTTTCTGTAACCCCTGCTACCTTAGGATCAGGTGCCCTGATCTCAGGTTTACCCTGCCATCCCTACTCATTCACTCAGAAATTCAAAACCTTCAACAACACAAAAAATACCCCATCCTGGAGTACCCTGAGATAAAATGTTACTGGATGAGAGGATAAAATGTCCAGGGGTACTGGTAAGTCAGGGAACTGATTCAGCCCCATCACCTTAGTGCAAGTCAGCATCTTGTTCACCTTTGCAGGGCAGGTGTGTCTGAGCCTGCTCTGCTCTGCTGGCCAGAAACTGCTGGGGGAACTCTGGCACAGTTTTTTCCATCCAGCAAACACAGGAGCATGAATTTGCAGGCAGAGATCTGGATGACAGTGAAGCACTGCCAGCTCCCCCATGTCCATACCGTGACTCCTCCAAGGTGTCACCTTGCTGAGGGTGGAGCAGAGCTCTGTTCACTGCTTGAAAGCTTGAAAAGCTTGTTTTTAGAGTCAGCTGAGTGTGTGTGCTCAACATGAGTGTGTGTGCAACAACATGAGTGTGTGTGCAAGCACATGGGTACTATAAAAATACCACTTGAATATGTCACAGGTAGGGTTTGGCTCTTTTACTCTGTGGAAAAAGCAAGCTGCTGATCAATGGCAGAAATTATGCAGCTCAGACACAACAGAGAAAATTATTCCTCAGTGCTGGATCTTCCTTGGAGATTCCTTAGTGTTGGATCTTCTTTCCTAGAGCTGGGCTGTGGGGGATCACAGGCACAAAAGGCTCCAGCCATGTTACGTGAGGGAGAAGCTCCATCAGTGCAAGGATGCTCCCACAGCCGATGTCCTGCAGCAGCTGCAGGGGGACCACAGTCCTTTGGTGGGTTTGTTCCCTGTGGCTGTCAGCAGATATCCCTCAGGGAGCCACACATGGGAAAAAAAAAACCTTTCTAGCTGAAATCTGCAGTACAGGCTCAATCAGCGAGGAGAAATTTGGCCTTGGATGGGAGAATAGATTGAAAGCTGCCCTGCTCTTCAAAGCTGAGGTCAACACAAGACTTTTCAAAATGCATCTTTTCTCCTTAAGTGAGATTTTTTTTTTCTTTTCTAAGCATGGTGAATTCATCTTTAGTGCAGACATCAAACCTCGCAGCACTGAGAACAAAGGAGCCTGTACTATGTAGCACAGTTGCTTTTTATGACTTTATTTTTAGTAGCATGCAATGACACAAAAGCATTTAGTTAAAATGAAACAGTATTTAGTGTGAAAATAAACCATGAAATACACTACAGGGCTCATAGTTTGTTTAAGATTTACTAAATATATGGGAAAGACAAAAGCTTTGGAGAATTTTCCATTAATACAAAATGTTATTTGCTCTTTGTCAAGGAAAGACTCTCACTTTGTGTTTTAAAACACATTACCCATAAAAAGCATGAAAACTTCCTAGATTTTCTGAAAGTTTAATAGCTAGTGACATGTTATTAAAATAGCAAGCCTCTCACTTTACAAATTCTGCTGTAACTTTTAATGTGAGGAATCAGATAAACATAATTCCCGTAGAAGAAAATTCAGATCTGGTTTGAAGAACCAATTGCCAGAAGCAGTGAGGAGCAGATACCAAAACTGACATGAAACAGAAACTGAAACAGGTTTCTCAAGTGCCTGGGCTGAAACAAGCACATAAGTATAGAAATATGGTGAAAAAAAAAGAAAAAAAAAGTGGTTTAAAATTATTTTGGTTCCCTTAACATTGAAAATTATCATTACTGTAAGCTACATATTTTTGGCTACCCATCACGTGCAGTGAATAGTAAACCTTAGAAACATTGCAATTTTGGGGTAAGAGGAGGCCTTAACTATAAGTTTATCCCACTGAAAATTAATTGCAACTCCTAACCTGCCTAAATCAGAACTAACTTTCCAAATGCGCACAAACCCTGGAATCCACTTTTACAATCCAACCCTCAGAGGCCCCCTTTTGCTTTTGCAGTTACTGTAAGATTTTTCAGAGATGTAGTGAAATCCAGAGGAACATCTGAACATTCAGGCTCTTATCTTCTCTACACATTTGCCCTCTCTATCAAGTTATGCAGATACTTGGGTGCACATATAACCCTGTGGCAGAAATAAATGCTGCTCATGCCTTTATTCAAATTGGAGACAAAGTGCCCCTGACTAACACCTCTGCTGCTGCTCTAGGAAGACAGAGGAAAGGATTATTCAGAGGTTTCCTCTTTTCCTCATCTGTATGCACGTTATTTAATATGTAGTATTTTAACATCAGGACCAAAATTTTTATTATGCAAACTTATTGTGACTATCAAGTCCTCACCGAGCATTAACAAGCTCTGAAAGATACTATTAAACGTGTCACTTTAGCTTCAAATTGAAGCCTATGTATTTGTAATTAATAAGTAGAAGTATGTGAGTGTGGCAGATGCTGCCATTAACCATCTTTTCAGGTTAGGGGATGGCAAGAGTTCTTCCCCAGCACTGGCTGGCAGAGCATATTCTCCTTTTATAAACTTGGAAGCCATTGTACAACCAAGTGCATCACAGAACCCAGGCTGCAGCTCCAGAGCAGAGGCCACACATAATTAGACCTTTTGTTTCATCTGTGGCTCTGATCTCCACCTCCTCACTACCACGATTTTGCCCTTTTCCTCTCTCGTTCCCATCTGCAGCTGGAATCAAAGGGTGTGTGTAGGAGGGGTGGTGTGGGCAGGATTTCAAGGGGATGATAACATGCTTCAGCTGGCTGATACATCTACATCTGAACAAATAAGCCACTGGAAGGCTCCCAAAGCCTGCAGATCATGGTCAGAACATGGACAGGAGCTGGGGGAAGAAGCATTCTCCCAGTGGTTGCTGCTTTCCACCCTCTGAGCCAGCTCCTCACCAGGCACACATGGGAGCAGGCCTGCCTGCAGTGAAGGAGAACACTTACAGGAGGCACAGATTCAGTATCTAACCTTCCTTCCCATGGTAATTTGTTTTAGCTAGAGTTGCCTCTGACACAGATGCTTGTCCTTCCTCCATCCTGTAAAAGGGGGTGGGATATTCAAGACCCTTCTTCATGGAAATCCTGAATCCCTTTTAAAACCCTCCTGGCTTTGGTGAAAAATTTCCAGGGGTACAAATGCCTCAGGCACTAAACCCAGCACCTGGACTTCCTCAGCTCTTTAAAGAGCAGGAAGGGGGACTGAAGAGAAGAAAAGTGATGGTTATCTTTAATAACAAGCTGTTGCTGAAAGGTGGGATAAGCTGATTACAGTGCAGCCTGGGTGTAATTTTAAATAATTGACATGGCACTCAGAACTCATATCAGGATGCTTTTTCACTGTTCACGCATCAAAAGGAATTAAATACATTAAATAAACGTATTGGAGGGGTGAAGTATATCAAGCTGGTAAATGGATACAATCTGATATTATGCAAATTCAGATCAAGTAGCAGGAGATGATTTTGCTTGCATTGCCTCTAGCTAAAAAGAGCAGTAGAAGGACGTTGTACATACTCCTTCCTGCCTTAGCCACTGGCTTTTGTTATCTGTATTTCAGAGCCTGCTGCCCCTCAGACCTAGACCAGCACTCACAATAAGGGGGGAATTTGCTCTTTGCTCTGATCCCAGTAACCCTTGCACCTGGCTGTTCAGTGTCATGTGTGCTCCTTTTAAATGGGTTCCTGGGTGTTATTTGATCTATGTCAAATATAAAAACAGGAAGAAGGAAGATCCCAAGAGCCTTAACTGCAAACAGGAAGTATCACTGTCTAAACTCTCACAGATTTCAGATCACTGAATTCAACCCCAGTATTTCTGTTGAGTATAAGAGTTTTTGCCTGTCAAAACTGTCCAGTGATGATCTGGTGGTCAGAGGGGAACTGAGATTTTCAGGTGAAGAAACTACATCTTCCCTTGTTAGTTTGTTCCAGGGGTTAATTTCCCTCATTATCAAATCATACATAGGTAACATTTCTGCCAACTTTAGTGTGATATTGCCTTTAACAATTTGTATGAGAACACTTCATATGGTCTTGTGCTTCCCTGTGTGTCTGTGTTGTCTCTTCCCATTTTTAAAGCTATTTAAGCAAAAAAACCTTGGGTGAGACACTGTTCAAGAGATGAAGTTATCTCCCTAAGCTTAATGTAGAAAGGGAAATCTAACCCAGAGAGGGACCTCAGAACTTCAATTGTCTTAAATGTAAATTTTAAGAGTATCTCTTCCCTGGCAGGAAGAGCAGGAATTTAAATCAGTCTCTTATGGTCCCATTGGTTTAAGCATCCATATCTTGTGGATGTTAGCAAATCCAAACTGTTCTGCTGAATTTTTATAATCTACCAGATCACTCCAATATAGTCATGGTTCATTGCTCTAATCTAACATGTCACCAATTTCACCAGCTGGCAAACTCAGCAACAGTGGCTTTGTCTGTTTTCTAGATAACGAGCATCTTAAAAGGCAACAATTAAATATTCATTTAGGAACTGATGGAAATCAAGTCACTGGGGATTCTGCCTTCTAAAAAGCTCTATTCCACCAATAATTGCCTCACCCATGTAAGAAGTTTGTATCTCCAAATTAAAGCTCTTATCCTTTTTGCCTCAACAGCTGGCAGAATTTCTGCCTCTATATTTCTCTCTCTCCCTGTCCCTGTCCAGGGTTATTCACATTAGGAGATGGAAAGGAGAACACCAGAGGTTCACTCTGTCCAGCCATAAAGGAAAACACTGATTGACAGCCAAAGAGGGGAAGAAAAACACAAATCAAAAAAGCACTGAAGAGGACACTTGGGGGGCATAAGGGGGAATTGTCTTACAATGAATCTCCTTTGCTCCAGCTATAGTAATAAAATTCCCAATGCACTGTCACTTCATCTCCAGTTCATCAAATTCTTCTCTGATGGGCAGTTAGTTGCAAAGATCTCTTTCATGGCACGAGGTGGGTGAGAAAGAGCTTCTTTGTCTTCAGAAAGAAACCATCTCTGCTTTTGAACTACTTCCTTCAACACTGATAAAAAAGGCCTTTCATCCTCCTTTCAGTGCATCCATTTTAAGCTGGAGTCAGTCAGCTTTTCAAAGTTAGCACAACTTGATCAAAACTGAGTTTGCCTTGGAAACTGCACATTAACTAGAATGTGATGTTCGATTAAGAAAGCAGAGGAAAAGTACAATGAGAAAAGTTCTCTGACTCTTTAAATATCTCCTGTAGGAAGCACTCAGGCACTACCTCATCTTTTCTGCAACTTAAACAGGAGGCAAAGACAATAGAGTTTAGCTCTTATTTAATAACCTGGGAGGGATATGCAGACCCAGATGCTCTTCTGCAAGAAGTCTAACTGATTTTCTGAGTTCTTCATGGGAGTATAATTAGTGCTGGAAGCTGCTGGAGGAAACTAAGGACGCAAGAATTCTGCTTATCCTGCACCTCTGTGGTAAAAACACGTTTTCCCCATGGCACTTTTACCCTCCAGCCTGACTAAAGACATTGTGGCACAAAATGCACCAGCAAAAGGACTAAGAAATTATTTTGGCTATTGTATCTGAGCAGGTGTTGGCTTGTCAGTTTCGCTTAGAAATGTAAAGGTGTATGGATGCAAATATGGATGAACTGGGGAGAAGCAGCCCAGCTCATGGAAAACAATCATTTTGGAATACCAAATTATTTACAACTAGATCACCAAACAGTAAATAATTTTTTGATGCTTATTCTGGCTATAAGTAGCCTGAATTCTCTGACATTTTAAAATAATTCAACCACTGAGACATCTGTAAAGTCACAATTATGAGAGAAAAATCAAGTTCCTAACATATTTCTGCTGTTACATTCTGTAGCTGATGTCCTGAAACATCTCACCCCATTACACTGAACAACTAGCAAAATTTATCCTGATCTCTCTCTTCTTCAGAGTATTTTATTGTAGACACCGAAAAAACACTGGAGAAGGAATAGAAACTCTGACTTGCAGTAACAGGAGTGACTGCAATCCCATATTGCAGTATCAAATTATAATAGCATGGGTATTTCAACTCATAAATCAATTTCTTGATAATCCTCCAGAGAATCTGTAGCAAAATTAAGTCCCATAAGTTGTCTTAGAGGGGATGGTAATATTGCTGCTGCAGGACTTCATGTGTTTCAGACTTTAGCGACTCTTTTTAGCCCTGCTGCCCGTGATGTGCTTCTTTAGACAAATACTCCACAGAAGGAGCTAAGCCAATTTCCTGTACTTTAGAGGCAATTTACTAAACCTTTCTTTAAGAACAACTAGAGCATATTTTTAGTGATAAGGAAATCTCTTCAGTGCCCAAGCTATAATTTTATTGAATATTCCACTGTAGGTTATACACATTTACGAGAATGAAAATAATCATGTAATTAAGCTTGCCACCTAAATTATCGTGTGTTTTTCTTATTTATGTGGCCAATTCCTTCACTGGAAAGTGATTCTCAAATCACAGTCTACAGAGAAATGCTGAAATCACAATTTCTGCACTACTAGATCTAAAATGCTCTATCTCAGAAATGTTTTCATGTTCTTCAACCCAACCAGGGGTTTCCAAAGGAGCGAGGAGCATTGCAGCTTAAGGTAGCTGCAGTGGTTCAGGGCACCCTTTCCAGGAGGGGCCAGTCTGCCAGCTGGAGCAAGCAGAGATACCTACTTCAGTTCCCTTTATTTGGGAGAGTTGTCCTGGAAGCTAAAATATGCACAGTGAGAAGGGGAGAGAAATCCCCTTCCCCGCAGAGAGGCCCTGGTGTTATCTCTGTTTCATGGAAAAATGCAGATATTAAAGGGATGTCTGCGCTGAAAACATGAGGCAGCTCCCCAGGAGATTCCGTACAGCCAACTGGAACTGCCTTTCCTTCCTCCTCTTTTTGGGTGCGCAGTGTAAGGGAGGCACTAAAGCTATTGGAGAGTGCCAGAGGAGATGGTGGAGGATCTGGAGGGGAAGCAGCTGAGGGCATTGGAGAAGAGGAAAGTGAGGGCAGAGCTCACCGCGGCCGCAGCTGCCTCGGGAGGGGCAGCTCGGATCTTTCTGTGTGACCAGCGGCAGGAGCCGAGGGAGCCGCTGGAGCTGGGTCAGGGGAGGCTTAGGATGGATGTTGGGAAAAGGTTCTTCACGCAGAGGGTGGTGAACGCTGGAACAGGCAGCGCAGAGAAGTGGTCACAGCCCCGAGCCTGGCAGAGCTCAAGATGTATTTGGACAACGCTCTAGGGCATGTGGTGGGATTTTGGGGTGTTCCTGAGCAGGGCTGGACCCCATGATCCTGCGTGTCCCTCCGAGCCGACGGGATGCTGTGGTTCTGTCTGCGCCGCCCCCGATGCTGCCGTGCGCTGTGCTCCCGGGGCCAGTCTCTGCCAGGACACAGGGATGCGCTGGCAGCGAGTGCCATCTTGTGGGGACTGAGCCGTGGAGCGGGGACACGGCCGGCCCGAGGCAGCCGCGGGGCCGGCGGGATGCTGCGAGCGCCGGGAACGCCGCTGATTCCTCATCCTCAGAGGCTGAGCCGCGTGTCTCCCCCGCTGCGGCAGCTATGCAGAGAGCAGGGCTCAGAACAGACAGGTCACAGCCCGCTCGGAGGTCGGGCAGGTGAAGGTGCTGTGTGTCTTGTAGATAAAAGTGCCTCATCTCCCAAAAAACGCGGGCACGTGGCATCAGATGTTCCTGGGAGTTCAGCCTGTATCAATGTCTCATGCCCGCGTGTTTCCAGATAATCCTTAATCTGGAGTGTAAAATCTACACCCTGAAAAAAAAACCCAAAACCAAAAAAAAACCAACAAAAAAAAAATTCATATTTTAGATTTACACACAGTTAGAGAAGTAGATTCTAAATCTTTGCATGACTGGGGCCAAAGAAGACCAACCTGCTATTATTTTTCTTTTCTACTGGCTGTCACACTTCGGTGGCTTCAGCAAGTAAAGGTGAGATAAATCATTTAGTGGCACATTTCAAGTACATTTTGCTCATTTTTGCTCCCAGCTGCAATTGTCTGTGCTCTGTGGTTTGCAAAATCCTCCATGCAGAGTGCCCAAGGAGTTCTTAGAGCAATTTCCTCGTGTAAGACAGGCCAACATGGATAAGAAGAGCTGAGTAAACCACAGCACAGGAAAGTTAAGTGACATTCCAAAAATCGTGAAATGAGTCCTTGGAACAGCTAACACCAAGCAGGTCACTGTCATAATCATGCAATGCATTCCTGTCTACCCTCCATAACATCTCAAACAAATTCTGTCATCACAGATATCAGAGAAACCTCATGGATGTAAATGGGGACAGAATTTGGCCAGCTCACACTCTATAGCATTTGTAGATCTCATTTCAGAGACTATTTAGCTGCAATTATCCTTCAGTGCTGAGCCAAATGCACATCTGATAAAGGCCACTCTGGGCAACATCCATAAACACGACATAAAGGGATCAACTTTAATATCTTTTTAATAGGTCCAGGTCATCTTGCAGCAACTCTCATACCAGGGTACCAGCTCCAGAGGCCTGTTCTTTCTTTCAGGCTCTTCCCCACTTCACTTTCAATAAGCTGAGGTGCTCTTCCCTTTGCAGAAGTTTTTTCAAGCCCTCATGAGCTCAGTAAACTACATCTCTGCTGTGGCTGTCCTGCTGTAACCTACATCCCCACTAAACAGCCACTCTAATTCCTTCACCTCCCAGCAACTCCTCAGCCTTCGTCTCCTCTCTTACAGACCCTCTTGGCCAGCTTGAGCTCCTTAGTCAGCTGCTTCAGCCCAGTTAGAAATAAGAAGCAGTGGTCTGGCTTCTGGTAAGGTTAAATTTGGCCTTGTATCCCCTAGCCAGCCACATTTAGAGCCTTCATACTTGCCACTTGGTTCTGGGGAAATCCTGACCCTGGCTAAACCTCCAGGCAGATGGGTTTCATCCCTGTTCTAAGGCTTTTGATGTCATTTTCCAGCACTGGGGGGTCCATTTTCCTGGCTAGACCCGTCAATCTCATCACTATCTACTTGGAGTACTACCCAAGAGCACCAGGAGGACAATGGAGACAGCTTGCAAGCCTGCTCCATTTTTAATTCAAATCATTTTAATTCATCCTGCCCCTCATCCTTTTGGAAGGCATTGGTCCCACGCCACTGCTGCTTTAGGGTGTTTGTGGTTTCCTCTGAAAGGCTGTTGTTCTGAACAAGCCCACTATGTTCTCTCTATAGGTGCTCTGCTGCTTTCCCAGCAGACAGACATTCACTGGAGCAATTCTTCCATACACATCAGCTACGAGCCAGTTTGCCATTCTCTGTGGGGAAAATAAGACATTGCAAAATCAGGACAGCATGTGAGAAAGGAGTCTAAGAACCCCATCCTCCCTGCAGCTTCTTCCCAGTAGGGAAAGTTAGCCTGAGAACACAAAACGTAATGGAGAAATAAAATGCTTTCTAATGCATGACTGGAATAAAGCAGCATGACATGGTTAGCTGGGTGTTGCATCCTGATCAGTCAGACAGCAAAGACATCATGCTTCACTTAGCCCCAAAGCACCCTCTGTGTGACAAGTATGAAAAGATGTGTCGGAGAGAGAGGAAGAGAAGGCTGCTTTTTGGGTCCAAAATACCCTTTTGCCCCTGCTGCATTCACAAAAGGGGTCCTGAATAGGAACCCAAATGAGCCTGGGGAATATTCATACGATCTTAATTTACCATGACTGCTGCCTACCAGCTCCAGATAAGTTGGATTAATAAACTGCCTTTCACTTGTGACACCTCGGCATGAATTTTGCATTAGACTCAATTCAGTAAAGTTCACAACTGACATGCTTGCTTTTATGACAATCCTTTTCAATTGTTTTTTGCACTGGGATGTCATAAAGATGTTGGAACTTTTTTTTTTTTCTGGTGAGGAACTGTCTTTTATCTTGAAAAAGAGCTTTTATAACCCACTCATGCCTATAGCACTCTTGAATTAAGCTGGAAGGCAAACCCCTAGTCCGTTTATACTATTAACAAGACAGGATTTTTCAGCGTCAATGAAAGCAGTGACGTGCTTCCTTCAGAGCTGGGCTTGTCACAGAAAAAAATTTCAATGCAATGGGGGTGGGGATGATTAAAACACAAAGAGGACACAATGTGTGATAAGATCAGCAGAACCTTTCGGAATTAATGCAAGGCAAGTGGATCATGCCCGCCAATTACAACTTACATGGTACTTGCTAAATTTATCAGACTATGAATCTGTTCTTCCTTAATTGATAAGCAGGTGGCATGGCTGATCTGCATCCAGATTTGAGGAGAGATAAAAGTGGATGGATGGATGATGGATGGATGGATGGATGGATGGATGGATGGATGGATGGATGGATGGATGGATGGATGGATGGATGGATGGATGGATGGATGGATGGATGGATGATACGTTTATAACTTTTTATCCCTTAATGATACACCCTAGTTTGATGATACTGCCTCTCTCAGCAGCAGCTACTGAGGTCAGGGGTCCTTCAAAAGATGGATCTCTATTGGAGCTAGATGAAAATGGGGGATATAGGTTTGGGGAACTATTTGGGACAGAATTTGACTGCGGCCTGGCAAAGTAACAGTAATTAAAATTTGCTGGAAGATTTCATTCTTGATCTGATGTGCTGACTCAGAGCCATTAAACAGAACTCAGCCCTGCAAAACCTTGCAGAACCTAGCTACAGTCAGTCACTGAACAGTTTCATCTTTGAAACAGGGACTTTTTTCTCTTACCTTTTGTCTTTTGGGCCCTTTCAGATAATGTCTCTCAGAGAAGGAAATGTTCCTTACTATGCACAGAATTCTGATATCACTTGGAGTATCACACATACTCAAAAACATGGATGGATTGCAGAGTCAGAGCAGGCTTATGTGTGCAAAGACCAATTATCCACCTGCTCTCTGTAAAGAGAGCCCCCATTTACCACTGGGCTGCATGAAAGGGAACTTGGTGCTGTGCTTCAATCTCAAATGCACTCTAGTTCCCTTTTTTCTTTACTCTGAGCGTGAGTGGAGGCAGATTTAAGTCTTTCTGTGTGGAAGGGAAATGCATTTCTAGAGAGCAGGTTCCAAGTAGCTATGCAGATACCTCTGTGAAATTCTCTAAGCTAGGAATCTTAGTCTTGAAGTTATTGAAATACCTGATGACCCTGAAGCATCTCAACTTAAATATAAGGAAGGCAACCTGGAAAAAGTAGTCTGTTTTCATCTGTGTGCACTTTGGATCACTGCTCCTCTGTGTTTCATAGCTCCAGTTTGATAAACCACAGATTGGTTCAGGGGCTTATCCCAAATAAGCCATCAGACTTAGATATTTTCTCAAAATTGGCCTGTAAAAGCCATTCTTCAGTTACATACGATGTTTTGCAGTTACTTTTATTCCTGTGCTTACAAAGCCTGATGTCTTAGCTGTTGTTGCATTCAGAGAAGGAGGAAAAGAAACACAAATAAAAATGGCTTAAACCAGCTGTTTGGATAACCAGGGCAGGACTTCAGGGAGATCTTCACAGCTTAGTCTGACTATGCTCCCTTGCAAATGGTCAAGCCTCCCATTTTTCACCAGGGACAGAGCTCTAGTTTTTGATTTCTCAGTGTTCAGCTGTAATACCATGATTTTACTTGTTCAGAGCTGAATCTCTGCTGTTTGAGCTGTGAATTAGGGAACATTTCAAGGAGAAGCCAAGATCACTTGATCTACTAAATAAATGAGGTTTCTCACAGGGCTCAGAGGACAGGATAGATGCAGTCAGGAATTATCAGCCGTAGGAAGGAAAAGGACACAGGTGGAACCCAGGAGACTTTCCCAGGTCCTGGTAACTTTACAAAAACACAATTCTGCAAACCCTTGTCCCTTCAAATCAGCCATGGACCTCTCTGCTACAAGCAGCTCCTTCTCTCCCTCCCCTAAACCACCATCCTCTGCTTGATGTGCTGTTTCCATAGCAACATTTAATTAATATGAACCCCCTGGCTGCTGCACAGCACAGGTAGTATCTGTAAGCAGCATTTAACATAAAATAAATGCTGGAAGTTCAGCCAGCAAGAGGCCTGGCTCCAGTCTCAAGTGTCTTTACAACAGTGGAGTGGAGCCTGTGCACTGAGGAGAGGAAGAGTTGCTCTGGATTTTAATTACACTGTACATAGCAGTTAATTAATATGGAGCAAAATCTGGAGATGCCTGAGCTTCCAACCCTCTGATCAGCACCTTGGATCACACATGTGGGATGCAGCATCCTCTGAACACCTCCATAGTTCCCTGGGTACCCTGCAAAGCACAGTGATTTGGAAACAAGGGCCAGGGCTCGCTCTCCACCTGCCACCAGAGCTATTCCCCCCAGTCACCCTTTCCCCAGGGTCTGGGAGGTCAGGACCTGGGTATTTCTGATTAACATCCCACACATCCTTTCTCCTCTCCTCCAGGAGCCACTTTAGCATCTCCCAGTGGAAAGAAGGAGATGGATTTGAAATTACAATGAGGTATCAGAAACAAACTGGTTTTATGGTTCATAGGAATTGCAGATGTGTGGACATGTTTCCAATAAATTCTGGGCTGTAAATTGATCAGGTGTGTGATGCTGTGGTTTCTAAAGATAAAGCTTTCATTTTTGCTTTTTATGGCAAAGCACCTCCACACCACAGTGCTTTCAGGGAGCTAAGACCAGGTGAGATCTGCAGGCATAGAGAAGGCACAATGCTCCCTCTGAGCCACCAAGCTCCTCTTCTGATTGCTTTGGTTTCATTGCTTGTCCAATTTATTATGAAAGCATTAAATAAACCACCTGGAATAAGGGCCCCCTGAGCAGGGCCTGTTATATAATCTTGCATAATCCCTGGGATCACAGAGATTTAGGGAGCAAATCACCCTAATTTAAAAACACCATCCAGGTAGACACCACATAATAAGGCCTCTGCTTCCATTTCAATGATCTAATCCTTGATTTTTCTCATGTAAAACTTCCATGGGTGGCAGTGGGATTCCTTGTATATGGAAAAGTCCTTAATTTGGTGGTCTGAACAAGACATAGAGAATCAAAATTAAACAGGGAGCAAGGATCAGTGTTAAGATACCTTTGAAGGAAGGTGCTTGGACCCTGCTCTAAAAGCCAGGCATTTTCCAGATGCCTCTGAAAACTCATTCTAAAAGGCACAGAACATCAGTCTCCTCTTTGTGTGAGAAATGGGGTTTAATTCACATCCCTCAGGTTTTCTGCTCTTTTGTGGGAAAAGAAGGGAAGCCTGAAGCTTGAGGAAATAACCAGTACTGTTCACCTTATATCAAGCACTCAGAAAAGCAGGTTTCTGTCTCTCTGTCCCTGGGGTGTGGAAGGGATTTGCTCTGGGTGTCAGTACTTTGATTTCATCCCAGAATTCAGAGTCACTACCTCATTTTTCTAAAAAGAATTCTTATCCCAGAGCTTCTCATCAAGTCTAATTGTTCTGGCACATCATTTACCTGATATCTAAGTCAGTTTCTTTCCTGAAACTTAAGATCTATAGACATAAAGAAAAAGAAATTATTCCAGTTAGAATTTTACAGTGAACAAGTTTTGGATGGAAAAATGTTTTACAGTGAAAAAAATTAAAATACATGTAACAGTTTTTGTTTATCTTCTATTTTAAAAGATTGAAATGTAAACTACATCAAAAAAATGATGGAATTTAGAGTAGGTAGCTGAAAATGGTATTTCTGGGTGTCACTGGAATTCAGCAGAAGATAAAGATTTGCATGAAAATGGTACTTTAATTTCTTCTCGATTTTCACTGGCATGGAGAAAACAGGAGAGAGAACAAAAGGAAACTTTCCCACTTGGATGCAATAACATCTGCTCTCCCAGGGCCTTGGACTGTTTGCTAATCCCCTTGTGAAAAGCACTTCGAAAGTGCTTTGAAACTCTCCTTTGGGACACAGAAAAATCAACAGCTAAACAACAGACCCCAGGGGCTCATTTCTGTAGCTGAAACAACACTCTAAATCTCTGTTACTTCAGACTTATGAAACCCTTATTATTTACTAGTACATAATGTTATTGATTTGGACATGAGGGGATATAAGAACTAATGCAGGCAGGCAGGATTGATATGGGGCTGGCAGCTCAGTTTAAGTTTACAGTGAGCACTTCTGAAATCAGCCTAATTAACAGTGACACCAGCAAGCATCTGGACCTTGCTGAGGGTTTGGCAGAGATAAGCTTAAAGCTTTCTTCTCAGCAGAAGTGTTCAAGGAGGTGTCTGTGCTTACTGGGGAGACATCAGGCTTGAAGAAAAATAATTAAAGTAAATCAGTGAGAACGGACCTGTAAATTCAAACACATACCAAGTACTGCAGCTTCCAGCTAGAAAAGCTTGACAACTACAGCACCAAGTCTGGCTGTGCAGAAGGATGAAACATTGCATGAATTATCTGAATATGTATCAGATACAAGGGCCAGAAAGGTGGAGGAATCTCCAGCCTGAGAGATATTCAAAGCTCAGCTCGACAAGCCCCTGAGCAAGCTGGTCTAGCTGGGTTTGTGCTGACTGTTGGGCCAAATGAGTGCCTGTGTTCTGCTCCAGCCCAGTTTATTATGTGATTTTAGGACCATATTATTTCTATGTGCTGGTTTAAATACAGGGATTTTTTTTTAAATTATTTTTAAAAATTCTTAAAGCTTCTGTCCTCTGAACTGCATGTTAACATGGGTGAAGCAGCATTTTAAGTGACAGCATCCTCCAGTCTGCTTATAATTTTATGATCCTTTTTTTTCTTGGCATTTTTGATGCTTCTTAAATTACACAGCCTGTCAATGACTAGCAGGTTGTCTTCAGCAGGTGTTAATACAGCTATTCCAATGCAGAAGCTGGAGCTCAAAGGGCAGTATTGGCAAGGTATTATTCACAGGGAGAAGAAAAAAGACACTTAGGAAAGAAAGAGTGTCCAATTATTTGGCTGCTGCATTTGAGACTATATTTGAAATAAAGTCTTAAATCTTTGTAAGTTTTCTTCCTTGGTTATGAAGCAGAAATTGGAACACATTTGAGAAGATGCAGGCCTGAAGAAGAGAGCGGGGAATGGACATACTCATGAGGATGTGGAATTCCTGCCAAGGGTCATGCTCACAGCGGGCAATAGTTTTTTCTTCTCTATCACATATTCAAATTGCTGCAAACACCATTTGAATCAAGATTTTGCATAAGGCCATGTCCTTTGACTGATAGAGCCCCGGAACAGAAATAAAGCCAGGACTGGGACAACATGGGAGGAAGGGGACAGAGAAGGATAATGTGAAGAGTACTTTAAATTACTCAGGTTTGAAATTGCAGCTAAATTCAGCTTCTCACCTCAACCCACTGCTGGGACTGCTGGAGATAGAGCTGGCCTGTGCTATTCAGCACCATAATGCTACACCACCATCAGTTTTTACTTGAATTTTAAAATAGCAAGGGTTTTGGTATGCATGTGGCAACAGCTCAATCGTGCAGCCTCTCTATATTCAGTCATTTCTCTCAGCAGCAGCAGAAACAGAAGTAGGCTAGAAATAAAGCCTGAGTGGGAAAGATCTGGAATTTTTTTAAGCCTAAAGTGTTTCAAACCACACATCTGGAAGAATATCCAGCCTTGGATGAATGATGCTACTCAGAAGGGAGATGTTTTTGTTCAGTTTTGGATCACTGCCCTTGACACGGTTCATAAATGGTTAAAATAGTTTGGAATTTGTCCACTGAATTTTTTTGTACACACAATTTTATGTAAATAGAAAATAAACATAAATGGAGGTTGAGTTCGTTTAGGTGCACACTTGGGCCGTTTGTGAAATGAATGTTCACCACTAGAGGACTCTACAGTAATAGCTAATTGTCTTTTATTTCCCCTTCCCTTTTTTCCCTCCCCACTTTTTTTAAATTTTCACTTCATTCTTCCTCTGGTAATCTCTTCTCTGAGGACAAGAAATCGTGCTCCAGAAGCCCCAGGCGCCCCAGATTTTGAAACAAGTTCTCAGACAAGGCCAATTTGAAGTCACTGAGCTTCTTGCCCTCTTTAACACGGAGAATAAATGATCCCATTTTCAAGAAATCAATTCACATGCTATCCTGCAGGGGTGTGCTACGGGCCTCCTGGGATCACCTTTTTAATTTCTGCACTCACCCCTGCCAGAACAAAGGTGTTTGGGCTCATGGAGATGGACAGCCCAGGGACACAGACCTCAGATCCTAGGAATGAGTAGGAGGCAGTGACACAGGGCTGGAGCAGAGTCACAGCAAGGCAGTCTGTCCTCTCTCTCCTCCTAACACGATGCTGTCAGGACCCCTTCCCAGCTGGAGCTGCTTGCTGCTTCCTCTGGAGTCCCTTGGCTCCCCTTGATACCCCCAAGCCAAAGAGGGCAGCCAAAAGGTTCCTTGTGCTCCCCTTGTGCACTTCCTCTCTGCCTTTCTCAGATTCTAGGCATGGCAGAAAATTGGCCACTGATGGATAAATTAGAGTTTTAGGAGCACTTTTGGCCTTTCTCTTTTCCCTCTGAAACCTCTCAGAAGGAAGTCTGGGTCTAAAACACAGATATTTAAATTCCAGGCAGCTGGCCAAAATCTGTGTCTTCTCTCAGACCATGAACACTGGGAAGTTTCACACTGGGTCAGCAGCAGCCCTGATTGGAGCCCCATGTGGATGAGCTGGGACCAGCTCTCCAGCTGTCCTTAGAAAGCTGAGACCTTGTGACATTTGCCATTTGTTATGTCCATGAGCTTCAACACTCTGGAATCGGCTGAGTCCGAGGCTTGTGCTTGCAGGATGGCCCTATTTAGCTCAGTCTCATGGTGTGAGGACATCTCTCCCTCAACCAGGCTGCTGGGTGTCCCAGTCCTACCAGTCCACAGGGCAAAGAACAGCAGGAGGATGGCAGCTCTGGCACCTTACATTTCATCCTTCACCACAGGAAGGTAATGCTGGAGAATGGTTCCTTGGATCACCTCTAAGGAAAATGGGGACACCCATCCATCCATCCACCTGCACTGCACAGGAAGACCTGATTCATGCAGCTCACTGCTTAGAGCTTGGCTTGTGCCATCTCCAGAAGAGAGCAACACCTCTGCACCTGGTCTGTCCTGATTTCTGTGACTGTGGACACCTTCAATGGGTGCCTTTCTCCAAAACCTGCCCCCAGGGCCTCCCCCACCACACACCATGGAGATGCAGTGCTTGGGAGCAGGCCGGCTGCAGGTCAGCATGTACAAGGGCACAGCCACCACTTGCACCACTGGAGAAGTGGAAATAAATCTGCTGTCAGTGAGCTACAGTCAGCAAATCTCCAAGGCTTCTCTAAGATACAATAGGAGCCATGACATTTAATGGGATACAAAGCACACTCACAGCAAATGGGATGCTATTCAGAGCCAGACAGCCAGGCCTGGGGATCAAAACTGGGTTTGGTGGTGCACAGCAATCCCTGGAATAAATGATTAGGGCCTGCAGCTTCATCATCTGCAGCTACATCCTTTGTCAGGAGAACCATTTTTACTTCTACTTCATTTTACTTTACTTCATTTTTACTTTGTGCCAGATCAGGACTGACATTCCTCTGAAGTAGAATGGTGCTGAAGGAAGAAGTGGTTTAGAATACTCTTATGTTTCTCTTCACCTCTCTGGAGTTGCTGAAAGTTGCCTCAGTGCCAAGAAAACTCTTCCCTTTACTGTGGCTCTAAGTTACTTGTTCCAAAATTCCTTTAATCTCCAGTGATTTTTTGGCAATGTTTGGAGAGCATTGTTTGGAATCAGCAATGATCCCCGTTAATTAACATTTTTTAGGTGTAAGTGACATGGGTGTTGTTTAACCCATGAGAAATGTTTCCAGAGCTATTGGAAGTAGAGTGTGCAACCAGCAAAACAGGGTCCCTGTTGGCACTGCCTATAAGGTACACATTGTCCCAGGCTCCTCAGAGGGGTATGGAGTGCCCAGGTGCACAGAGCAGCCCCAAGCACTAAGCTAGGATAAAGAATCATGGAATAGCCTGGGTTGGAAGAGACCTTTAAAGATCACCCAGTCCAGCACACCCTGCCATGAGCAGGGACATCTTCCACTAAACCAGGCTGGCCAGATGAGCTGCTTTGAACCAGGCAGGGGAGAAAGAGGACATTAAAACAAGATGGGAGCTTGAAAGCAAAGCCTCAGCACAATGGGGATCTTTGCAGGGCTGGCACCATTGGCAGCTGAGGCCAGTCTCTCAGTGAAACGTTCGGCAGTTTCGTTTTGCAAACAGCTCTGCTAGCTCCACACTGGGAGAGTGCTCTGATACTCCAAGGAGAAGGCACTGAAACCAGGACACAGAGCTCTGCCTGGCTGCCTGCACCTTTGCAGGAAGCTGGCAGGGCTGAGGGAGGGAAGGAGAGACAATATCCTTACATGTACAAGCACTGCACTGAACATCCAGTTGGAATAAACTGTGGGACATTTTCCATCATTCTCCTCTTTATGTTTCTATAGAGAGATCAGTTATCCTGGGCAAGGTGTGTGGTTTTGATCTTTCTAACTCTTCTATCCCCATTTGTAGCACTTTCTATGAGATCTCAGCTACCCTTTAATCTTGCCACACCTCAGTGAGTCAGAGAACTGCCAGGGTAGGATCTGATTCCAGTGTTAGGCTGGAATGATTTGCTTTGAAACTGAAAACAAAATCACCAACCACTTGTAAATGAAATAAAACAAGTCTTTGACAACTACATTTTTACTTTGAGTGGCTTGAATGGATTTCAGCACAGGGAAAGTCTCTGGGATACCCTATCACATTATGTGCCAAATTTGGACTTGGTCCAGTGAGGATTTTTGATGATTTTGTATCTTCTTCCCTGTATTTTTCAGGATCATGTACACATGGCCATTGTCCTGGGGATGGGATACAGTTCCCTCTGAATGCCTAATTAAGCCCCGATTAGCTATTCTTCTAGGAGCAGATGCAGCTTTTCCAGCCCAGCAAACAATGCCATCTGTTGTTCCGTGGCTGGAAGTTCCATCCCAAAGTGTGCCCTGCTTCTATATTTAATTGTGACGTTTCCTGATGCCAAAAGAGTGAGGTTGTTTAAATTTGGCATCAGGAGAAAGGGCGGAGAGGGAAAGATATTGGGTATATTATATTGTTACTGCAGGGAACGCTAAATTGGTTTAGTCTGACTGGCAGCTCTTCAGCTTGCCCTCCTGTGTAGGACAAGCCAAAGGGTGAAACCTTCCATCAAGACTCCCATGGCCACTTTGCACCTTCTCCTTGATGTCAGGGCTGCCTCTGCAGGGAGTCTTCAGCACCTTTTCCTGCCTTTGCTTCTGCCAGTTCCCTGGAGAGCTGAATTGGGGTTGATAGCAAAGTCCTCAGGCACTGGCACTCAGTATTGTTCTGTGACCTTCTCTAGAGAATTTTGGCACTCACAAAAGAGGAAATATTCACAACCAACCTTGTGTCTGTTCCTGGCCCCGGGGAAATGCTGAATTTGTGCGGCCTTGACCAACCTGCCATGACTGCCAACGAGGAAGCCAAGTGAAGAACTGATTTTTGGGCATCTGTCAACTGGCTTCTGGCTGGGGACCCACTAAAGTAATTCCACACAAACCACTTAGCAGCCATTAGCTAGTTGTGGCATGACCTGTGATGGACTGCAAACAGTGACCTAGAGGAGAAAACACCGATTTTATTTTTTAACCCAGTGGAGAGCAGGGTGTTGCAGGATGGGAGTGTTCAGGGAAAAACAGAAATAGTTGCAAGGAAGTCAATGTGGTTTGTGGGCCAGATTTTATCCCTGCTACTTTGATGAACATCACCTTAGTCAGCTACATCAGGAGATCCAGCTTCATTATATAAATGGGTAAAGCCAGCTAGTGAATTCTTGCTAAGGTAAACCTTTAGGCTCTCCATTTTTAGGAAAGTGAGGGTTTAATGAGAACCAGGCAATTAGTGCTGATTTCTATAACAAATAGTATAGGTTTCTGTAGTCAAATCAAATGTTTAACTTTGCAAATGTTTACATTTTTCATCATAATGAATGTTATCCTGAACACATATAGCCAAAGGGTAAATGCTATTATTTAAAACTTTGGGTTTGGGGTTTTTATCTCCAAATTTCTTTTAAAAAAATAACTCTGATGGTTCATGATGAAGGAAGGGATCTCAGTCAGCAGTTTTCCAACTTATTCTCAAAATGCCAACATGTTGCAGAATCCTGTCTCCCCAGCTGGCTGACATCAACTATGCATCACGTACATCAAACCATGGGCCAATGCAGGGCATGATTTGTTTAATAATGCAAGAGAGTTTCCCCTATACACTGAAATTATAACCACAGTACTAGTCCCTCAAAAACCCTCAGGGATGCTTGAGGCCAGTACCATATGTAAGGAGCTGGTATTAACATTCATCATAAATTAAGCTTCTTTCCCCTACATACGCCTCATCCTTAAATCCTCTTTAAGAAGAGATTTTAAAACATTTTTAAATGTCTGCTAGTTTTTGGAGGTTTTTTTTCCTCTTCTGTTAAGCATTCCTATTGTGCTGTCCCTGCCTCCTCAGATGTCTGGCTATGTCATTCATGGTGAGGAGCTGGTTGCCAGGCTGTGTGTCCGGTGTGCCCATCACTGCCATATTTTGCCTTCTGCTGCTGACTGGGAACAAAAGGAAATATCCTAAACCCTTCAGCCCGAGCATCTTAACACCAGATGTGTGCATTGCTACAGCACAGGATGTTTCCTGCAGAGTTTCCTGGGACTGCCCTGTTTAGTTCTGCCCCAGACAGAGTAGTGAGAGTTACAGCTCAGAAGCTGGTGGGTGGAGATTAGAGATAGACATGGTTTTGAAGTGTCTTTTCAGGCAGAGTTTTGCAGGGAGCTCTCCTGAGCTTTGCCTGCACCCAGGACAGGCAGCTGCCAGAATTCTGCCTGCCAGGTTGCAGATGACAGTCTGGGTTCACACATAACTTGCTGGGACAGCATTCGGTTTTGTAGTAACACTCTGAAAGTGGTTTGGAATTAAGAAATGTGACCTTGCCTTTCTCCCCAGCTCCTTCATACTCAGGAGTAGCTGGGTGGAACACAGCAGGAATAGGGAAAATTAATTTTGTCTTTTATGTTTTTGTTGTTTTACAGATGTATTCAGGATGCCACCACACCCACCTATTGCACAAATTCCTGTTGTCTTCCTGAGGAGCTCATTAAAGTAATTAGCAGGCTCCTGGACAATCTTCAACCTCCTCAAGAGTAGCTAGGCTTGTGGCTGGGAAGGCAGCAGGCACCCTAAGAGTTAAACTGCAATGACCAAGAACAACATAGATCAAAAAAACCCAGGAATTCAATACAGTTCAACATCTTCAGTGTACTTTGTTATTTACCATGCACAGCCTGTGCCAGCTGCAGCTGACCTTCTGTCTCAAGCTGTGAAGAAAGGACTGTATTTTGTATGTATTGGAACTTTTGTTTCAATATATCCCCATAGCAGCAACCTTCCATGCCCACACCATGTAAAACTGGTCATGCATGACAAGCAGTCATGCATGTCAGCAGGACAAGCAGTGGTAGTAACTTCGGCAGGAAACTGGGGAGATTTCCTTTGCTTGGTTGGAAGGAGCAGCCCTCAAAGTGAATCCCTGAAAAGCGGATTCACTGTTTCAAAGTGTTTCAGCAGACTTTGGATATTCCCATCAGGGGAGATACACTTAACAGGGCTGTTAGTTTTTCACTTGACTCTTATTACTGATTTCGTAACTGTGTATAGGGAGTAGGGCCCTGGAGAGATGGGGTCGTGGTAGAAGACAGTGAGCAGCTCTTCCCTGCCTCCTCTGTGTATTTAAAATTTGTGAAACCAAAGAAAGCTTCCTGCCGTTTTTGGTTTTTTCATAGTGGATGAAGTGTTCCACAAACCCCAGGGAAGGCACAGCCACTCGGTGAAATTATTCCACAGGGCAGGTCTGCAGTTACCTGCTGTGCCTCACTCCAGAGCAGGGGTTGGAAAACATGGGTGGGATCAGAGGCACTGCTGTTTCCAGCTGCTCTTGTGCTATGCGAAAATGTTATTGCTTTGAAAAATGTTATTGTTTCGAAATGAGCAGGGTTTTTTTTCCAGCTTCAGCCCACACTGTTGCTGAAGGCAGCACTGCCACATCCCCTTCGCTCCTTACAGATGACGGCAGCGGCCCGCGGGTGGTCCCCACGCCGGAGCACGGCCTGGGCCGATCTCCGAGCGACCCCCGGCTCTCTGCAGCTCCCTGCGGGCAGCGCGCAGGTGGGGCCGCTGCCCTTCGCGTCCCCCACGCGCCGAAATTCTGCTGAGGCCGGCGATTTCACAAATCTGCCTGAATTTCAGCCGGGTTTTGCTGACTTTCCCTGTCCCGCCGCCGGCGCGGGCGTGCTGTGGGTGAGTGAGTGACAGGCAGGGACGTCACCCCGCGGGTGCCCATCCTGCGGGACACGCCGGGGCAGGGCCGGCTGGGCAGGACCCCGCGGCGCTCTGACTGCGAAGGCAAAGGCCGGGGCAGAGGGGGACGGGCTGGCGACAGGGCTGGCCCCACAGGGAGCTGCAGCACAACGTGGGCCGTTCTCCCGGGTAGCCCCGGAGCAGCCGGCGCAGCGCCCGGGCCGAGCGGCCGCGGCTCGGCGGGGCCGGCCCGGCGGAAGGCGGCCCTCAGCACCGGCAACCGACGGCTCG